>JAMJFZ010001881.1:2720000-2925000 GCA_026225945.1 Cricetomys ansorgei
AATTTAAGTACCATTCTCTAAAAGGTTTTTTATTGGGGGGTAGAGGGGAGAGGGAGAGGTGTTTGACAGGTCCCCAAAGTTCAAGTGCAACCATTTTATGACCACAGTAAGACATCAGCTGTGGAACTCTCGATATGATGGGTGCAAAGGCAGGAAATAAAAGAAAGAACTTAATGAAAGTTTAATCTTCTGGGGAATTTGTTCCCCTCCAAGGCATAAATTGAGTGACCTAAAAACTAAATTTCCCTGTCAAAGGCTGGCATCGAGTTCATGCACATTTTACAGCTCTACCAGAAAGGGATATATTTCTTAGAATAACTATTTCTATTCTTAAGTGAATACCTGCAAATGCTTCTGGAGGCTAAGGAGTGAGCCCAGTAGATTTATTGGGGGCAGTTATTGCTTCACATGCGTGATGGGGGAGTGGCGTGACTGCAGCTGCCCTGTATCATTGTCTGCTCTCTGTTTTAGGTTTGAGTATCTACATTTGATGGACTGGAAACCCTAGAAACAGCTTTGAACATTTTCAAAATAGATCTGGGATCTAGGATACTTAGTCTAAACCTCAGCTTTGCATTAGAAATACTAGCACTTGGGAAATATTGTAGCTCACAATTTCTTTTGCATGTGGAGGATGACACAGGCTAGAGGTCATGTAGCCAAGCACAGACTCTTTGCATACTTCCAGGAATGGCATGTGTGGCTTTGGCTAGAAAAGTGAGCAGAGAAGATGACTTAGGCACGGACAAGACCATGTCGTGACCACTGTATTAATTACTCTGTCCGTGGCTGTGATAAAATACCCAGACAAAAACAACTTAAGGATGGAAAGGTTTATTTTGACTCACAGTTCCAGGGTACTGGCCATCACTGCAGAGGAAAGCAGGTGACTGGAGCTCGAGGAGGCAGCTGGTCAGGTTGCATCTGATCTCAGGAAACAGAAAGACATAAATGTTGTACGCAGCTCATCCCCATTCCCAGGACCAGGAATCCAGCCTAGGGAATGGTGACACCAACAGTAGACTTATCTTCTCACCTCAATGAACCTAATCTAGATAATACACCACAGGCACCCTAAGAAACTGATTTCATAGGTGAATCTGGGTCCTGTCCTGTTGATAATATTAACCATCACAGTTATCATTTAAATTTTTATAACAGCTGGATCTTAATGGGTGAAATCTATGTTCACATAAGCGAGGAAGCCCTGGATTGATGAATCTTTACCAGATATGGTACTGGGTTAGGGTTAGATTACACTGCATGGATAGACCTTTTCTGACTAGTGTTTTTACACATATGTTGTGTCTTGGTTGCATGTAACATCTTTGTAGAACATACATAATTATTGTGCTATTGAAACAAATCTATAGAGATACTTTATGATAGATGTGGTGAAAAATTTAAAATACCTGCATCCAGTTATTAGAGCGGTGATAGCAATAGGTAATCTTCAGGTCCATCATCGTTGCTCTCAGAGAAACTCAGTAATTAACTAGTCAATGGAAATATAGTTTGCAAACACCTTCGGTTATTTTTCCTGTTTACTAAGTTAAGTATTGCTTCATTCCTGAGGCATTTGAATTTCTCTGAATCACAAGTTCCAAGTAGATTTTCAAACCTCCTCAGACTCCAGTATCTAAATGGAAGTTTACCCAATATTCAGTTTGAGCATGGTCACTATTTAGTCAAAATCAAAGTAGAAGCTGAAATCAGAGATGGTTGTAAAAGAAATGGATTTGGGGATATAATCATATATAAATAAATATGGGATTGTTCTATATGTACTGCTCACTAAATGATTGTGTCACTGGAGCTTCCATAGATATTACTGTTAATAAATTTTTTTCATTATTGCTATAGTTTATTGTTAAAAATCATGGTTTTCAAATAATGGGTGACATTAATACTCTATACAATAGCAATAATTATGCCTAATATTATCAGCTCTGGATGGTCCTTCTTTATTATGCCATATAATTATAAACATGTTCTATTACTTTCACACAGTATATATAAAAGATAAGTAGCATTTTTAATACCAGAATATATGTTTCTTTTACTGAATGTCAGTCATATTTTAAACTTTTCTAGAAGAAACTTTGTTCTTAGAAGTATTACTTATATAAATATTTTTAAAATCCCTTGCTTTCAACTACTGAAAATAGGTGGCAATTCATAAGCAATTATTTTAATTTTTCTGTTAAAAATTGACCTCTAGAGATTCAAACCAGCACATGACAGTCTTCTTAAATTATTCCTGTCATCTGTGATCTTGAAGTTGTAGCAAAATGTGTATAGAATGTCAGTTTCCTGCAACATTTTTCTTTTTGTTCTCTTTATGCAGCAATCACTTGTGGGTCTAGTTCCAGTTTTAGACAGGCCATCGGTTGTGATACCAAAACATTATATGAAAACTTCAGATGTAAACAGTTCATAAAGTTCAAGTTCTGTGTCATTCTGAATAGTGAGGTGATACCTTGTACCATCTGCTTTTAGAAAGAGTCATTTCTCTTTCTCCCCCACAGTGTTTCCTTTAGAAGCTGTCATGATTATCAAAAATATTGACTCGTAGAGTATTATAGGTAACCTTCATGCAGTAGTGAAACACTCTGTCACAGTACCTGACGTTCTGAAGTACCGTTTCATATCATCATAAAAGCATTGTGTATCTCCAAGTGTCAGCTTGCAAATTCTCTTTGAGGAAACAGAGACTGTTTTTTTTTGTTTTTTTTTTTTTTCCAGAGAGACAGTGCTGAGTTCTCTAGTTTTCCCATGGACCTTGGCTTTGTTGCTGCCTAACAGGATGTTAGGAATATTACCTACCTTCATGATCTAAGGCAAGATAGACTCCGAGTCCTACCTCAAAGTAAACCGTGGAAGTCAGTCTGTCACTATTGTCCTCGTCTCTAAAGATCTTTGTAAATTCCCCAACCCCACTCTTTCATCTGGACTTCTTTGCCAGTTCCCAAGGGAGGGTCTCTCCGGCTTAGACCCATCTCGAATGTTGCCCTAGCCCTGGCTTTTCAGACTCTTCAAAGAGACACAGGCTTGTTTAGGCTGTTTTATTTGTAACAACACATTCCGTCAAGTGACATTCACAGGAAATGAAAATTGTAAGTTCACACAGGCATCAAGCGCATGGGAATTCATGAGAAGTCAATGGTTTAGTCATGGCCACCAAAGGATCCAGGAATCAGAGGACTGCCTGGAATCCATGAACGCTAGAGAGCCTGTGCTACATCACTACAGCAGCTAGAACTGGAGAGAAAAGACCCCTCTCTTGCCACATATTTTTAAGAACCCCTTGGTCTTCCTCTGGACCCACTCACTGCTCTTTACAAGGCAAGATATCTACAAAGCAAACACACTCACATAGAGTGCGTACCTCACCTTCTGTAGATTGCATTTTCCATGATGTGATGGCCCTTAATTCCCTCTTAATGAAGCAGAAGTTTCTTCCAGGTCCTTCATAGAGATGATTAAGGAGCAACTGTCTATGTAAGCACCACACAGACACATCAGCTTAGCCCTTTGTATACATGAATGTACTCTCATTGTCTCATGGGAAGGAGATGACTCAGATAAGAGAGAACCAGATCTCAACTAGGAACAGTAGTTACCTGTCCCCGTGAAGCAATGTTCTGGCAGAAAACAAACAAACAAACAAAAAACAATAAAACAAGGATTCTATGGCTCTAAGATTTTTATTTTCCTCCTCCACTTTGCAAAGATACACTCAGCCAATTAGAAAAGGGGGCTCATATTTTATTACTTAGTCCATTGCCTTTATTTACAATTTTAAAAAGCATTTTTTTAGTTTTTATTTGTATTTTGTATGTATGAATGTTTTGGCTGTATTTATGTCCTTGCAATGTATACGTGCAGTACCTGTGGAGTCCAGAAGAGGGTGTCAGAGCCCCTTGATCTGGTGCTGTGGACACTTGTTTGTCCCCAAGTGGGTGCTGGGATTTGAACCTGGGTCCTCTTGAGTGGTCAGTGTTCTTAACTATTGAACCATCTCACTAGATGCACAATTTAAAAATATATGAAGAGATAATATTTTATGTACTGTTTATATTCTTGTTCCACATAGCAATTGAAGAGGATATTGAAATCAGACGAGGGAATATATGGCTATAATTTCCCCAAGGCCTAGAAATTGAATTCTTCACTTACTCTGACTGTGACAGGTCACTGTATCACCTGGCTCCGTAGTTCTCAGCGAAGTGTTATATCACTTCCTACCAACCCCAGCTCCATAGTTGCCCAAATCACCAGGTGGTTTTGATGGGTCAGATGACCAGAGCCTGATCTTTGCTGTCAAGAGGCCATATCCTGCCTCACACAACCTTACAGAATGAAGTGTTCATTACCTTGCCCAATACATCAGTGGTGAGATAACATAGAAACAAAAGATGAACGAAAAGATCAACAGAAAATCATCTACCCCAAACCGTCTGCTTGTCCCAGCAAATGTGTATACATACAGGATAACACTGTTCATTCTATTTTAAAGTATCAGCACATAAGCTTCTCTTTGCTTGGGAACAGTGGGTGAAACAGTCATCCAAGGAAGTGGCTGTTGAATATTAAGACACGTATTCCATCCATTTTCCACGCACGGCATTGTAACCTGAATGCAAAACCCTCGCATTTTTTAGGCATCTGCTTCATCATGTATGCCTCACTGAAGGCTTTTATATATATGTTTTGTTGTTTATAATTTACTTTGCAGTCCCAAAATGTCAACAGCGCATTATCTTGATCACACCCAGAGGGCTCTTAGTTAACACATGAAGTGTCTTAATTTGCAATGCAGATTCCAGAATTGTTAGCATGTGAAAGGCCCTCATTAGGAGTATTCTCTCCTGAAGCAGATTTGAAAGGCCATCAGCTGGGTTCCCTAAGTAGGCCAGAGCTTAGGACAAATGAGCTTTCCTCAGCGAAATCAGTGCTGATGGTGTGGATTGGAGCTGCCATGGAATGAATAGGAAACATCTCCGGAGTCCAGGGAGTCCTGTGCTCTTATTTCAGTGGTAATCATCTAATCAAATGAGATAGTTGAACAGTTCCTATCACTCAGTAGTAACTAGCATTTCCCTCCAGAGGGAAAAAATCCCTGAATGTGTTACAAAAGCAGGGACACTGACAAGCCTGGGACACAGCTTCTGAGTCTGCTCTTTAACATCCAAAGGATTTGGTTTGGTTACTTTCAAAGTGATATGCCATTTCATCTTCTAGAGTAGAGGAAGGAACTTCTTCAACCTTATCACCTCTCATCCAGGAGGTCAGCTAGCTGTCTACCCCAAAGACACACTGGCTCCCAATGGCATGGATTTCCAACAGTAGAAGCACACTGATGGATGGCAAGAAGATTCTCTTCCTTTCCTTCACTTGGCTTGTGTGTGTAGTAGTTCATGTACTGTGGCAGCTCATCAGAGAAGACACGGAAGCATTTTCATAGGTACAAACCCTGCCAGACCTCAGCAGCGGGAAACACTGTCAGGGCAGGCATTGTACTGGGCAGTGGAAATCTGAGCATCTTAGCTCAGGTTATTGATACCGAACTCCTCAGGTGTTCTACCTATAGCACCTGTAGATCATTAGCAATCAAACATCTTCCACAGAAATTCAACACCTGCAGACAACACAAACACCGAGATCTAGGCAGCCTCTCACCCAACAATGCACAAAACAATTATTTTATGCATAACTAAAAATAAACTTCCACAACATATGTGTCTTCAATGTACCAGGGAATGTGCTTGCCTTCTCCGTCCACTGTCCCATTCCCTCCTAAAAAATAGTGCAGATGAATGCATCACAGATAAGGAGAACAAGGTTGAAACAATACAAGCAATTAGCCTAAAGTTACCCAGAATCGAGACGTAGAATTATTCAGATTTCATGAAAAACAAAACCAACCAAACAAAAATACTTCACCATTGATTTAAGAAACAAAACTAAATCCTGTCATATAGAATTTAGGATCCAGCACCTTGCATGCGGTAGGTAATTAATTCATACTTTTATAAAGTTGGTCTTCTGAATGTGAATTCCACATCTTGGTACATACGAATTCCAACATTCAGTTACTTGTCACAGATGACAGTGATTTTGATGCTCCTGTACTTTTCTGGCTGGGGATTTGCCACCGATAAATAAAACCCACGCTGGCCCTTTCTAAGACCATTTTGGAGGCAGCAGTGTCTCCTTCACACAGAGAAGGATAAACGAGAGTTCAGTAAAACAAAATTCTTTGACTACTGTTCCATTCCAGTTTTGAAATACCAATATGTAAATAACTATATTTTGGGAAGAAGTAATAGCCTATTTTCAACCTTTGGGATAGATCAGTTGGTTAAGTACTTGACTTGCAAACATGGGGACCAAAATTCAACCCCCAAGAACCCCAATAAAACATCAGGGTATGGTAGCACCTACTTATCATCCCAGTGATTGCAAGACAGGGAAAGAGGTTCCAGAGGGGTTCACTGGATTGTCAGCCTAGATTTCTTGGAGAGCTCCAGGCCACTGAGTGACCCTGTCTCAAGAACAAGGGGAATGGCATCCAAGAAATCACACTCGTAGTTATCTGCTGTCGCCCTATACACCCATGTGCACACACGAGTATGTGTACACACACACACGATAAAGAATGAATAATAAATGCTATTAGAAGATTAATTGTAATTTCAGCTTCGATTAAAAGAATTTGATGCCGAGTGGAAAGGAATCTGCAAAGGAAGTTATATAACTTACCAAGTTATTTACACTGACCAAGTTTAAAACCGGAGCATAAAAATATAATGTTAATTTATTTTGCAGGTTAGACATATGTTTTATACCATCACTTGAGAAGCAAGCACCTACTGGGGAAAACGTATGCAACAAGTGGACAGGTCCTAGGAAGGTGACATAACACTTAGAGTCATGAACAGAAATCCCCAAGGGCCAAATGGAAGTCTTGAAAGCAGAGATTAGGAAATTGGCCAAAAAGTCACCTTTCAGGAAGAGAGCAATACAGATAAGATAATTTTCTTTGGTATGGCCATCTATCTAGGCAGCCAGATATAAATCAATGGTGTCCCCCTAGTAGAGAATTCCATTAGCATGGTTCAGAGGAGTTCAGCATTAAAAAAAAAAAGTAGTTCAAATACATATGAGAAACAATGTCCTTTGAATTATGTATATACATACATTCATGTATGTGCACATTAGTGCATGTGGATATGGAGCCGGGAGCCATGTGTTAAGAACATGAACTTTGTTACCGTCCTGCCTTAGCACATGTGGTAGAGAAATCATTCAAGTTGGCTGCTTTTGTGGCTAATAGCCGAACACTTGCTTTTACCTGTGACAAGATTCTTTGACAGCCCCTTTTGAACAGATTTCAACTCTTCCACCTCTGCCAGTCAAAAAAGTCAGACCTGAACTCTTTTATACCCTGCAGGGTAGAGAGATTTCTAAATTAAAGAAATATGGTTGTTTTTCCATTTCTTTTCCCTTTGAATTTTTTTTTTTTTAATCTCTCACACCAAAAAGGCTAGCATTTTCTCTTAGCTCCACCCTGGCTGATATGTGCTAAAACTCTGCAGAGATTTTCAGAATTTTAGTTTATCAGCCTGGTTCTGAAATTAAAATGATGTGGCTGAAATCTAATGGGCTCAAGGGAGCCTGTCTTTTTTTCCTCTCCTTCGGAAGAAGCTGTGTATACTACAGGAGACACAATTTATTACATGATCTTTTTGGGTAATTTGTCAGCTATTGAAATGTGTTCCTTCTTCTTTCTAGAAATCAGTTGTGATGGTTTGTGCAGAATGAGCACAAAGCCTTGTAGTATGTGATGTCTTTGGCATGGATGGTCCTTTTAGGACACCAAAGTTCAGGATGAAAACAAAAGAAAGAGAAAGATTGTGGATCTACAAAGAAATTCCAAACAGGAGGAAGAGGAGAGAGGAAATGTCACAGGTCAACAAGGATATCTACTCTTTATTACATCTGGAGTTTCTGAACATCCTAGCATCAGTGCAGTGTGTTCTAGAAACTTCTTTTCACTAATGCATGCTAATGGGTCTTTTGAAAACTATTCATTTTATGGGTACTTTATGACTTGAAATTTAGACTTAAGGAGTTGGTCTGCTCCCCCCCAGATTAGAAAGCATGAATTTGACATATGAATGGAAGCTATCTGGAATCTGAAGGAAAAAAAATTATCCTGGGTCCAGTCCAGTTTTGATTCAATTTACTCATGAACTGGTTGTGAGGTCTGAGCACGTTCTTACAGATGCAGAACTCTGGCTTCAGCATGAAACAATTCTAGCTTGGAGCTTGGAAGTGGCTCTATGGGTAAGGGTGACCACTGCACAGGCATGGGGATCTGGATTCTGATCCCAGCACGGGTAGAAAATGCCAGGCTTGTCAGAAGTGCTTCTGAAACCCCAGGGAGGCTAGGAAGAAGAAACATCACTATTGCTACGTCTTGCTGGCAGCCAACCTTCTCTAAAAATGGATGAGTTCCAAGCCCAGGGAAAGACTCTGACTCCAGGTAATTAGAGCAAGAATTGCAGGGCAAGACCCTACATGTCTTCCTCCAGCTACCTGGAATGCAGGGGCACACTCACTGCACACGGTTGTGCAGGTGCTCACACCCCCCTCCACCCACACAAGTAAGACAATGATAATTTAATAGTTTACACAAAATAATGGTAAATTATCAGGTTCCAACTGATGCTTTGATTTCATATGTATTTACAATTTACCGGCTGCTAAGTTTCTATGAAGAGATGGGGTACTTTGAAATCAAAGCACTCAGTGGGACCTCAGGTTGTGTTGTGTTGTTGTGTTGTGCACAGGTGCATGCACAACACAAGTGCATGCCCTGGAAGCGCAGGAGCAGAGCACCTCATCTGTGTGGATGTTCCTAAGAAGCAGTTTGATGAGGAGCAGACAGGCATCTTTAGGATGTGGTTTCTTCTGCTGACGAAATGTGCTGTACGACTTGTTCATAGTCCATAAGCATCTGATTCCCAAATAAAAGCGAAGGGATCATGTGCGTTCCTGTATTTGTTTGCCTACACCTTCACTTTTGTTCACTGACATGAGGGATCCTAGACTGAGCTTCAGGACATGGAGACGGACTTCTCCAGGTGATTCGTATCTGTGGCAGAAACTGACATTCTGGTTTGGACAGAGTCTCTTCTTTCCAAAGCAGCAGTATACTTAATAGAAACTTAGGATCTAAGTTAACCTTCTGGCTTATTTACTGGTTTGCTTTGATTGATCTGGAAAGACACAACTCTGGGGTCTTCTGACAAAGATCCCATGGTAGAGTAGCTCATTTGGGATTTTGTCTTAGTCAAAGACTGTAGCCAGTATCACATCCACCGAAGTCTAGAAACACAAACTTCAATCTGGCCCCACCATGTACAGCGGTGAACTTGGAGGATACTTCATTGCATGAATTTGATTGGATCCTGGTGGGTTTTGTTTGTTTGTTTCGTGTGTGTGTGTATGTGTACATGAGTGAGCGTCTGCGTGTATGGTGTATGCATGTATGGTTCCTATCCATGTGTGTGTTCAGGCTTGCATGCCTACATGTATATGTACAGGTCAGAGAAGAATGTTGGCATTCTGTTTTATTACTCTGCCTTCTTCCTCAAGACAGACTTTCTTGATGAACCTGGAGCTACTTGGCAGCCAGCAAGACACAGAAATCTTCCTGTCTTCACCCCCTACAGTCCAAGTTCTATGGGTGCCCAGTGTTTTACATGGGTGTTGGGGATTTGAACTCAGGTCCTTATGCTTGTACAACAAGTGCTTTTACCCACTGAACAATCTCCCTAGCCCCTACTTACTGTTATTTAAAAGTTAACATTAAATTTTAACTTAAAAGATTTTTAAGTTAAAATTTGGTACTTTGACATTTCTTTATTTTTAAAAGATTTCACTTTTCTTTATGTGTATATGTGTCCACAGGGAGGGGAGGGTTGTATGTGTGTGAGTGCAAGTATCTTTAGAGGCTGGAACAGAGCATAAAATTCACCTAGGGCTGAAGTTATAGGCAATTATGTGTTATCCAACATGGGTACTGAACCTGAGTCCCTTGCAAGAGCCCTACGTACCCTTAACCACTAGGTCATCTCTTTACCCCCTCATTTAATATTTTCACTAGAGGGAAACCCTGAACTGATCAGATACCAAATAGTAATGCAGAAATGTCTGGGAAAAATCAGTCAAAGCTGTTTATGTAAATACTGATGCACGTGATTCAAATCTGAAATCACAATTGGTCATTTTTTTTTCAAGTTTATAAATTAAAGATGTTTTTATCAAACAGTGAAAATTAAATTATGTCAATTATTCTTGAGGCATCATCTTGCTGTGCAGCCCTGGTTGGTCTGGCACTTACGACATGGTGCCAACTGATTTCCAATTCAAGGCAATCTTCTTGTCTCAGCTTCTCACGTGTTGAGGTCACAGTCATATGCCTCAATGCCCAGAGGAAATTAAAGTTAAGTGAAACTAAAATCAATTGCAATTTACTGAGTGCCAGTTACAGTCACCATAGTCTTTTGTACAGCGGGAGAAAAATCCAGTAGCCAGACAGTAATGGGTTCACTGTTTCCATGGTAGCTGTTTCATGGGAACACAATGTACCAAGCGAGAGTGATCCACAACTCAGCCACCAAGATCTTCCCTCAAACTAAAGAATAACAAGCCTCAGGGTTCTGAAATCTTGTATACCATCCCAGACCTTCATTTCTGGGATCCTTCTAGGCAGTTCCATTCAGAACCACAACCATTGTGTTAGCTGAGGAATAGGTTTTCCAAACTCTCAGAAGAATGAAAAGAATCAAGGACAATCTCTACTTTAACAAGTTGGTCCTGTACAAAGCACAGCTGTACGTTGAGCCCATGAGTGCGTTTTGGGGGGAGACTTTTAGCATGCTGGGATTTTCCCTGATCAGACTACATCAAAATCCATCCATAAGACTTCCCCCGAGGAGTTGAGGGGACTCTGTACAGGATGCAATCATCCGGATATTGGGCATTTATGGGCAAGACTACCTGATTTCTGACTCAGGGATACGTTCCCATTTGCAACATCTTGAAAGCATTATTCTATCAATAATCTAAACATATACGGGTCGTTCTCTATCTCCAGGCAGGTGGTGTGTGTGCCGGAAACATATTACCTTGCAACTCCCAGGATGGCTGTTGCATCCCTGAAGCTTCGTGAGTATTTTCCTTGAGGAAGCACTTGTGTCAAAGGGCATTTATAATTTGGCCTCTGCAAAGCCTGAGTTGTGTATATGCCATAAATGACTCTGAAGCCTTTTTAGATGAAACCATCTGTCGTACAACCAAGTTTTAAAAGGAGGGGTATGTAGTATCTGAAGAGAGAGCTCAGTGAGTAAGAGTGCAATCTGAGCAGGCACGAGGACCTAAGTTCAAATCTTCAGGATCTGCGTTTAAAAAAATGTCCTGCGTAGTGACACATGCCTGGAACTCAAACCTTGATGGACAGAAATGAGTGGCTACCAAGCACCCATTGGCCAGTCAATTGAACAAAAATGTCAGACCTCAGATTCATGATGAGTCCTTGACTCAAGGGATAAGGCTGAGGTCTATAAAGGAATACACCAGACATTCTCCTCTGGCTTCTGCATGCACACACACACCTGCACACACATGCACACACACCCCCTCTGTCACACACACATTTTTTTAAAGTAACATATAATCATATTGCATCTTGAGCACCTCACCCCTCCCTGTCCCCTGACACACATGCACATTCAACTGTCTGGAAAGCTCCCGAGAGCATTTAAATCCCCTAACACCCGCATACACTGTTTTGTTCCATCCTTTATGAACTGGCCTTTAAGTCTTTACCTTCGTTTAGTGGGAAAAAAATAAAAGCAGGCAACAGTCATCATCTCATTTGTATATATTTGTATAGAGTCTGTAACCTGAAGATTAGCTCAGATCCAAGGAAATGTAACCATCAACCCCCAGCTAAACAGTTTCCAAAGAAGCTTTTTTTTTCTTTTCTTTTTTTTTTTTTCAGAACTAGCTTTTAAATGCCCAAAGGAGCTCAATCTAACGGCAGAGATATTTGAAATATACACAAACATACCAGCCTTTTAGATAAACACATTTTCGGGGAGCTTTTGATGAACGTGATAAGTTACATTCTCTAAAACTACACACACTGTATTTTATTACTCTTTAGCAGACACTTATCAGCTGTAAATGTTGGGTGGTTTAGGCTAGGAATCAACCCTGAGGGAACCCGTGTGGGACTCTGGGACTCACAGTTCTATAGATCAACATTAACCCGAGCCTCGATTTTATTTCATTTATTAAAAAGGTCTGTTGTCCGCTTCTGCAATTTCAAATCCATTAGCTTCCTGCCCCTTTTAAGGGGGGGAAAAAAAACGAAAGAAAGTAGTCAACTGCAGATTTTATGGACTGATTGCTGATGGCTGTGCTACTGCTGTATTGGTTTTGAGTGGAGAGTCCATTACAGACATATTATCCATAAACCATGTTTCCAGGCGCAACCTGCAGCTTCCATTCTGGCTGGGGAGTGAGTGGAGTGGGCTTGGTCAAAGAGAGGTTGGAGCAAGGGTCAGATCTCCTGGAAAGTAACACAAGGTAGGCACTGGTATAAATTACTCGCTTTCTTTTCCTTTCCACGTGATTATGTCTCGAATGTGCAGCGGTTGGTTTTCTTAGCCAGCACCAGGTGAACTTAGAAATCATATCGGCAGCAGATTAGACTGGGGGTTCTCAACCTTTCTCCCTGCCATGTACGCTCAGACAATATATTTGTCTGTCTCGGAAGTCCACCGATTCTTGCCATACTTGTTTAGCAGCTGGCTGTACCCATGTGTTGCTTTTTTGTCCTTCATTTTTCTTTTTTCCCCTTGTCTTCTGTATTAATGCTTTCACCTTTTTTTCCAACAAAGGCACATGATATTTCTAGAGGCAATAAAATAGATGAAAACACGGTTTCATATTTTCCCTGCTGTAACTCTAAATTTTCTGTTTCTAAAAACAAAACAAAAGAAAGAAGAAAAAAAGAAATGGCAAGTCTCCAGTGTGATTGCTAGCTTCTCCTATTCAGTAAGGACTCTGTTTACGAAAGGATACACAGGAAGAAAGGCCTAATCAGAACAGCGTATCTGACACTCGTATCTCAGAAAGCCTTCTCTGAGGAGTCCTGGCTCCTCTCATCTCTTATGCTTGATAGCTAGTAGGTGACAGTGCACAAGGCTGTTCAATGGAGCTTGATTTTTTAAAAGCACTCTGAAAACAGAAGACACTTCCTTCCCTTTATTAACATAAAACAATGTTCACGTGTGCTCAGCCTGAGAAATAATTGAGTTGTTTCTTTGCTATGGATTTAATTGACACCATCATTCTCAGTTTGTTGCCTGCACACTTGATCTTGTTTCAGTGGCAACGTTCTCCTTCGACTCAGTGGTGCTTACCCAAGACGCGGACTATGGAGATGGTCCTAGTGTCTCTCGCTACCTGGGTTTTGTCTAAGCCATACAATCAAATATCCCAGTTCAATTTTACTGTGCATTTAGCTCATTTATCAATTAATCTTATCTTGTATCATCTATCTATGTATCTATGTATCATCTATGCATCACCTACCTATCATCTTTTATTATAAATATTTTAATACTTTTGCTTTCTAGTGACTAAAACCCAAGGCTTAAGCAAAGTCTGTCTTCATGTTAACTGCTCTTCTAGTTTTAACAAAATAATCTAGCCTTGTTGCTTCCCTGATTTCCTAACATAACAGGATATTTACAGTTTTTCTGTATGATATAATCTCTTTTTGTACAATAGATATAATTTTAAAATCCTGTCATGCGAGTTAACACAGTCACGATCACCAGACAGGAACTGTGTTGGAGGCTAAAATGACTTCAAATATGGACCATCATCTACCTCTCTGCTCATTCCTGTTTCACCTTGATGGGAGATTCCACTGTCAATCTCCATCACCACAGAGCTGTCACTCATCAGTCAAGTGGGCCTTGCTAGTAGCACACAGTACACACTGGCAGGTCTGCTAACAGAATCTGTTAACAAAGATCTGCTGACCCTGTGATCTTGAAAGATGTTTTAAATTCCATCCCTCGATGCTGTTTGGTACAATGGTATCAGCCCCTGATCCGAAACCACTGAGTTGTCGTGGAATTATTCTGCCTTGCTGGCAATAGCTTTTGAATGAATAATTTGGTGATTTAAAAATTTTGAAATTCAGTAAAAGTGACATCCTTTATGCACCAAATTTTCAAAACATGCCTTTCCCTGGTCAGCCTTGTGACCTGAAACAATAGTAACCACCACCACCACCACCACCACAACAATAACAACATACTGCCTTTCTGGTTTCTTTCAGAGTGGTAAAGGATCAAAAAGACGGGATTAATACCCTTCACTCAGTGCCTGAGCTACAGTAAATAGCAGTGCGAAACCTAGCCAATATGTTTAAAATGGGAGGCTCCGGACTGTTGCTGTCTGTTATCACATATCCTATGGTTAAGACCCCAGAGCCAGGTGGTGAAAACCAGGAGGCTGTGGTTTTCTCCTAGGCAAGGTAGACAAGAAAACAGAAGGGGCAGTTGGATTTTTCTGTTTTTGTTGTTTGTTTGCAGGGATCTTCTCACGCAGCCAGCATTTTCTCTGCTGACTCTGGATTCTGACTGATTCATGGCAGTCGATCTGCCTTCTCTAGACATCACGGTCTCTATCACAGACATCATGCACTCAGTCGTGGTTGAGCCTTCTTGTCGACCTCTTCTCTCTCTCCTCACTCTCCTAATGTGTGTGTGTGTGTGTGTGTGAGAAAGAGCGGGGGGGGGGGAGAGGGGATGGGTGGGGAGAGAATATATATCTGTCTGGGCAATGAACATGATGATCCCAGTCAAGCACACAAATCACATGACTATCTTGGTTTTCAAAGCCTGTGATTAACATATCCATCATCTTTTAAAATTTTCCTGTTGAAAGCACTCCTTGGGAGAATCATTTGGAAACTTCTTAAGCTACTATTATCAGCCTTGGCCTGTTCCCGTACTTTGTGCACAGTCATAGAATCCCCAAATTTGAAAAAGGATGCTCCTTTCCAGTGACCATGTTAGCCCAGGGATCAAACTGTGCCATGTGAATGAGGCCACAGGAGTGATTCAATGCCTCTCCAAGCAGGGAAAGCATCAGAGGGTTGGAAATGTCCCTCGTATTTCCCCTCTAACCACTATATTCTATAGGTAAGGAACTGTACCTCTTGAGGTTTCATGATTTGCATAGTAGGTGAGGTACAGAACTTGTAGCAACCTGAGTCTCTCTCCACATTTCTCACGAGCATCCTTTAATGGATAGCCTCAGTCCTTCCCAGAGAATCCACATAACATGCATGAGCGGCACCCTGGCGGTTCACAGACACATTAGCCGTTACACTCCACGACAGCACCATCTGCCTCGTAAGGTTTTGTTTTGCTCAAGGTTAACAACGGGCTTGAATTGCACCCAGCTTGGTGTCACTCAGCTAGACGACAGCCAGGACACGTGTCTGTAGTAGGGTGACAGCCATTTATCCGTCATCGGTTTCAAGATGCGAATCTGCTCTGATTTTTTGGTTTTCGTTGGTTTGTTTTTCAGTCACCTCTTCTTGTTTGCTTTATTGGTTTTTGCTAAGGAAGCGTGGATACTTGCTTTTTCTAGAAAGAGGGGAAAAAAAAAAACGAGTCGGGTAGGAGCGGTGATTAAGATGTAAATAGGTGGGGAAAAGAGAGACCCTGAATGCAATCCTACTTCAACATCCTTTCTGGCTCCGTGGCAATGCTGCTGCCGCCACAGATTGCTTAACACGTAATTAGCTTGGATCTTGGAAGCCCACGTTTGCGGGTCTCACTTAGCACATTTCCTGTATATTACTAAACATTTCAAGCCGAGATGGAGGGAAAGCAGGAGAAAGTGATTTCCATTGGCAAGAAGGCTCATGTTTCTTCTGTCCTGGAAAACAAAAGAGGAGAAAAAAAATATATAATTGGAAATTTTGCCTGAGTTGCCCGACTTCTTTCTTGTACCTTTTCAAATAAAACCCAATGATGTAAAATCGTTACTTTGCTTCTCACTCTGCAGTCCGTCAGCTTGCAGTGGGCATGTTTTCTTATTTTTATTTTATTTTTTTTAAATAGCTACGTATTAAAAGTGAACCAGTCTTTGCCAGCGTTGGATAAAAGGCTATTTATTTTCAACCAATTTGATAGCTGCAGTTTTCAGTAATTGAATTTTCTGTGGTCAGAAAAGCAGTAATCTTAGAAACCAAATAAATATTTTTTAATAAAACGGAACACTGAGAAACCCTATAATAATGTCAAAAATGTAGCCACTTATGGATGGATAAATATTTTAAGAAATTTACATTTCACCCAAAGCTGTATGCTTCAAGCTTCCCTGGAGATTCCGAAGAGCGTAGCATTTTGCTTTGGGAACGGAACAATGTGAGGCTTACATGAGAACTATACATGCCCTATAGAAGACTTCTGGCTGGTAGCGTTCTACGATCTGGTAGTTTGTCCACGTCTCCACTGAAGAGTCCGAGGGAAGATTTCTGCATTTTGGTACTACTGTCATTTGTGGCTAGATGACTAGAATGCACTCCAGCAGCAGCCAGGTACTGGTAGATAGGACAAGTAGAAGTCATTACAGCTACAACTTCCATCCTCGCAGTTGTAAGAATCAAATATGTGTCCAGACATTGGCAGGCATCTCTTGAGTGGGTGGTGTGACGGATAATTAAAGACATCTATATAACTGGGTTACAGGGTACCCTGAAGGCTGGGGAAAGAGTGTTTCTGTGTATATCTTTACCACGCTTCATTGGAAGTAAGGGAACTCAAGAAAATCCTTCCTTATCAGTGGGGGCGCAGATAGAGTCAAAAGGCAGGTCCTCAGACTCCAGCATCTGCCCCCCTCCCCAGACTCAAGCTGATTCACACCAGTGGCTCTTCTGGCTCCCAAGACTATGTAAGTAAACCGTGGACCATCTTGACCCTTATGATCATGTCAGGTTACCTCTATATTTAGTCTCTCTTTTCGTATCTACATGTGTCCTACTGATCCTCTCCTCGGTACAACCCCAACACAACATGGGTATGTATTGGTTGCTTTTCTACTGCTGTGATAGAATGTCCCAACAATAAGCAACTTAGGGAAGAAAAGGCTTATTTGAGTTTATAGTTCCAGAGTAGTTATAGTCCATAATGGCAGGGAGGACATCAGCATAGGCCATGAGACCAGGTTGGAAGTCAGGACGCAGGCTGATCACATTTCATCCACATGCAGGAAACAGAGAGAGAAAAGGAACCACCGGGACAAGGCTGTAACATCTCAAGGCCCGCCACACGCTTCCTCTCCTGAAGCTCCACCTCCTAAAGATTCCATAACCTTCCCAAACAGCACCACCCACTGGGCACCAGATGCTCAAACACGTGAACGGATGGGGGAGCATTTTATTTTCAAATCACAACAAGGTAAGAATTCACCCCTGCATGAGAACCCCATTGTAGTCCTGCAGGTGGAGTCTTTCCACCACATGCGTGTCTGGTACACGCATCGACTCCAGGCCAAAAGACTCAGCAGCGACATGCACTGCGTGACAGGGCCAGGCCGTGGGTTCACAGCATCCTGTCCTCCGTCTGTCTTTGTCGGGCCTCTGGCACTCCGGACACGCTTCAGGGAGCATCTCTCCTTATTTCTGGGTGTGTGAGACATACCGAGGGTTGCAGGTGGTTGAGGAGCCGGTGACCCTGAGAATGCCCATTGGTTAGGACACCCTACGTTGGGAGTGGCCTTGCCTGTGTGCGGAGTTTGAATGTGTGTAATCCAGCCCGCAGGGCAGAGAAGCATGTTTGCTTAGTGAAGGTTCATATCTAAATTTGGCTGGATTTTGGCCAGGGCTAAAGGTGAGGAACACCTGAACTCCTACCGCTGTCAGGATGAGATAATCCGGGGTTCAAGGCAAGCTTCCACTCACAATTAGCCCTTGGACAGTCCCGTACCCCATGTAGGATTGAGTAAGTGATTTGGTACACACAGTGTCTCCAATGTTAGTTTCTTTTTCACGTCATGTCTTGTACCACACTGAGGGGCAAACCGTCAGGTGACTATGCAGAGGTGAGCGGAAGCCGTTACTTAAACAGGTAATAGACGTGTATTTGTTGAGGACATAAAGACCAAAATTACATAGGGACTTATGTTTTTTTTTTAGGGTCATCCTTAAGGTGTTTTCCTAATTCTTGATTGCTAGAATTACACTAGGCTCTATAAATATGTATTAAATTAAACTATTAGTGCTAAAAATCTATGTTTTTATGCTATACAGGATGATTTTGGTTTTTCTATGTGGTACAAACTGTTTGATAGCTAAGGAATGGGAAAGAATCCAGAGGGGGGAGAATAGTCACATTTCACCACTCAGATAAAAATTCTACACAAGTAACACATTATGATTGGCACCATGGAAATATATACGTTTTTGGACCTTACCCTAGAGAACAATGTCATGGTAGAAGAATTCTTGTTCCTTAAATAGAGGGCAATAATTTTATTTAGTAGCATCATAAAAACACGAAATTCCTGATACTTGAAAAGTATAGATTTGAGAATAAAATGCCTTTTTTTTCCTTACTCCATCTGTACCCACTTTATAGATTGGAAAGATAAGTTTTAGGACGTATAAAAATGTCCTTTATAGCTCTCGATGAATGAACTGAGAAGAAAGCCTTGGTTACTTTTATTGGAACATGGAATAGAAAGATGATTCCCTTACTGGAGGTGTTCCAGTTTTATGCTATCTCGTATCACTAAAAAGATCACTATCTTGTGACTTTTCCCAAACTATTGGAGTTACTTATAGGGATGAGGTTGAATGGTTACTTACAGGAGCTCGGACGACTCAAAGGCAGCTGCCTCACCAGAAAGGCCATCTCCAGCATGGGTGATGACTCAGGAATGCTGTATCTTTGGGGTGTACAACTTACAGGCAGCTTGGCCAGTGGGGGAGTCTTATCAGACGTCATTGCTGCTTACGAATATTTCCTGAGGGGCCTTGTGAAACCTTGACAGTTTTAAGGGACTTCCTGAGACTTGGGAGTTGTTTACTTTCTGAGTCTAATGAACCTCTCTGGCTCCTCATAGGGAGGAGAATGTTTCAGTTCACAGGAAATTGCGTCAAGCCAATTAGGGATCCTCAGTTTTAGAATGGTTACAGTCTACAGCTTGGACTGTGGAGTCTGAGTGCTTGGTTTCAATTTCTTCTCTATGACTGTGAGACCTATTTCCATATGTTTAAATCCTTGGTAAGAGCTGAACCCTTCTCTATGAAAAATACTCTTTTTAGTCTGTAGGGTGTCTATTTTTTGATCAGCATTCCTTTAACACCCCCTTCCACACCTAGTAGACTTTTGTGCCAGCGTACTTCTTGTAAGCTTGACGAGAGCAGAGAAAAAGCAAGTCAGCATGGATTTGAGAAGGGCCACGGGGAAATGCGTGGCATGTGATTTTCTTCTAGGTAGAAGACAAATGGTTGAACAGTGGGTTTCAGAAAAGTAGTCTACATTCGTTCCCATCTATGCTGTTGTTTATGTGAGCAGAAGGCAAAGAGCAAGATACTACAGTAGGGATTAGCCTTGGGTTGTGGAAACCTCTTCCAAAAATGCATTGTAAGACTGAGAGGCCCTGAAGAAACAAAAAGTTGAGCCTGCTCTCCTGATGTTGTGGAAGAGACTGTAGTATTGTTCAACTAATTTCCAAGTTAACTGAAATGAAGCCTATAGAATAACACGAAAGGACCTAAACGTATGCCCCAAAGAGACAATCAGAGATCGTGCCCCAAAGAGCCAGTCAGAGATCTTGCCCCAAAGAACCAATCAGAGATCGAGGCCCCTGGCGCACTAATTCCCTCACACCAGAACTTGATAGAACAGAATAACACCCAATCCGTAACCGCTGGGTTAGAAACTCCCGCTCCTTCCTGTAACTGATTTAAAAGCCCACCTAACCACTGCTTGGTGCTTTTTCTCTTTGAACCCGCTGCTTCGGTGGATGCCCAGAAACCCTGCTCTCGCTTGAATAAAAGCTACTTGCTTTTTGCACGCAGACTGGGGCTCTCTGGTGGTCTTTGGGGTCCTAAATTCTGGGCACAACAACACTGCTGTGCTTTGAAGGTGAAATGCTCCCATGGGCTCATGTATTTTACACTTGGCTCAGCGCTGGCGTGCTGTTTGGGAAGGCTGTCGAACTGCTGGAGCCTCCTCGGAGGAAGTGTGGTTCATGAGGAACAGACCCAGGTATTTTATAGCCCTGATCTACCTCCTGTTGTCATGTGACTTACTGGTTACAGATGCCACGTGACCAGCAGCCTCCTGCTCCTGTCCTGGTGCTTTCATTGCTGTGATGGGCTGTGTCTCTGACATCTGTAACCCCAAACAAGGTCTTTCATAAGTTGCTTCTTACCAGGTATTTGATCATAGCACTAAGAAGAGTAACTAACACAGAAAACCAAGACATAAAAAACAAAAACCAAAACACAAAACAAAAAAAAAACAAAAAAAACCTTAAAAAATTCCAGCCTAGGTTGAGACATGGATTCTGTTGGAGTCATGCTTTTTGGTCATGTCTGACAAGGAGTCTATTGTCTTCTGTCACTAGAGACTTGGTTAGATCTAAAGGCACCAGTGTCAGTGGCTGACTTTGGTATGTTTTTAATCTTTAATGGCATTTTCCATGAAATATTCATTTGAAATCCACATGACCTAATTTCATATGTCACAATTTTAAACTCATAGATTTTATTTTTTTTCAAATCCCTCAATGATTACTTCCTTGGTGTTTCTGGAACATTCCCAGAGGCAGTGGGCACCATTTCAGAATAACTCCAAATGCGGTACACTTGTGGGGTGGGGGAAGGGGAAGGCATAGTCCCATTTTTATTAGTGGATCCAGACTTATCCGTTGGCTTGGAAACTTCTTTTATCCTTCTGCATATGCATTTATTTTTTTGCTGATTTGAATCATTATTCAATTAAATTAGTCCCAGTTTAATAATAACGACCTCCCTCTAGCTTGTCCCTTTAATGTTAGTGAAAACTAAAACCCAGGTGGTTTTCAACATGACACTCGCTGGAAATCAGTTATGAAATTACCTGTTTATTAATGACGTGTCAGGAGACTGACATGCTAACTGCAGGCACCGGCTGGGGTAGTGCTAATATAGAAATAACAAGGCCATATTATGTGCAATATGTATTCTATGGAACTGTTACTTTCAATCCCCAGGGACACCGCTGAAATCCAGATGTTTCATCTCAAGGTTTTAATCCCAGAGAGTGAAAATTTTAAAGAGAAATCAAGTCCACTTGAAGTTGTTGCTTGGGTGCACTTCCTCACTGGGGAAATCTTTGGAGCACGCATTTAATCTCATATATTTAGAGGCTTCTGGTTATATCAATGTAACTAGTTGGCATGGAAGAAGTCAATTTGCAATTAAAAAATGGATTTAAATCATGATCCTAAAATACACATCGAAGGCCCATCTATCGATTAGTATCTGTGATGTTTGCCGGGTATGGGGTCTGCAGAACAAAATCAGAGCTCATTTTAAACTAGGGAAGAAAGGGGTAATTTTTACTGAAAATACGGAATTTTTACAGGAAGGTTTTACTTTTTTTTTTTTTTTTTTTATCATAAAGAGCTGTGGCCACAAAACTATAAATAACACACTGCATGGATTCATGCAGACTAATATTTTTCCTTTTCTCTCAGACTTTCTTTTTTTTTTAAGCAGACAAAATTGTGTCACAGAGTTGATATTAGCAACAGGTAAAATAAACCAGTGATCCTTGCAACTTGGGTGGGGAGGGCTTTACTTTCTCCTTTCCTTGTTCCTGGGGAGTGTTTTTTATAAACTAGCTCACAGGGTAGATTGAGTGGAGAAATGTTAATCACTTGACAATTCTCTGTTATTAAAAGTAGACTCCAATATGTAGCAAGGCACTGACTCATTTGTCCAAAGATACTGCCTTCCACACCATGAATCTCAAGAGCTCAATCTGTGTAAATGAGCTTGTGCATTATAATTCCTCCCCCCCCCCTTTTTTTCTATCTCTCTCATGTAAATGTACTAATCTTTTCAGAGTCATCTCTCATTCTGGAGGACAGAGTGGGAGAGTAGCAGCCCCCCAACTCTGGAGTCTGCCTGTGGAAAGCCACCTGAAGCTGTGGATGTCTGCTACCATAAGTCACTTTTGAACCCTGAGAATCTGAGCTCCTTCCTGTTAATAGCAAGAGACTTGAAAACAAATATATGGGTATACTTTTACAAAGGAAGGGAAACTACTACTCCACCCCCTCCTCCACCCCCCACCCTCATCCCCTTGAGCTTCAGATTGCATTCTGGCTTTGAAAAAATAAAACTTCCCCATTGCATGGAATGGGTTTCTGAATTCTTCACTGGTGTGGGAAGAAGGGTAGTGGGTTTGACTTTGTGGACAATCTGTCTGTGTAATAGGTGATACCTTTTGGCTTTTGTGCTGGGAGCAGGAGGCAGTGGAGTCATCCACTGCTGACTACCAGGAATTTAATTTATAAAGAGGTAATGACATGGTTCGCATTTCAGCTCTGACATCCCTCGTCCTGCCATACCTCCTCCTTCTAATCTGCTTTTGATGTTTCACTTTACACTTTTCTGGAATATTCATTCCCTTTCCCCTATCCTGGGCTGTGATCACCTTTTACAGTTATGCTTATGTGGTGCCTACCTCTTGGACTGGATTAAGCTTTTAAATTATATTTTCATTGTATTTATCGTGTGTTTATCATTTCTCGGTTTATGTTAGACAGCCTCTCCCTCTTCAGTTTAAGTTGTCTTAGAACTCATCATATAATCCAGACTGGCCTTGGGTTCATGACGGTCCGCCTGCCTTAGTATTTCAAGTGCTGGAATTATAGGAATGACTCACCATGCTCAACTCAGCAATTTAGGATTTGTTCATTTTATTTAATGTGTGTGTGTGTGTGTGTGTGTGTGTGTGTGTGTGTGTGTGTGTTTACTACGTATGTGTAGTTAGTCTGGGAGGCCAGAAGACAAGCCAGATACCCTAGAGCTGGAATTACAGAATTATAGACAGTTGTGAGTTATCCAATGTATGTGGTGAGAACTGAACTTGGGTCTTCTAAAAGAGCAGCAAGTGCTCTTAACCACTGAGCCATCTTTCCAGCTCCTCAGCACTGAGATTCAGTCTTAATTCTTTATCACAGTGCCTTAGAGATAAGCATCGAGCCCTAATTCAAAGCTAAGTTTGCATGAACCATACAATATTCTATGAGAGTCTGCAGTTGACAGTTTGCTGTCTTGGGTGATTTATTATTTTTTTTAAGTCCTGTGATATTTTGAGAGAGTTTTGATGTATTATCTAATCCCTATTCCCAGAGGGTCACTGATTCTCAGAGAAGTAAGGCAATGTACTTATACCACATGCAGACACAGACTGGAGCTGAAGGATTTGATCTGAAGCTCCAGGGCATCAGGACATCCTTCCTACAACTCCACACTGCCAGGTCCATAGAAAACACACTACCTTCACTACCAGAGAGGGTAGAAGATAAGAGTTCAGGTGGAGAGGTGCTGCAATTAAAATAAAGCAATAGGCTAGGCAGTGGTGGTGCACACCTTTAATCCTAGCACTTGGGAGGCAGAGGCAGGTGGATCTCTGTGAGTTCAAAGCCATCCTGGTCCACAAAGTGAGTTCTGGGACAGCCAGAGTTACAACAGAGAAACCCTGTCTCAAAAAAAAAAAAAAAAAAAAAAACCCAAAATAAAACAGAATAAAATAAAATAAAGCAACAATCCTGGAATTTAAAAACCCAGTTCTCAAAAGAAAAGCCATTCCTTAATAAGAAAGTGTTTTGATTTTGAAATCTGCATTCACATCTTGAAAATACTTCTTTAATTTGGACCCAATTTAGTGGGAACCCCAAGGAGGATAAACCCTCAAACAGAGGAAGAAAAAAAAAACCTTGCGTCTCCCAAGAGGCAGTAGTGATTTAAAATATTTGTTGAACCCTAAGGGATGTATGAAATCTACATGGTTATTTACATAAATTTCTTATAATTTATATCACAAATATACCCTTGCTGTTCTCCCAAATCTTTATTTAATAACAATCGTAATAAAATTTAGTTTACCTTCACTGCCAGGCCTTGGTGCCAAGCAGCGAAAGTCAGCTACTCAGTTTTTGTCAGCATTTCTCTTTCAGTAAAAGTTTCACAACAGAAATAATATATGGCTATGGATATTATTATATCTATGTGATCTGAAAGCATAAATTCCCACATGGCAACACAATTTGAAAGTAGATAATTACCAGCAGCCTGAGACTATGTTTTCCACTAAGGCGAGTCCTGTCTTCTAGAGCCCCTCATTTCTGGGATTTAAAAGTGCTGCAGAGGGAAGGACATATCCTGATGTTCCCTTCCTTGCTAGTTAATTTCCAAAGAGATGTTCCCTGTCACTCCACATACCCTAGTTTAAATTCAAAAGCTGGAAGAGATTATAAAGTGGATTTAGTCTGAGGACTGCTTAATTGGCAGGTCCATGCTTATGAATGGTGTGAGGGCGACTCCAGGCAAAAAACATAAAATGAGAGAAGTCAGTGCCCAGTGTTGAATGTCCCTACCAATGGAAGGGGACGAATGGAGTACAATGTCTTCCTTTATTAGCTAAAGAATTTGGTAGATTTGTGTGGTGAATGTAGGCTTGTGTTTTTCTGCCATAGATGCCTGGGTAGAACATGATTCAATTAACTAAAGAAAACAAAAACAAAACTGAAAACAACAACTGTATTCCTAAGATTTACTTCTAAGTTTTCCATCCTGTCTTCTCTAATGTAACTAACTGTCCAAATCTTGTTGACTTTTTTTTTTTTTTCTGGTGGGAAAAAAAAGGAAAGGAAGAAAGAAAGAAAGAAAGAAAGGAAGGAAGAAAGGAAGGAAGGAAGGAAGGAAGGAAGGAAGGAAGGAAGGAAGAAGGAAGGAAGGAAGAGATAGAAAGAGAGAGAGAGAGAGAGAGAAAGGAAATAAGAAAGAAAGATCTTGGCAAATATTCATCAGGTTTTTTTTGTTTTTGTTTTTGTTTTTTTACTATCCCCCTAGGTTTGAGCTAAGATATTTAAATATGCATATTTTCTACTATGAAAATTTAATCTGAATTGGCCCCTTCCAGGTGCGTTCAGACCTTGTGGTCTCCTGATCATTAGTCGTAATAACTTGGAAGTGACCATTTCACTGTCCTGACGATTTTTGCAATGATGAATAAAATTTACATGGAAATATAAAAATTTAATGTAAAAACCATATAGCTAAACAACATGAAATTATGAACAGTGTAGCTAGATGAGAAACACATAGACAGAAAAAATTGGTAGTTATTTTTCAGAATTTTTAGACACAAGCTTTAGAGCAGTAATAGATCATTAAACAGCCTCAAATCCAGAACTAACCTGATCTTTTAGTCTATATTTTCCCACTCACAATTATACTGACTGTATGCTTGAAGGTCTGGCAGACCTTATTAACTTGTTATTATCTCATGGGCATTTTACATTCTTTTAAAAAATTATCCTTCTTTACCTTAGACTCATTCTTTATCATCATCACCATCATCATCATCACCATCACCATCATCATCATCATCATCATCATCATCATCACCATCATCACCATCATCACCACCATCATCACCACCATCATCATCATCATTATCATCATCTTTTGCATGTCAAGGGGCATTAAAAAATTTCCTTTATGTCTTGCATGTCTTTATATCCTTATTCCTTTCTTGCAGGTGTAGTGTACACATGTGCCATTACAAGTGTCTACCCATGCACATGTGGGAACAGAGGTTGACACGAGTTTCTTCCTCAGTCAATCTCCACCTTATTTTTGAGGCAGAGTCTCTTACTAAACCTTGATCTTGCTGACTTGGTTAGGCAGGCTGGTCAGTGAACTCCAGGAATCTCTCAGTCTGTTCAGCAGAGAAGTCACAGGTAGACGTCACCATGGTCAGTTTTTGACATGAGTATTGGGGGTCCAAAATCCCAACTCAAGTCGGTACGCTTGCACAAGCCTTTTATCCACTGAAATCTCTCCATCCCACAGTTATGCTTTCTGATAGTTCTGCTAATGAGACATGAATGTATCACTTTTAGAGTCAAATGCAAAATGAAAATGTTGGGATCCTGTTGAAAACATTAGGACTTTCAAGATGGAGGAAGCCAGGCAGAAAGCTGTATGTGAACCATTCTGAGTGTGCCTAGCAGCAGAGGGGACAAGCCTATGATGATGGTTCTGGAGTAAAGGCAAGTTATAAGTGTTTCTGTTTAGGTTAGTGTGAAGTTAGAATTGAAATAATCTGATTCTGAGGCTGGCTCCCGGCGCCAGTGAGTACAAACCCCACGTCCCAGCTTTCAGATTTGCCTCTTTCTCCATGTTTATCTGTTATGGCTCCTTTTGAGACTTTCAGAGTTTATTTCTATTATGCCAAATGGCTGTGTTAATGACATACATCACAGACATGTTGGGCATGCCCATTTTTTTCCTATAAATAAGTTCTTGTAAGTGTTTATTTGCGATGGAGTGATTTCACCCCAGAGTTCTTTTCTGCACTGTTTTTCTATTTATTTTGATCAGATATTTGGACATTTTATATATCAGGCCAACTTGTCTAACTTGATTTTTTTTTAATTCTCTCTTTTCCTTACAAATCTCCTGCCAATCATCAAGCCACTCCTTGGTACCCATCCCTGAATTGCCAGCTCCTACACTGTGTCCAGTAGGCTAAATATCACAGTCTCCACACTGCTGAGTGACATCGGAGTCTGAGTCTATTTCAGGTTCCACTCTGAAGTAAGAGTGTCTGTCAGAAGACACCCGTCCACGTTTGACTAGGAGGCTCATGACCTTTGTCGTGATGGGAAGCAGAGAGATGAGAAGATGTGTGCCGTCTTAATCACTGAACTTCAAGGGAGGCATTCCACTCCACCCACACAGAGCACATCAGTAAGATCCAGTCCGAGGTCCCTGCTGGGATGGGAAGAGCATGGAGGGGATGGATACATGTGGCCAGCTATCCATCTACTTCCTAGGAATTCAGTCCTAAAGAGAAATTGAGTCCAAGATCAATTTTACCCAAGTTCAGTTTTGCCTTACTCAGAGGCAAAGTTTCAAGGAGACATGGAGGTAACTTTTCTCAAGAACCGCTTTGGTAAGGCATGTGACTCTGAACCTGTCACGCACACCCCCATCATGTGACCCAATATATCCTGTATTACCATTATCTTTGTTCTCTCTTCAGTTAGCTAGGCGATTCCTCTGCTGAGGAAGTATGAGCCTACTCATATGTGCGGCCTGTAATAGCTACCTTCAGGAATTTTCTATAGTATGAATTGAGTGACGGATTTGTCCTATTGGGTTAAAGCCTTTAGGGCTGACACAAGCAGGAACATGGCCTCTAGTACAATTTTGCTTCATCAGATTATACCTGTGTGTCTTCAATCTTTCAACTTTATATTATAAATTATTCTTCTCTAGTTTCCCTTCCAGGATTATCCCAGCCACCTCTAAGCATGTCTTTGCCATGAAAGGTAACTAAGGAACGAGAGCTTCCTGCTGTTTTAAAAAGCTAAGATGGAAACCCCTGTCGGGGAGCTCACAAGGAAGACCACACTGGTACCATGACAGCCTATCAAAAATGTCTGAGTATAACCAGCAGCTATTTTATTTGAGTTCAGAAGACTCAGACACAGCTGCTCGGGATTTTGCTGTCAGTGTTTTACCTACGCCAGTTGCTACTGAAAACTGTTTGCAATTCATCTGAGGATTCTTTATATACGCCCTGAAGTATACGTAGCATTTAATTGGAAAACCATCAAATAAAGTCTTCTGGGCCATGTAAGGGACCACCTCAGTGCCAACTTTGAGCAACTGACCTCTGTGGCTTAGCCCTTGTATGAAAGTCTATGCATAGATACTCCTGTACTAGAAATCCATTTATGTTACTTTTCTAGGTGGCCTACCTCAACTCCGTGGACTGGCCTGTGAGTGCTAAGGGCAGGCAGTGCTGGCACTAAGAGTTTAGGGTTCAAAGTAATGTCGAAAATTAGATATCTAGTCCTTCAGGAGAACCTGAGCTGAGGAGCTCGGGCAGGAAAGGTTTTATTTCTTTTCATGTATGTGTGGGGGGTGTGTGTGTGTGTGTGTGTGTGTGTGTGAAGGCCAGAGGACGTCCCAGGTACTGTCTACCTTCTTCAGGATCTCACTGTTGGTCTGGAACTTTCCACTTAAGTCAGGCTGTCTGACCAGCAAACCCCAGAGATCTGTGTATCTCTGTTTCCCCAGCTCTGGGATAACTGAGACTCACCATCACCCCCCCCCCCCCCAGCTGTTTTTTAAACCTGTCTTCTGGTAACAGAACTCAGGACTTCTTGGTCACAAGACAAGTACTTTACCAACAGAACTTTCTTCCTAGCCTAAGTGTTCTTCCTTTTAAAAAATTGCTGTCTGAGAATTTCAAATATGAATAGTATAGTTTCGTTGTGTCCACTCCC
This sequence comes from Cricetomys ansorgei, assembly GCA_026225945.1. NCBI lineage: Eukaryota > Metazoa > Chordata > Mammalia > Rodentia > Nesomyidae > Cricetomys > Cricetomys ansorgei. Next base: position 2,748,702 of record JAMJFZ010001881.1, read on the forward strand.
TCTCCCCCTTCAAACCCTACCCAATTCTCCTAACATCCCCATTTCAATTTTATCTTCTCCTTTATAACACACAGAGGCACACAGACACACATAATGAGTCTTATATACCCTTATATAAGGATATATATATATATTATATGTATATAATGTTGCTCTTATATACCTGGGTGTATGGCTGGCTGACATGGACAGGGTCCAAGTTTCTTCTCCTGTTGAAAGGAAATAATTGGAGAAAGGAGGGGAGAAAGAAGTAAGGGGGAAGGGGAAGAGGCAAAAAGCACTAAGGAGAAAGAAGGGGGAGGAAGGAAGGAGACCTGTTCTCTTCACAATCCATTTACAAGTATCACCTCTGATGACAGGGAAGGGTATCTCCAAAAGTGCAGCTAAAAAAGATTATCTAAGTATTTTGCTTCTCCCCATCACCCAAGCTGGAAACTTACAACATCCGCCACTGTCACACTAGGTAAGGGTGTCTGTGAGTTTGATAAAGAAACACCTCTCTCCTGAAAGCAATTGCATATCATCTGTGACTGGGTTGGAAACACTCTTTGGCAATCGCTTGGGTCATTTCTGCCAGTCAAACCACAGAGACAGAAGGTAGAGAGTGTGTTACCTGTATGATACAGGATGGCAAAGACAACCGTCCACCATATGTCCCCACTCAGTGCTGGCTTTGCTTTGCAATTTCTTCTTATGAACAAAAACTGCCTGTATCACAGTCGAGAAGGGAGGAGGCTGGAAAAAACTGGAAAAAAGCAAAGGAGATTCTTTTTTTTTTAAAGAGCCAGCCTGGCACCAAAAATATAATTTAGTGTGCAGGTATTTGATTTGATAGAAAACCTGCATTGATTTTTTTTTTTAAATAGGTTCTTGACAAGGTCGTAATTCATTCAGAGAGGCCAAGCCTTCAGCTTAAGTTTGACATCCCTCCTCCAACCTAAACCATAACTGGTTTTAGGTGATCCCCTGTGAGGGTAGCATGTTGCAGCTGGCAAAAAAATAAACAGTCCGGAGGCCTGTGTTAACATATTTTTTATTCTCTCTCTCTTTCTCTGTCTCTCTCTGTCTCTCAATCTCTCTTTCTCCCTCCTCCCCCCTCCTTCCCACCCCTCTTTCTCACTGATTTATGCCAGGAGTGAAGGAAAACAATTACATATTTGTGAGTGCCAGTTTTGTTTGGGTTTTGTAAGCTTGCGATATACTTGTCCCGCTGACAGCGGGAACCAAACCTGCAAGGGGATGGGAGCAGGACCAGAGCCAGCAGCAGGCGACAGGCAGTGAGAGGTGGGGAAGCCAGGTGAGCGAGCTGGAAGGGCCGATCCACCAACCATCGCTTGTGTACAACCTCCTGCTCTTTCTCCTCTACCTCTAGGCCATCTGTGTCTCAGTTTTCAGGCTCACTTTAATGAGGAGCTAACTTTGTTTCCCCACACGCCATCCTTCTTTCTTAACATCTTCACAGACTGGCTTTTCATCAGTGAATCCCAATTAACAGACGGGGACGTTAAGGAAGACTGTGTGTCTTTTATTCTGAACAAGATCAATAGCTACTACCCTATCTTCCTCAGTCCCAGTAGTTCTAGAAAATAGTATACATAAGATCTTTCCCCGAGAGCACGTAGCCCAACATTCTTTTTTTTTTTTTTTTAAGCTGACTGCAGCCATGGTTTACCACCCATGTACTTGCCAGAACCTCTAAATTACTTACATTATGACATCACCCTGCCTTGTGTATGTTCCCGTCACGTTGCATAAATACAGCCTGGCCAGCTCGCTTCTTTAATGTTTTCTGTCCGCAGCGTATATCACAGGATGACTTCAGGAGACAGATGATTGCGCAATAATGGACAAAAACCATCCAAGTGGCACTTGGTCTCCATGACAACGTGAAAATATAAATGTCTACTGCATTGAGGAGGGCGAAAGGAAACAACACCATCCTGGTGGCATTTAAAAAAAAAAAAAAGTGTGGCTAATTCAATACTTAGAGCAGGTTTTTATGTCTCCTTACCACTGTGTTGCCACACGTACACGGGGCCTTTTAAAACACGCACGGAGGGAGAAGTAGACATTTTTTTTTTCCCTCCAATCCCATTTGTCTCCTTCTCAGACATAACGACTGACTCACCAGTCTCTGAACAGGCAACGGTAACAGCAGCAGCAGCAGCAGGGACGCCTGTGAACTCGAGTATAATAAAATTCTAGTATAACAGTGTGTTGAATGTTTACTTTGGCCAGGCCGCCCTCCCAAATCCCCCTTTCAACTAATATTTTAAAATGTGGAAAGACATTAAAATGGAGATAAATTCAAGGCTCTTTCTGAAAGTGAGCACCTCTTAGGCTGGGAATTCTGGCCTCTATCTCTTGTGCGTCCCTCCAGTTCTCTTCATCTTGATCCTTATCACGTAGCCAGGGACTTCAAGTCACTGCCTGTTCTGCTCTAAAGTAAGAGAGAAAAGGGAGAGAGCGTCGGATATCCTATTCTGACCGCTTTTGTTTCGTGGCTGACATTTAGACTTAGAATTGAAATGACGGAAGATGGAATTAATTGACATTTCTCATGGGTGCCTCGTAGAGTACCAGAGTTGAAACTCAAGCTTCTGGAACCAAGCAGTGTTTGAAATGCTAATCTGCCCAGTGAAGCACTGATGGGGTGTGACACTGGGGAGAGTCTCTGTTTCTTGGTTTTGTTTGGTTTTTTTGTGTAAAACAGAGTGTGAGGATAGGAAAGGACGTTTGACTTCAGGAGGAGTGAAGTGTATTGGTATTGGAAAAGTAGATTCTTAGAGAAAGTGTGGCTGATGTTATGGAGTCACGAGGGTAACTGAAGAGGGGAACTGGGGTGTCTAATGAAAGCAGAGAGCAAGGAAAATGGGCTGTTGGTTGGGAAGCTGGAGTTGTGTATGGCCTTAAAGGGGATGGGGCATCAAAAGTTTGGCCATGTGTTCAGTAAGTGCTCAGTAACTAGGAGCAGCCAGGATTTATTATTATTACTGTGTGCTGTTGTGTGTACAGGGTACACATGCGTTTGTGTGTACCTGTGCATGTGTGCATGGGGAAGTGCAGGTAGGGGTACTCGTGTACATGTCGAGAAGAAGTCAACATCACGAGCCTTCCCAATCATTCCCTACTTTATGTTTTGAGACAGAGTCTCTCATTGAGTCTATAGTTCACCAACTCAGCTATATTGAATTAAAAAAAAATAAAATCCATGGATTTGAAATCTAGAACAATGTCTGTTGATTGTTTGCTGTAGGCATAATTATTTGAAAATAAATCACACGAAGGCACCAAATGGGATGATTTGGAGAAATGTTTCTGTTTTCCCATCTGTTTGTCTAATGTGATCCATCATTGACTAACACCTAGTAGATTTAGTCACTGGCTTTTCAGTGGTGAGAAAACATAAATTTTAGTCGAATAGAGTTTGCATGGTTGGGCGGGTGTGGGGAGAGAACAATCCACGCTCACAATTAGCCACAGCGTGTGTAGTGTCGGAAAAGATGAATTTTATCTGCACAGCACATACCGTGGAAGGGACCGTATGGAGTAATTCCTTCCATATCCATGTGCCCACCTTCTATCGTATCAATCACCTAAAACTTACTAAAGCCTGAAAAAGTTTTTAAGTGAAAAATTCAAGAACAAAATAATTTATAATTTTTAAACTTCCTACTTCTCTGAGTACTGGGACTAAAATCTCAGACTTATTTTTTGCTTCGCCCTTCCCCAGATAGAAATCACTCATTTATCCAATGTATCCACACTGTATATGCGATATGCCTGTCGGTCATTTCTTAGCTGGCTCACTTACCAAACCAACTCTCACAGCATCACAGTGCCTGTGTCTGCGTTACTGTCTGACATAGTGGTCTCAAAGCCCAAATGTCACTACTCTTTGTATTTAGATGTGGAGAGAGCTGCAGGTGCCTCCTTAAAATGAAACAAAGGTCAAGGCCCTGAACGTAAAAAGAGATGAGGAATAGCTGTGCCTCAGCAAATGTGATGGCCACTGAGCCTAAGTGCTTTAGATGAAAGATGAATCGAATGATGAGCATTCTTGTGGTCTTTGATTTCAGACATTCACTGATGATCTTAGAATACATTCCTCTCAGAGTTAGGGTGTACGTGCAGCCTGACAAGACAGTGCTCCTTCAGGGAGGTGATATCTAGGCCCAGAATACTGAAAGATCTGAGGCTGTCAGATATTCCGAGCATGCTGGGATGGCTCTCTGAAGCAGGTATAGATTCGTGAACAGTGTGCAACAAACTTGGCAAACTATAGACAGAGCCGCGTGGTTGGAGAAAACTTGGCAGGGAGAGATACTTTTCCAGTTGCAGAAGTTGTGGATTATGTGGGGTCAGTTAAGCAAAGTGTTAGTGATAGAAATAATTTAAAATATGTATGTGTGTGTGTATTTATTCACATGTGTGTATAGGAGTGTTTGCATGTCAATGTGCACATGGAAGTCGGGTAGACCCATGGTGTCTTACTCTATCACTTAGCTGAGACAAGGTCTCTCACTGAACCTGGAGTTCTCTGTGTTGGTTTGATTGATGGCATGTGAGAACATAGGATTTGTCTGTTTCCAACCACAACTCCTCTCTGGTACTAAGGTTGCAGATATCAGCCCTTCCACCACACTCAGCTTTTTCCATGGGTGCTATAGACACAAACTCCGGTTCTCATGCTTGAGGGACAAGCAATTTATCTAGTGAGACAACCTCAGTAAGCATCATTTGTCAGACACAAGGAGGATGTTAGCATACAGGTACCAGTGGAAACTACTCTGGCAAAGTGGTGTAGCTACCTAGGGGGCTTTTGGTTTTTACTGAAATTATAATGAGCAATAATGGCTTGACTTGTTTCTTGGGATGCTTAAAATGTTATGCAGAAAGTAGTTGTTCATCCCAAAATATGTCATGAGAATTCACACAGCAGCACTGCTCTAAATGTTCAAAGGGCAAAACTACAAGTATTCCTTAGAAGGGCACAGAGGGTCTAAAGTCTCTTACATGCTTGTCCAGTGGGCTACTACCCCACAATGAAAAAGAATATTAATAACTATTAATAATGGCAGAAGCATCAAGATATCTCAAAATGATAATATTTGAATAGAAGAAGCATAGTTTAAAACACATAAATCTATGATTTCATGTGTACAAGGCAAAAATACATGAGAAATCTTATGGGCTTGGGTACTTTTAGGGAGGGGATAATTAACATTCTGCCATCTTTCCAATTTTTGATATGTACATTAGAATTACATATGTGCACTTGTTGAAAGTCACAAACATGATACATGATAGTATGACACAGTTACACACACATACAGTGTGCTTCCTACTACAGAGAAGCTAAGATAAAGAAGGCTTAGAACAGAAGTTGTTCTAATTCTTACCCTCTTCTTACGACTTCTAGAGATGGATACCAGATACACTGCAGTCATCCTCTGCTCTGTCATGAAGTCTCCGCTCTGATGCTACTGGTGTTTGTAACTGTAAAATCCTCTATTGCTGTTGGTGTGTGGGGAGGGGCCAGAAGGGTATGTGGTATCAACATGCCTCTAACCACTAGAGGGCAGTAGCAGCACCCACCCCTAGTCTTAATAAATTTTAACTTCTGATCTCCGTGAGACTCACTGAAGTACATGAGTAACAGTTTATGGCATTTATTGAAGGCATACTATGTGTGAGCTTCTTCCCTAAAAGTCTCAGGCCTACCAACACATTTCCCCCCCCCCAAAAAAAAAAAAAAAAAAACCATAAAGGTGCTTCATCTCCTTTGTTTTGCAACAGGAGAAACTGACCTCTAAATGTTTTAGCCATGTTTAACCAAGCGCATAACCATCAGGCAACAGACTAGGGGATATGGCATATCAATCAGTCTCTCTCTTCCTCTCCGCTTTTTTCTCCCTCTCCCTCTCCCTCTCCCTTCTCCTTCTTCGTGTTCACCCATGAGAGTGAATATGGGCACGTGATTGCTACCTTATACATGTGCAGGTAGGCCATCAAACTTGGATGTCAGTCAAACTTGGATGTCGGTCATTGCTTTCTGCCTTGTCGGATGCAGGGTCTCTTCTTTATTGCACGTACCGTGCTAGCTACTGAGGCGTTTCCAGACTCCTGCCTTGCTACAGGTCCACTGTGATTACTGAGGTACCTGGCTTTCACATGGGTTCTGAGTCCTTGTGCCTGTGTGGAAGCACTTGGCTCCATCAGCTTCTTCTAGCATGTTCTCCATCATCTTACTTGCTTCCCTCTTGTCCCTTCACCTAACACATGGGCTGAGTAATGCATCTACCAGAACCTTATGATTGCCACTATGGCCCATCTGCATATTCTTCCATTCTTTCAAGTTACACAAAGTCAGGATTCATATTCTGTTATGTATTATGACTCACAGTCAAACTTAATAACTAAGTAATAGCGTGACTCACAGGTTACACCTTAATAAAACTTCAAGAGCTCACTGAGACCAATGTGATTATGGGACAAATTATTCCATTATTTAAACAGAGGGGAAATATACTTATATTTTACAATTGCCTAGAGTTATATATAAAACTAGCTCTGGCCCTTTAATTACAGATAAAGGTGAAACCACCAAAAGAGGCTCGTGAATAAAGAAGAACCATCCACATTGAAAAGGTGTTTCTGCAGGCTCCAGATTCAGGAAACTTCTGTCCTACATACATTTCTATGTGGCTGTCTAAATAATTTATTTCATGAACACTGGTGTTTCGTCTGCATATAAGGGTGTTGGAGCCTCTGGAACAGGAGCCACAGACACCCTTAAGCTGCCATGTGGGTGGTGGGAACCAAACCCGGGTCCTCTGGAAGAGCAGCACAAAAGAACCAAATATCAAAAAATCCTATGTTAAATAAATAGTGTAAGCAGAATGCCCTTGACCATGAAGTAATAATATTGAGAATTCTGTTTTAATATCCCTAACAAACAAAATTTGCATGCAAAAGGTTTTTTCCTGCATCCCTAAAGAATGCTGAATCTAAAATACATTTATCTTCCTGTGTGCAGACTTTCTCGTGGCAGATACATGTGTTTAATGAATTGGTTAGCTGGTTAAAATCAAAATGCAGAATCACATGCAAGTATTACAAAAATTAATGCATTTTAACTTGCCAGGCCGTTCACCTACAGCGTGGAAGGAAATGAGAAAGGACAGAGGAAGGAGGGAGGAAGAGAGGGAGGAAAGGATAAAGGGAGGAGAAGGGAAGGGAAGGGAAGAAGGGAAGGGGAGTGGAGGGGAGTGGTAAGGGGATAAAAATGAAAGATAGGAGAAAGGAAAATGGGCAGAAGGAGAAGGTAAAGTGTGAACGCTCGTGGCATGGTACATTGAGTGTGTAGCGAGTGTGTGACTGTGCATGCACATAGATGCATACATATATGCACATATATGCACATATACAATTTAATCTTCACTGAGATGAGCTGTGATAACTTAAAATATTAATGATACGAGTGGGGAGTGTTTTTGTTTGTCTGCTTTACACAATACAGGAATACGGGGTAAATATGGGGTCCTGCATATCTGACAACTGATCTACGGGTATGACCTCAGGGCTTGTGCAGTTTTCATACTTGGTAGTAGTTTTGTTTATTTCATCACAAAAAGTAGAAACTAATCATTAAGGCAGTATGAATTTTTAAAATAACATTTTATTTACTATTTTTTGAAGATTGTATACATGTATACAAGGTATTTTTTTTTTATTTCGGACACTAGCTTATTGCCTCCCCCCAAGTCCCCTCCTGCACTCACTAACCTGCCTCTGTCTCTCGTTCTTGTCTTCTTTTCTATTATTAATGGGCTCCAGAGTCCACTTAGTGCCAAACACATGTACACAGGTGTGAGACCATTCTCCGGGCCATGGGTAACCCACTAGCAGCCACATCGCCAAAGAAAAGTGACTCTTCTTCCCTCAGTAACTCCAAAAGCCAATCTCAGCTACGGGCAGGTCTGTGGGAACCCCCTCCTCTATCCATGCTGCGATTTTACCTGAATTGATTTCATGCGGGTAAGTACAGCTGCCATTGGTGGATGTGCGCATGAACACGTCCCACACAGGATACAGCACTTCACAATTCTCCCCCACAGTCCAACTCTTTCATTTTTTCTTTCTTCCCACCCTCCCACCTTGTTTCTGAGACATGAATGGGTTTAGGTTGGTATGCATGACCAGTCTACCGCTGGGCTCTCACAAGCACTGTTTCCCGGTACTTTGACCACATAGGAGCTCCTGCATTAGCTACTGCACACTGCAAAAATGAAGCTTCTCTGATTGAGGTTGGCAACAGGACAAATCTATGAGTATAAACGCTCATATTGAGAAGGTAGTTTGAAAGCATGACCATTTAGCCAAACACCACTAGCATGTTTCCCTTGGGGCCTATGATATTCTTAGTCATAGCTTTGTGACCAGCTTTATGGTCCCAGACACAAGTCCTTCCGTGGGTCAGGCCTCAATTCTAATCAGAAGGTGGATGGTTACAGCTATACACAGCATGTTACTATTGAAAAACTCATTTGAATATCACATAGTAAAGTATTAGTTTATTAAGGAAGGCGATATTGGAAACAACATTGAGTTGAAGTTTTATTTTGAACTTTTATAAGAAAGGATCTGCTCAAGGACATTATTTCTCTGTGGTGAGCATTTTGGTGATGGACAAGAAGGTAGAGAACCTGTTAACGTGATATCCCCAGACCAGCATGCTCAGGGTCACCTGGGATTGTGTTAGGAACGCAGTGTCTCACACCATAGTCCACAAATCAGCACTTGCAACAATGGCCAGGGAAGCGGGTGCTCAATAATGCTGGAAAGGAACTGTCACAGAGCTACATTGTGTAGCAGAGACTGGTCTGTGAGGCTCGGAAAATCACTATCTAGGACTAATTCTCACACATTTTAGTTTTGCCGTGTGTGATTTGTAATTTATTACTTTTCTGGTCTTCAGCGATGTGAGAGAAAGTGGACCTTGTCTATGGGTGGAAAAGAAAAGTACTTGTAACAACATGGTTGAGTCTGTCCATTCCACTGACCTTCATAACAACTTCTGATTCATCTTTGCTCATGCTCCCTCTGGAAAGACAGAACACCTTAGGTCACAGTGGCACCTTCCTTAGGAACTGGGTCCTGGTCGACTCAGTCAGTCAGGATTGATTTGCACTTGACCATTGTTACTGAGTGAAGTTTAAGTCAACCAGTTAGAGTAAGCCTTGGAACACACTGCAGAGCAAGCCTTGGAATACATTGCAGAGCAAGCCTTGGAACACACTGCAGAGCAAGCCTTGGAACACACTGCAGAGCAAGCCTTGGAACACACTGCAGAGCAAGCCTTGGAACACATTGCAGAGCAAGCCTTGGAACACACTGCAGAGCAAGCCTTGAAACACATAGCAGAGCAAGCCTTGGAATACATTGCTCTTTGGAATGTTTTGTCAGACCCATGCTGTTTTCTGTTTCACAAGAATGAGGAAGCACACAGCTTTATTATAATTGGCTGAGTTCCATGACCCGGGGTCATGGGGTTAGGAATGGAGGGATTTCAGACTTATGCAGGTAATGTCATGAAGACACAGCAAGGCAATTCAAGTATGTACTTGGTGATAATTTGTGACTGTTGGTTCTTCGACATACTCTGAAGCCCTTCCTATTGATAGACTTCCTGTTATAGAATCCAGAAAATCCCCTTTATTGTGTAAGCCAATTTGAAATGAGTGTTCTGTGACTTACAGCTTGAGGAGCCTTAAGACATCCAATTTTACACAGGGAGTGGTATTAGTAAGATTGAAGTTATGCATGAAATATTAAGAGGCATCCTTGAAAGAGAAAACTGGCTTCCAGACTACAAGGGACTTCAACCCCAGCAAACTGGCTGATCCATTTCTAATACAAAATGAACATTTATCAAAGAGATTTTCAAAAATATATTGGGATGTCAGGGAGATATCTCAATGATTAAGAGCTTGTACTGCTTTAGCCGAGGATCCATGCTTGGTTCCAGGTACATGCTTGAGTGGCTCAGAGCTATCTGTAACTCTAGATCCAGAGGTTCTGGTGCCCTCTTCTGGCCTGTGAGTGCACCTACACACACACACACACACACACACACACACACACACACACACACACACAGACAGAGACAGAGACAGAGACAGAGATATCAAAATAAAGAAAATATTTTTGAATGTTCCTAAAAGGATATTGGGAAGGCAATTTGAGACAAAGGTAACTAAAAGTTTAGACTTTTTTCTTTTATCACAGAAAAGGCATGCAATTCTTAAAGACTGAAGATAACTAGAAACATTAGGTCACAAATGTTATGCTGAATGTGCCATGTTTCGCACATGTCAGTTAATGAACCAGACTTCACCATATTATCTCCTGTCCTGAATATCTTTTGGAAATTTTGATACAATCGGAAGTTATCTGAAAAGAGGGACTATCATTTGAGAAAGTGTCCCTAACACGTTCCATGTAGACAAGCTCGTGAAGCATTTTCTTGATAGATGGTTGATGTAGAAGGGCCCAGTCCATTCCGGATTGTTCCCTCCCTGGGCAGGTGGCCTAGGGTGCATAAGAAGCAAATTGAACAAGCCACAAGGAGCAGGCCAGTCAACAATTTTCCTCCACGGTCTCTGCTTCAGGTTCTGCTTCCAGTTTCCTTCCTTGAGGTTCTGCCCTGATTTCCCCCAGTGATGGAGTGTGCCCTGAGAGTTGTATGCGGAAACAGACCCTTTCTTCCCCAAGTTGCTTTAAAAAGTCTTGGTGTTTATCATAGCAACAGAGACCCTAAATATGACAGCTCCAGGTCTTAAGACTCTGACAACCTCAACAACTCTATTTAAACATTCACAGCTGGAAACTGGACATGGGGATGTGATACAGACTTTGCGTTTAGGAATGAGTATTCATTGGAATACTCAGGGTTCCTGAGGAAGAGGAGGCAGAAAGATTTAAGAGTCAGAGGTGGTTGAATGACTCCTAGGAAGCCATATTTTCTAGACTCCACAGGGTTGACACACATATGGTGATTCACAACAACTGTGTCAGCATGCACAAGACCTATACAATCTCCAGCCAGGTAAGTTCTCAGCATAGAGAAGAAGTGGGAACAGAGTCCCATTCCCAAACAAGAATCTATTTTCAATTGACAGCTGCTGGGAAAGAGAAAATCAGTTTTCTGCAATGGAGTGAAACTGGGTATATTAACCACATGTACAGCAGGCTGCATGCTCAGGAATAGTTATAGGATCAATACAAAATGGAGTTTGTGGCTTGTTTGTGTGTTTTGCGCTTTTTTTGTTTTTGTTTGGGGTTTTATTTTATTTAAGAGAGAGAAGGAATTTGAAATGGGGTGTGCAGGGAACAGGGATCTAAGAGAGGTTGGGGTGAATATTATATATTGCATGAAATATTGCATGCACCAAAATATATTGCATGAAAAATTTGACAAATAAATTGGACAAAGGCATCAAAAAAGATTTCCTTGTTGACATATATTCCTTCCTCATCCTGATTGTAGGAATGTTTTTGATTCTGTACGGTAGTGGCTTTATGATGCTTGTGGAAGATCTCCAAAATATGTATAAGAACTCTAGTGGAGTTTCTATTGTGTATCTTGCAGGCAGCATCGTCTAAGCCGAAACCCTGCACTGGTAGATCACAGAGCTGAACGTTGATGAGAGAGAAATCACAAATGATTAAGTAGGTCACCAGGTGTGTGTGTGGGACCAATCTTAAACTTCCAGAATCATACACTCTACCCACCGACATCACAGTGTCCCCTGTGAGCCCCCTTTAAAAGTGCATGATATGTTCTAGGGACAGGATGTCATCTCCAAACTACTTCCAAGCCAGCAGAGTTGATAGATACATTGTGATATGGTGCAGGAACAGTGGGCCCACAGGTCACCTGTCCACTGTCCCACACTATTTGTTAAGAACATCTTCCTTTATCGGATGTGATCTCATACTAGAATCCGTGCTAGAAACGAGATGTTCTATCAGGTCTGGAAGACAGATGATGGATGGGCAAGATGCATATCCATCTTATAAGTCAAGATGAAATAATGTCTATTTCAGAATGCCACTGAAGAACTGGTTGATATATGGTAGGAATTGGATTCTAGTGGGGAAGATAGGTTGTGATGTCGGTACCTGTTGATAGCAGTGTAGAGAAAGGCCTTGGTGAGACTGGCCTTTGCTGACCTTTGATTTGAACTCATGTGCAGCCCCCATTTCAGCTACAAGAGACTGTACACAAGCCTGCTCTATAAGCACTGAGCACTATGAAGGTGGCAACTAGTTATCACATACCATTGGTTGAGCTGTCTCTTCTGCAGGGTAATGTTCTGCACGTGACATTCATTCTAACCACGAAGATCCTCATACTGGAAACCCAATTGGGAGCATCCAGTGCTTCTTCTCTAACAGTCTTGTTCAAACGTTCAAACCTTTCAAGATCATTATCCAGTCAACAACTCAGTTACCACAACCCATGGGACCATGCAGACTTGCGTTTCATGCTGTTTTAAAATTTATACAATGCGGATGCCCAAGTGCTCTGGCAAGAATTCTGCCTAGTAAGAGGAATTTCTCCTTAGTGCTGTTATTCCGGTCACACAATCCTTCATAAACTCTTATCTTGACATATGTATTTCCCCTCCCTCGATCCTTCTTTCCCTCTCTCTCTCTCTCTCTCTCTCTCTATATATATATATATATATATATATATATATATATCCCAACCCAAGAGATATTTCTTAATGATCAGAAATTATGAAAAGTATAGAACTGAGAAGTGTCACTGACTTCTCTGCTAGGGTATAATAATAATCCATAACCTAAACTTTGCACATATTTTTCTCAGTGCTCTAGAGATACTTGCTAGGTCACTGCTCTTAATGCTATGGATTCTGAATAAATACGCAAAAAATAAATGCAGCTAACCAAGTGCTGAAAATTCAGAACCAATGGACCTAGCCCTTTCTTCTAGACATCCCAACTCAACAGACCAGCCAAAGCCTCCGCTGATTCCTACAAATGCTAGGATATGAAAAGGCGTTGGATTAAACAACAAAACCAGAGTAGCCTTGCAAGAGGGTGACAGTATCACCCATATTACTTCTCATGCTGGGCAAACTGATACTTAAACTGCTGTAGAAGTTCACTCTGACTGTGGATCCATCTGTTGTTCCTTATAACTTCCCATCTATTTCTTATTATTTGAGTTCTTAAACCACATTTGACGGCATTTTGTAATTTTCATTGCACTGCAGTTTTCTAGTTTGCCTTTTCTTGCTATGATAAAACAAAACAAAGCAACAACAACAAAAAGCCTGGGGAATAAAGAGTTATTTCATTTACCAGTTAGGGGCTTATATCAAAGGAAACCAAGGCAGGAACCTAGAGGCAGGAACTTGGAGCAGAACTCAAAGAGGACTGTGGCTTTCTAACTCACTCACTCAGTTTACGAAGCTAGCTTCCTTATGTGGCCAAGGCCTACCTGCATATGGATGCCACCTCCCACAGTGTGCTGCACCTCCCCCACATCTATCATTGATCAAGAAACTGTCCCCATCGTCATGTCTGCAGCCCATTCTGATGGAGATCACTTGCCCGCCAAGAGTGTCCCTTCCCAGATATGTCTAGATTTGTGTCAAATGACAAAAACAGCCCACAAACTATAGTGACATCAGAAAGGTGTGCAGTTTTAGTTGACTTATATTCTTATTTCATTCTATTTGTAAAGCACCAATTCTTGCAAACTTCATTTCAGACAACAAATAGCTTCAGTAGCAGGAGGTGAAGGAAACAATCTAGCACGAACTTAGTTGAAGTAAAAAAAAAAAAAGTTATAATCCCCTTGATAATAAGCAACGTTAGAGATTTCCATACAAAGGAATAATTTCAGATATCAGTTTACCCAAAGATAGAGCACATAAAACCTCTATGCCTCGTCCTGAAGCCATCCCGTAAAGAAGTGATGGGAATTACCCTAATCTCTCTACACTATGCTGCTGCTTCCATTTTAATTATGACACTGGGCCAAAGTGGAAGCCAAGAAAGCCCTGCTTGTGGACAGCAATGAGAGGAGGTCGTTCTCAATCTGAGGTTTGATATGAAAGAAAAGCTACTGAGAAGTGAAACACATTCAGAGCACCAGGCTGAGGGAAAGGAACATGGAGCTTAGAGCGTCTTATTAATGATTCACCAGTGTTTGTGATCTGAAATCAAATCATTCCTGAGTGTCTGTTCAAGCCCAGCTGTCCACCCCTGGCCACAAGAGGACACAAGCAGTGTTTGTGTTTCTTCGGTGAGACACCTTGGCTGACACTTTCCATTCCCCTGCTGGTGTTTGTACCCTACACTGTGAGCTTTCAGCAAGGTTTTATGGATCCTCTGGACAGCTGGGGGCCAGGTGGGTGCAACAGCTCAAGCAATTGTTGGGCCACTGGGAATCAACAGCAAAAAGAAAGACAGATACCTATGCGAGGAACCATACCTAGACATGTGGAACATATTTGCTGGTAATACAAGATAGAGGGAAAAGGAGAGAGAGGGAGGGAGAGAGAAAGGGAGCGATGGGGAGAAAGGAAGAGAGAAAGAGGCGGGGAAAGAGAGGGGAGAAAGTGAGAAAGAGAGGGGGGAGAGAAAAAAGGAGAAAGAGCGAGAAGGAGAGAAAGGGAGAGTGAACTAACATTTCTGTATTTGTTGAGCTTAAAACAGATTTGGTTGGTTGGAAGGCTGCTGAAGTGTCCCAGATAATGGTGTGGGGAAAAGTGGTGTGCGTGTGTGTGTGTGTGTGTGTGTGTAAAATCAGAGCAGGAGTTATTTCAAGCCAGTTTTTTGAAATTATAAGAAGATAAAGACATATCCCCCCAAAACGCAGCTTTGGGTACTATACTCACATTTTTCAGGCTAAATAACACGCAAGCACGCACACACATTGTACATGACAACAGGAAATGAGATAACTATGTGTGGTGAACAGCCCACCTCTCCAGAAACAACCACATGAGACATAAAATGAATAAGCTGTATATACTGAATGGCACACCCCTGTGTGCACACAAAATGTGCATCACACATGATGACAGGAAATTATACATATGTGTGTGTGTGTATCATTATCATTGATATATATCATGATATATAATATATATGGATACACATATACATAGATATGCGTGTATGTATATATATACATGTATGTATATATGTGAATATGTATATATACATATATGTATATGTATATGTATATATGCGAATATGTATATATGTGAATATATATATATATACATACATACACGCATATCTATGTACATGTACATATCTAGGTACATGTGATTACATAGATATGCGTGTATGTATATATATACATATATGTATATATGTGAATATGTATATATACATATATGTATATGTATATATGCGAATATGTATATATGTGAATATATATATATATATATATACATACATACACGCATATCTATGTAATCACATGTACCTCCACATACTCACATATAACACGTGATGGGAATAATCCATACACAGTGGGGCAGTGGAAAAACATTGGTGCTACTTTATGTTGAAGCAACCAGGAGAGTGACAGAAACAACTCTGAGAATTTAATATTATACTCATGAACCCTTAAGCGGAAATATACATACAGAGTTGGCTAAAAAGAAGTCAGTAATTTTTTTTTTTGCCATCATCTTTAAGAAACCATAACAAGCATGATTGAACAAAGAAGGACTTCAAAGACTTGCTCCTCCGTAGGAAGTGCTTTCGAACAAAAGTCGTAAACTGTGTCAATGGGTCCTTTGTGAGGTGCGAAGCCTTCTCCCTGCTCTTGTCAAAGTCATTAGAAGGAAAGGAGGCTCCTCTGTCACACAAAGGAGACCCACAGTCAGAGGAGCCTGTCCCAACAGACCGTTCTCTTTGCCTCAAGCACTGTCCTGGCAATGGATTAAGAAGTGAGTGATTTTGTAATAGATCACATAGGGAAAGTCAGAAGCGCAGCCTTTTCCCTGGGTTTCTTTCTTTCCTTTTCTATTATTATTTGCTTTCATCTGAACGGTCCCAGTTTCCAACAGATCATTTGGGAGTTTGTAAGACGCGGCACTGCTTCAAATGCGTGGCCGTTGCAGAGTCAAGACGGCTCTGCGCAAGACGGTTGCGCTCCTCGGTTTCTTCAGCTGCTTCGCACAGGCAGGGAGACACAATCTATTTTCTGGAATGGTTCTCCCACCCCTTTCTCCACCTTTTAAATGCCAGTTGGAATACCCACAAAACAAATCACGTTGGTCAGAAAGGACCCGACTAGTAGCAGAAACATTCTATTTTGTGGTAGACTTGAGTGCTATTTTTGTTGCCTCTGAAGCCAGCCTCTCTGGGGCTATATTTGAGGCTTAGCAGAAATAATTCCAACCAGCGAGGTTTGGCATCCGCTACTTCATGAAAGTATATAAGGGTAAGTGAATAGAGGTGTGGTTAGATACTATCACTTTAACTAAAATCTTAACACAAGAAATATGTGCAATAAGGGTGATTAATTAATTTGAACCAGAAGCCTATATGTTTACCACTTCTGCTTCTCTTTCCCTATGACAGGTCGCTCTCTTTCTCTCTCTCTCTCTCTCTCTCTACCTCCCCCCTCCCTGTCTTTGTGCCTCTTGCCCCCACCCCCACACTGTTTCATCTGGGTCTCCTGTATCCCTTGCCTCAAACTCAAACTCCTTGTCTGGTGGAGAATGGCCTTGAACTCCTGATCCTCCTGTTTCTCCCTCCTGAGTGCTAGGGCAGCATGTGTGCACCACCAAGCTCACTTTATGCAGTGCAATGGGATCGAGGCAAGCTTTATTGTGTTAGATAAACACTCTACCAACTGGGGTACATCCTCCGAAACCCCCAAATTATTTTCTGCCCTCCCCTGTGGCAGTTGGGTTTCTTTTCCCCTTCTACCGAAGGAAATGGGGGTTCTCCATTTCAACCTTAAGTTGTCAAAATAAAGTTCATATAATATATATATATATATATATATGCGCCATGGAATGGAGTCTGAAATGCAGAAGCATGCAGGAAGGTAATGCACTCTGGCTTGTGTCCCTAGTAACCAGCAAATGAGATGGAGATGAACAGGGAGTGACCGGACAGTCCATCACCTCAATGGGGTGAATCCTTCCACATAATGGACCAACATTGTGGGTATAGGGACAACATACCTGCTTCAGGAGTGATGCCCTCCTCCCTAAGGAAGTATTAGTCCCTAGCGAAGAATGATCTCGTCTTCTTGAGTTGCCCTCTTAGTTGCAGTTTCCTTAAAAAGAGCACTATCCTCATTTTTCTTCTTCTTTTTAAATGACTTCACATCATAGTTGCTGTCTGTTGCTAAGCGTTTTAAAGAAGTAATTGTAGGGTTTTATTTAAACTCGAACAATATCTCATGGCAGCCATGTTTAACTGCACAAGAGTTCTACAAAATGGGGCCCATGGCAGAACCGTCATAGTGCCATAGTTTGCTTTCCATTGGTTGAATAGACATTATGACCAAAAGCATGTGAAGGAAGAAATGGTTTATTTGGCTTGTAGGTTAGATTCCATCAGGGAGGAAGCCACAGCAGAATCTCGAAGCAGAAGCTTGAAGCAAAAGCCTGGGATAAATGAAGTTTGTGGCTTGCACGCCTGGATTGCTCAGCTTCTTATTTTATACAACCCGGGACCACATGCCCAGGAATAGCACTGCTCACAGTGGGCTGGGCCCTTCTCCATCAATTAGCAAACAGGAAAATGTCCCCCACCCCAACATACCCACCAGCCAAATATGAAGAAGGCAATTCCTTAATGGAGGCTCCCTCTTCCTGGGTTTGTGTCAAGTTGAAAAAAACTAACCAGCACTGATCGGGTAGCACTCATAGGCTCCACGTCTCACTGGGAAACCGTGAGCAGCTAATAGCTGCTTGGGGAAGGCTATCATTTTGTAGCCACTGGAAAGTTGCAGACACTCAAGTTCAAGTTCAACACTTACTCTTGTTGATGACAACAAACAAATCAAACACAGTGAGGAGCTGGGGGATGGCTCTTCAGGTGAGAGCTTTTCCTTTATAAGCCTGACATCCTACGTTCAAGGCCAGGGAAGCCTTGCATGAAGCCCAGTGTGGCGGCATGAGTCTGTAACCCCGGCTTTCTTTCAGAGAGACAGGACAATGGTCTGGAAGCTTATAGGCTAGCTTAAACTACACAAAGACATAGGAAAGACTCTATCTCGACAAGGTGGGAGGCACAAACCAATTCCTGAAAGTTGTCCTCTGGCCTTCACACATGTGCCGCGGAATGCTCACACCACAAAATAAAATAACCAAAAGTGCCTCAGTGGATCCCAATACTATTTCTAAAACTACATACTATTTCTAAAAACATTGAACAATATCATCCTCATGTATAGTATAACATTGGGTAATAAATGATGCCAACTGTACAAATAACAAAATCTCACATGTCTAATGTTCTTCCTGTCACTCACACTAATCTGAAAGAAGAGCAATCGTGGGCGATCCTTTCTCCCTCTTGGATACAGATCAATCACTAAAATGTGTTAACTTGCAGGCTACATACTGCTGCTTCAAGTTGCCTTAGAATATACATCATTTTGGTCAGAGAAAGTGCATTGACCATGGAGTCTGATTGAAGAGAGATGTCGGCTGGTGACATGAGCTCATCTTCCTCCAGCTGAAAGGATTAAGATGTTTCAAATTCTAAATTCTGTTATTGGACCACATGTGGGCCAGAGAGCAATAGATTTATGGTGCCTTCTTCTAAGCTCCTGTGTTTAGTAAAATACTTAAAAAAGCCAAGGCATTTAATCATCATGTATTGGCTTAAGCCTTAGAGTGTTCCTTAGGATGGCTTTAGTTCAAAAAGTCTACCTTAAGCACAGGTCTGGACTGAGAAACATGTTTGGCTGAGAACATTAAGTTCACGGGTGTCGATTCTTAACTCTGACATATAAAATCCTACTTCCTATCTCTACCTGAATATTCTCCAAACTGCTCTGAGCAAGCAGCAGGCAAACGACGGAAGAATGTTTTAGTCAGTTATGTGTTCTCAATGTAGTTCAACCCAGAAAATCTTTCTAGTCTAATCTGTTATTTCTAAACATCTCTTAATTATGACATTGGCATATTCCAAAATTCCTTGCAAAAAGCAAGAGAGTATTATCTCACAGTTTAGGTCTTTCGTTTCTGTCAATTACTTGTTAACAGGGATGGTTTCACTTCAATCGGAGCAAAAACATTGATGTCTTATACATCACGGCAGTGCACGAACGTCTTGGCAGTATGATAGGAATTGGCATAGAAAACAGCAATATTGAAAAAGAAATACCAGTGTGGGGCTTAGGGTTGTTGCTTCGTTGGTGATTTATCTGCATAGTATGTGCAAAATTCTGAGTTCAGTTTGTGGTACTGGAGAGAGAGCCAGAGTCAAGGGGCCTGGGAGAAAAAGAAAGAGGCAGAAGAAGAAAGGGGAAAAGGGAAACAGGGAGGGAGGGAAGGAAGAAGACAAGGGAAGAAAGGAAAGATAAAAATCAATCGGAAATGATTGAGAGAGATGGAAGGAAGGAAAGAGAGGACAAGAGAGACAGTAAATAGAGAAGGAGCAACAGAAGGAAAGAAAGAGGAAAGAAGGCAAGAAAATAGGGAGGGAAGGAGGAGAAAGAGAGGAAGTAGGAAAACAAGCATTCAGTGAAGACCTGCCTTGCCCCTGAAGACCACTTCCTTTGTTCATGACCTGCATATTGCAGTCCTGTAATCTCAGCCCTCAGAAGGTGGAGGCCCAAGTGTCTCCAATAAACTTCAGCTGCATAAGGGGTTCCAGGGCATTGGAGCCTAGACTACCCAAGCAACAAAGTAAAGCCAAGACAGCCAACAGTTCCTTGATTCCTTGGTTTCACATCTGAAATCCTCCTGGTCAAGGTAAGTGGTGTCACATTTATGTATTATTTAGCTTGGTTTTGGCTCACAGTGGGACTTGTGTCTAGATCACTCTCTATATTTCTCATTACCAGAGACACCGAGTTAGCGATTTCATTAGTGGTTAAAATGATATCCATGCTTGAATATGTGTTGGTGAGCAAGGTATCAAATAAATATTCACAGTCTTTCCGAGTCATAATTTCCAAAGTTCTTATTTCTTTAAGGTCTCCAAGCTGTAAGGTTTATCCTCCCTGCCATGGCATAGTATTCAATGCATGAAATCTTTGTGTCCACAAACTAGAGGCTTCCTCTAAGTGTTTGTGGTGCTGAGAATGGGTCCCCAGGCCTCAAGTACGCTAGGCAAGTGCTCTTCCTACTGAACAACACTTCCAGAGCCCTAGTCATGGGATGTCATTCTGAAATAAGAAAATGATCTCTCCTCCCTGCTACCCAGCCAGAAAATCAGCATGAAAAGGAAGACATTTGCATAGAGGGGGATCAAATTCAGTCTTTCCTATATTGGAAGGGCATTTGGAATGACCGAAGATCAGATATATTTTCACTCTGTTTTGGCACCTGTCCACTCTCAAATCTGTGCAGCTGAATACATAATGGCTTTTGCATAGCACGTTCCTGCTCTAAAAATATGTGTGTGTGTGTGTGTGTGCCTGTGTGCAAATACAAGGGATGTAATATAAAATGAAATCTTCAAGCAAATTCTTTAATTTAAACCTAAGTATCTAATCCACTGCATCGGTCCCTGAAATAGGCAAGACAAGGTTTCCCTTGCCCCGTCCCCATGTTTTGTAGGGCGCAACATTATTTCGCCTGGTTACATCAGAAAATATGAGAAAAGTTCTCAAAGTAGACGCTCCCACACGATCCCAGAGGACTCGACTCTATCACTAGGGAGTTTACCAGCATAAACAGACTCAAATACAGTCTAGGCTGCCACTGGCAACTGCAGAAACCTGAACTGGTTTCCAAATTGGGATGGGAAGGTTTTCATTATGCTTGGGTGAATATATATGCCCATGTCAACTGGAGCATCACATCCGCCTTTTTTCCTTTACAGTCTCCTGGGAAGTATTGGGTTCAAGCATGCTCCATATAAGTAGAAGCGTCTCTCACCTCACTTGGTACCTTAGAGACATTTGGCTGGGAGGTGGGATTTGTCTTGGCACGCTCCCTCCTCTTTCCCTACCTCTCCTTCCCCTTCCTGGACATTTCATTCTTCACCCCATCAGGTTTTAATATTGCTCTCATTTTTCAAGTACTTCCCTTTGGTTGTTTGTGATAATGGCTTAAAGCATTCTGATTCCCCATGGTACCAGGACAGAAGCTTCGGCATGTTAATATGTAGTTCAGAAACCTGAAAAGCTTGGAGAAAATACATAATTTAATGACTGTGCGATAGACCAGAGGGAGGAAGTCTGTGGACAAATAGCTGGTCAGGATTTCTGGGTATACATGGGGATCAATGACACAATAGACATGACTTGTCTATTCATAAGTTTAGATGTTAACTTTTTGGAAGTCCGGGAACCTGTCAATGAAGGTGTCACTCCAAAGGAAAGGAGGATATACTAGGATCACAGTGGCCTCAGAGAGCAAGTCCTTAGAATGTTGTGCTGTTTGCTCTCAATTCAATCTTGAGACATTGTTCTTTAAGTGAAGGACTTGGGATTTGTTGATTATTTAAAAATAAAATGGCGATAATCTCTCTCTACCATGAGCTGAAGAGGGAAAAACAAAAATTTGAGGCAGATGTTTGATAAATAAAACTAAATTTTATAAATCAATCCTCTGTGAGTTTTCACTTGTGAGACTTCATAGCTTTTCTTTAAAAATTTTTTTTTGTATTATGCTATTTTTGAGATTATAATTTTAATTACAACATCTCTCCCTTTCTTTTCTGCCAGGCAGCCCAGCTGTTCTCTGTCTTTCAGGTAACTTGATTAATCTGTCTTCTAGTCTTGTCAGATCTGCCTCTTCCACATAGCTTGTCTTGTCTGAGAGAATCTCTTAGCAGATACCGCTGCCTAAACAGGCTTGGGGCAGGAGGGACTAGTACACACAATCAGTTTTAGGGTCTTCCTGAAGCTTCTGAGTTGACTATGTCCTGAGTTTTAAGAGCTTCCCTGTGGGATGGGATGTTTTACCTGTCTTAAGAACACACTAAATCTTAAAGTATCTGCCCTTTTAGGTAGAATTTACAACTCAGAGTAAATTGCTACACAACAGAGGGGCAACCAGCATGGGGATATTTTTAATTTTAGTTGGAAAGCCAAATAAGTTAGAGTGACAACTCTGTTGGGTGCTATGAAAGAGAAAACATTTGATTGATTTAACTGTTGAGGGAGATGCTTGCATAATTTTAGAAAGAGTACTCAGCCCTTTTACTTTGTGACTGACAGTTCACCATGACCCTGCTCACATAGTGAATAGATACTCAGTCACAAGAGGAAACGTGGGAAAAAAGCTCTAGGCTATAGTTACATTCATAAAGATAGAGGTGCTGGGGAAATGGCTCAGTTGATAAAGCACTTGCCATAAAAGTATGAGGGCCAGAGTTCCCCAGCCCAACCCCCCCTCCCCAAAACTGTACAGGCACAGTGGATGTCTGTAATTCGTTTGCCTGGGAGACAGTCAGAGGAGCCTGCATATGTACACATGCCTGCACATATGCATGTTCCCACATACACGTGAGCACTTTTATACAAACATGTGCACAAATACATACAGAAAATAATAAAATAGCATAGAGAAAAGGATATATTTTTTTGTCTACAATTTGAAGGCACACTAAGAACTACATAGAAGGGAAACAAAGAGATAAATCAGTTCGTGTGGGAAGGTTTTCAGACTTGAGTAGATTTTTTTTCATTCTAATAGATAATAAAAATAACTACGAAAGGGTAGAGTGTACGCAAACTTATGCCTAGTTTAATTGGCATACGTTGAAATATAGATAGATAATTAATCACTACAGCCATAGAGAAGATAGTGAAATTCCACACAGAAGTTAGGACTGGATTTATTTTAATCAATCAGTTGGGTAAAGAATGATTGGCATTCATGTCATCTTTAAAATAACAAATAGATGGGCTAGATATCTAGAAAGTGTGTTTATAAGAAGGCAGACATGTTAGAAGTAAGTCAGCATAGGAAGAGGCAATACTAAGTATAGAGGAAAAGTAATATTGAAACAGAGGATGGGGGAGAGAGTGGATGGCTCCATGGTTAAGACTGCTTGCTGCACAAGCACAAGGATCTGAGTTTCAATCCTAATCACCCATCTTAACATGGACACACACACACACACACACACACACACACACACACACACCTAGAACATCAGCACTGGGTAAGGGTCAAAGACACGAGGATCACTGGGGCTTGCTGACTGCCAGCCTGGGTCCAGCAAGGAGACTCCGTCAGGAGGGAATAAAGCAGAGAGCGATGGGGCGGGACACTCACATCTTCTGCTGGAATGCTTGAGCACAGGTGTGTGCATCTATCTACGCACGTGGGCATGTGCTGCACACACGTTCGTAAACAAACAGACAAGAGGACCCAACATTATGGAAAACAAGTAAAGACAGGGCTTCAAACAGTAGAGTCACAGAATGCAGCTGAGAGACTTATCAGATCAAGGAAAATAGCTTCGTGGACTTAACTTCGTGGAGGTCCTCTGTAGTACTAAAAGGATTAGTTGCTTTGAAAATGTTTCAGGTCATACATGGTGACCAATGACCACTTGAAAGAACTCTTAGCTCAGCACTTCTCACACTTTGTGGAGCCCAGAGAAATTTACAGTTCCTGATTAAACCAGATGCAAAACTTAAAGTACTGTTTGTGTCCATGATGATCCTGGCTATTAATAGGTGGACGGCAGGTATCATTTTTTTACTTGAATTAATATGGAATTTTCCTTCTCTTATTCAACCTATTCCTTCTACCATGTCAGATCTCTAGTAAAGATGATGAGTTTTCCAAAAATAAAAGAGAGAGAGAGAGAGATTTAATAGCATTATCCTGGTAAAGATGTGCCTTAACCCAAGCTCTAAACAAAGACAGCCAAAGAAAAGGAACTCCAGACAGAAACAATTGGATTGTCATAAACTCTATTTTTGGGTGGAGATCATTTCATGAGGTAGAAATGAAATTCAAAAACACCTTAGTGGAAAAATATTATGAATATTATCTGTCAGTATCCCGAAGGGGATATTTTAGGAACCATTATTTTCTCTTCCTAGGATTACAATCCAACAGGTGTATAATAAACTGGCTACAAGTTTTAAAGTTTCTTCAGCAGTCAAACCACAGCCATTCTAAGAAATAATATAGATATTTAAAGACATTATATATGTGTGTGTGTGTGTGTATGTGTGTTGACAATTTGTCTGCTTTCTTGCATGCTGTTCTGACACAAGACTATTCATGAATGTCTAATGAGAATTGGAGTCATATGGAGACACTCGCCACGGAACCTTAAGATTCCCGGAAGGAAGCTTCCACATTTTACCTTCTAATTATTTCTCCTTCCTTCTTTCTATTTTACTATTTTACATAAGCTCTTGATTCATTTACAACTACCAAATACTTTTACATTTTCTGTAAATAGTAGTTGTGGGAAAGTACTTTCTAGCACAAGAGACATTACTCATTTTCTCAAGGGAAAAATAACAACCACTCATTAAACCATGACCTCAAATCTAGGCTATCCAAAGGATTATTAAAAGGCATTGGATGCTTCTTAGTGAGTCTTATTTCTATTATCACTGCAATTATTTTCCATTCACAACTGTAGCACTGAAATATGATTAGAGTCCCCCATGATGAAGATGTAAGATCTTGGTCAAAGCGGTTTTAGTAGTATACCTGCTACAAAGGCTTAGTCTCATGCGTCAATGGCAAGGCATGAATAATTCAGATGAGCACAGAGGCCTTTAATTTTTGGAACTTTGGTTATTAGGAATGTGCTGATAGAACATAATTGAAGTCTTTTTAAGTAACTATTTTTGATTAGTAAACAAATGATCCAGTAAAAGGCATAGATACTTTATTAAAACTGGAAGTCTGAACATAATGTTTTTGTCCTTATGATGGCTGTCACTCGTCATGTGGGATTTAAGCCAACTGTCTGGATCATATCCCAGAATTCCTTTTCCCCCCATTCTAACACACTAGCGAGGAATTCTCACACACATACACAGACATCCCTTCCCACAAATATCATTTAGATGGTACGTTGTTTGCTACCTCACATTTTCAGGAACTTGAGTCTACTATTGTATGTATATATGATATACTTATGAACTTATACACTTAAATATGTATATATTCATGCATATGTGAATATATCCTAAATTCAAAATGAAAAATATATGCTGTATACTCTCTTCCTTCCTCATCCTCTGTTCTTTAAGTATGCAGACAAGGAATGCTCTTTCTAATTAAAAAAAAATTTTTTTTTCATTTGCCCACTTGTCCTAGATGATAGCTCCCTTCCTCTATTTCCTCTTTTTTTCTTTTCCATCTTGTGAAGGAACATTAAAGGCTTCTACATCAATTTGTTTGTTTGTTTGTTGTTATATTTATTTCAGTGTCACCCACCATTACTGGGTTGGTAATTGAGTGATAATTCTTTCTTTGTCCAAGGCTCTATCTATCTCTCCTTCTCCTCTTCTCTTTTCACCCAGAGCACTCTGGGTTCGAGATTGCAGTCTGACTTTTTTTTTTAAAGCTCTTACAATACACTCCTTTGACATCATGCTGCTTGCAAGCTCACTAACTCACTGTTTCTGGATGTTTTAGACTTTGCACGGCTTAACTAAATTGCCACCTATTTCTGTGTGGTGGTTTCCAGCTTGCCACTGTCAGTAAAATAGCAGCTTCCACCCATAACAGAACTTGGTGGAAGAGGCATCCCAGAGTAGCAATCCTTTTTTTCTAAAAATGGTTCTGATATTCCATTTAAGACGGGCAGCATATTTTTAGTTAGAAAATATTTATTTAGCTGTCAGAAACATTTCAATTAATCACCACTTTTTAAAAGGGCCTGGATCTGGTTACACCCTCAGACATCAGAGTTCTGAGTTTTCAAGTTGGGTATAGGAACTACAGGGGAAGAGACCTTTATAGTTTTCTCAGGTGAAATTCTCTTGTCACTTCCAATATACACAACAGAAATCTCCAAATCCTTCACTGACTCTATGCTTTCCTTGTCTGTGCCCCTTATCTGGCATAGTAAACACAGGCACGCCTTCAACAGGGGAAACAGAGAAGATCAAGGAAACTCAGTGACTCAGTATAATCTCCGTATGTTCCCAGACCTAGAGATTTCAGCAAAACCCAGGCAGACATCTCCAAATGGAGGAAATTAGAAAGGCCAGATAAGATAAGTATAGGAGGTAGTAACTGATTAGCTCTTTGAACCTTGGGAAGGGACTGACCAGGAGGCAGGGAGAGAGAGAAAAAGAGAGAGAGACACAGAGAGAGAGAAACAAAGGGAGACAAAGTCAGAGACAGAGACACAAAGAGACAAAGAGACAGAGAGACAGAGACAGAGTCAGAGACAGAGAGTCAGAGAGACAGAGATAGAAACAGAGTCAGAGACAGAGACAGAGACACAGAAACAGAGAGACAGAGAGTCAGAGAGACAGAGAGAGAAACACTGAAAGACAGATAGAGTCAGAGACAGAGACACAGAGACAGAGAGACAGAGACAGAGAGTCAGACAGATATTGAGAGCATTTAATCAATATTTTAGAACAAGAAATCTAGAATCCACAATTAACTAAGTTGAGTTAAGGCACGAGTTAGTCAATCTGTTTCTTTTCTCTCCTACCTTTGACTTCATCCTTAAAAGTATATCTTCCATGCATCTGCATCAAACGGCTTCATCGTGAGTTCCTTCTCACATACACAAAAGAGAACATACAATAACTTGCCTCTGTGTATTATTGTATATAACGGTATATCCATAAGTACTTCCTTTTTTAGTACTTTGGTTTGTGTGTTGCATTCCTTTTGGTAATTTATTTTATCAAATATTTTTTTCAGGGCTTTCTAATTCATCGATGTGCTCTAAGAACGAACATAACCCTATAGTTTTGTGCTCTCCTACGGTTAACTCATCCCTCTTCATCTTCCCCTAGAAGCCCTCTGTCCTGCCAATAAGGGTATTCCCACCTGCTTACTTATGCTGAGACAATGAAGGATCATAGAGTCAGCATCTACTTTTAACATTCACCACCTGCTGAGATGGCCGAACGATGCACTAAGCATACCAAATATGGATTCCTGGGGATGTGTGGCCACATCATGCAATGAGAAGTACCAATTAATACATGGAATGTCTTCTTCGAGGTGCATCAAATACTTCAAATAGCAATAATCCTGAAACCCTTACATCTAGGCTGGAATTTAGAGAAGTGATTTTTTCCTTTCTGTTTTATAATGTGATCCTAGAATAAAACAGAAATTTTACTTCCATGTGTAATGCACGGAGACTTGTAAGATTGAAATCTGGGGATAACTTAGGTCAAAACTCTTCTGGTTTAATCCTATTTTAAAGGTCAACCAACCACCATTTTCCATGCGAGCATCAGTCTGCAGAACCATATTGTCATTATTCTTTTCTAATTCTCAGAAAAGAGAAAGCAAATTCATTTTTATTTCTACTATTTGCACTTGTCATCTGAAGATGCATGCATGCATGCATCCACAGAGAAGGAGTTTTAGTACTGTTTTCAGAATTTATTTTCCCTGGATCCCTATCATGTACCATCTGAGCATCCTTCAAGCTGGCTGGTGGGAAGACACATTGTGCAAACTGTTTCTGAGCTCAACACTTCTCAGAGTAGAACATGCTAGTTATAATGTTGGAAAAAAAAATCAAACCTTTTTTTCCTTCTATATTCTGAGAAATAGTAAGTAGACTGAAGCTGTTGGTAATGAAACTAGCCATCCAAACATATTAGGTAGTTTATTCTGCATATCCTGGCTACTTTAAACTATTATGTAACTTTTCAAGGATCTGGAAAAGTGCTATCAAGAGAAATGTTGGGTAGCCAATGCTAATATTTGCTCAAAACAGTGAGTCATATGAACTGGGATTTCCTCTTTGGGCAGCTCATTACTGGCACATTGTCTGAGTCTCAATATAATTTGATGCAATGATCCCAATTTAAAATGTGGAAGGATGTCTTCTTCGGGTCAGTGGGAGGCATGTATTTATCTTGATTATTCCTATTAGAGAGTTTATTTTGGAATCATTTGGAAGAATGATGGCATGAAGTGATCCACAGCTACCTGGTAAAGCTGTTTGTGTTTCTTGTGCTTTGCTCTTTGCCATCTCTCCACAGCGTGTGCGGACATTTTAGTTCATCAGCAGGTCTTTTAGGATACACACCATCTTTTCTTGGACACTGTCCACTCAGTGATGAAGCAGGACCAGGAGGTGATCTGAAAGTAGAAAGGACATGATTTGGGGGTGGGGAGAAGATAGATATTGATTAAAAGGTATGAGAGCTTCGCTTAGAGAGATACACTTCAAACTTTAAATGCACAAAGTGCTGACCACTGCTAGTATTAACATATTGTCTATTTTTAAGTAGCTAAAAGAATAGATGTTGAGGCTAGTAATTATTTCTTTTATTCACTTCTCTATTCTGTTGCTTTTACTTTCTCATTACAAATGTATTTGATATATAAAGAGAACTTCATTATAACATGATAAATGACTAAAAATACATGAGCAATACATGGAGATGTCATACTTAAATTTAATAAATAGTTTGCTAGGGTTCTCTGGAGATAATGAATGAATGGTGCGTGCCTCTGTGTGTGTGTGTGTGTGTGTGTGTGTGTGTGTGTGAAGAGACTTACAAGAAGGAATTGGTTCACACAATTATGGAAGCTGACCATCCTGAATGGGCTTGTGGGAAACTCAGCAGAGCTGATGTTATGGTCCAGGTCTGGAGTCAGCCTGCTGGAGCACCTGGTATGGAAAGTGTGACCTTGTAGTTTCACTCCAGGCTCCAAGTGCTTGGCTAAGGCTTGCTCGCACAGTGGAGAGAAATCTTAAAATTCATCTTTATTTATTTATCTATTTTTAAAGACTTACTATATACTTTTTCGTGTGCATGGGTGTTTTTCCTGCAAATATGTAAGTGTACCACTTCATGCCATGTTCAGTATCCTCAGAGCCCAGAAGAGGACATCAGATCACTTGGAAATGGGCTGACGGATGGTTGCGAACTGTCGTGTGAGCTGTGCACTGAACTTGGGTCCTCCGCAAAAGCAGTCAGTAGTCTTAACCACTAAGCCGTCTCTCCAACCCTTCAGTTCCTTACTTAAATGAAATATACTTAATCCTTAGCGAGGGATGAATATGTAAATGAATTTAATTTTTTTCACTTTGCGTTTTCAGTTATCAGGATGTTATCTTACATCTCATAAATGTCTGCAGTATTGTTTAGCAATTAAGAGACAAAGGAAAAAGCTTTGTTGCAATTTTGTCCTAGAACACTATGTCCTGGAAAATTAAGAATTGCAATTTTATTTCTTATCAAGTAGTCACTGGCTATGGGTACTGCACGTTCCTGGATTTAGTCTTTCATGAGCTCGAGTGAATGAGATTGCAATGTTATATTGTTTAAGTTATTTTTCTCGTTCCCGTTACTAAATACCTGACAAAAACACCGCCAGAGAGGAAGAATTTACTTTTGCTTATGGCTCTATTGTGTGTTCATCATGGTGGGAAAGTCATGGGGGAGCATTCTATCTGTGGCAGTGGGAGCGTGTGGCAATTTCATATTAGAAGGCACCAACCAGGAAGTAGAGTGTTCTTGAGTTGGAACTGAGTCAGGGCTCTGAGGCTTATGTCCGTAACCTACCTGCTTTCTACAGATAGGACCCACCTGTTTAGGATTCTACAGCCTGATAAATACCATCATCAGCTGGGGACTAAATGTTCCAATACCTGAGGTTGAAGAAGGGATTTCAAATTCGAACCTTAACATTGACATTCCATTCCTGCATAACAATCCTATAACTCACCCGTAATTTGAGTCCCTGTTTTAAGTGAGAATGAAAAACGATACAAATGAGATGCTTAAGCAGATGATTCATTTAAAAAATAGACTACATTTATTTATATGTTAGTATTGATTTTTAAAAGTCAACTTGTTGTAAAGGTAATGTTGTGATTCACGAAAATAAGTTAAATAAGTATTCACTATAGTACCCAGCAGTCACTCCTTGCTGTGTAAAGAGATTTGTTTTCATATCGATATTTATAGTGCCGTTATTCATGATAGCCAAAACACTGGAACATCTCAAATGTCCATTGACTCTGAGTGCAAAAACAATGTGCATTATGCATATGTGATGGAAAATTAGTCAATATTGAACAGAATGAGTGTCCTACACACGACGTAATGTGGACAAAACTTGAACACATAGAGTTAAGCTAAACAAGGAGACAACAGGCATAAGGTACCAAGAGTGGTTCAATTCACAAAGACATAAGATAAATTATTGGCTACAAAATTCTGAAATGAACATGAATAGAGAGTTAGGGCTTCAACTCTAATCTTTTTTTTTTTTTAAATGGTGGATCCAATTAAATAAGAAATAATAATAAGAAAAGACACTTGACTATAACTTTTACTTAAGACAGTGATCTGAGTATTTGGTTCTCAATACTGAATAGTTTTGGTTTTTTTCCCCACAAAGAGTGGAGTGTCTAATGTGTTCCAGGCATTTTTTTCCCTGGATGCTGGGGCCATGGTCAAGAATAAGGCAAGGTAAGTGTTCCCGTGACAATGGACACATTGGCCTGCTGCTTCTGCCATCCTGCTGTCCTGTAGGCTGTAGGGAGTGGTCTGAGTGCTGTGAAAAAAGAGATACCAAGCAATATAATCAGACATAGGTCATTGAGACTTAAGCCGCATAGCCAGAGAGAGTGCAAAGGGAATAGGTTTCTAGTGGACTGTTTAGAGAAGGCGGGGCAGGCAGGCAACCAAATCACATAATAAAGCATATAGCTGTAGGCTGTAAAGGGAGAACTACGAAGGGTCACGGTGCTAATGGAAGTATGATGGTTGCTATCAATATCAGTGTTGTCTAAGGAGACCTCATTGAGAATTAAGACATCAGTCGTTCTGAAAGAAATAAGGGACAGGGGGTTGGACTGAAATTATCTAAGAGAAAAAAGACTCAATTTGGGATCTCAAGATTGGTGGCAAGTGTCTTTACCCACTGAGCCGTGTCACCAGTTCTGGTTCAGATAGATGGATAGATAGATGAGAGATAGATAGATAGACAGACAGACAGATTGATGATAGACGGATGATACATGATGATGTGATAGATACATGATAGTTATCTATCATATGTGCTAGATAGATAGTTGTCACGTTGTAACATAATCCTCATCCCAACATTGATTTAGTATTTCTCTCTTTTCCCCTAGTGAGGCTTTGCGATTTTGGAAACCTGCTTACATTGTAAAGTCATCAAAATGCCCTTCTTTGCCCTTACACAACACTGCCATCCACACTGCTTCTACAGGTGATGAGCCTTGAGTGGGTGACGTTGCCTCCTTGGGGGTCTTAAGCAGGATTAAATAGAAATTTTTCATCACAAATTATGATAGTACTTCCTGCATTTCCTTTGATCTAGGTATTCACATTTCTCTTGCTGGTGAACTTTAGACATTCTTGCAAGGCCTGGACATCTAGAACTACATCCCCAAGCTCTTCCTGCTGAAGCTTCTTGTCTTCATGCAAATTCTACAGGACAAGAGGGAAAGGCATCTTTTTTATCCAGCTCCTCATGCCAAATCTTCTCTTGGCCTTTTGGTCACATTGTGTAGGGAACATTCAGGTTTTCTGGAACATGCTTGATGGAAATTTGTTTTGAAAATTGAATGTGAAAGTTTGATTGCACTCACTTTCATACCTGATGTGGTGGCAAAACTGAGATGGGGAGGGTCTGATTCTTGAATCGTAGCAACCCCTGCTTCAGTGTAAAGAATCTGAGACTGGGTAGGTGGAGAGAAATCAGATATGAGGCAAACATGGAGATCTGAAGTTATTCCTCGGTAACTGTGTCTCCTAGCTAGGGTTAGGGCAAATGAGTGGATTGTAATGAAGTCTTGGTAGCTATGTCTCCTGAAGATCAGAACACTTCTTGTGGATAATCACCCTTGAAACCTAATTAGGTTCTTCCCACTATATCAGAAGCTAAGACATCAGTTCTTTCTCAATTGCCATACATACATACTAATGAAGTAGCACACTATCCTGGCCCTGCCGACATTGTGGCCTTCTTAAGAAGACCAAGGGAAGAAGGATTCTAGAAAGGAGATCTGTACCTTGGGAGGTGAAAAAATTTACCTTATTCCATGAATACTCAACTGATCTCATAAATATCTATTAGAATCTTTCAAATCCACAATGCAGAGTCAACCATATTGCTAATCCCCTTCAAGATAGCACACTCTTTCTCGGCAGGGTACAGTTGTCTTTGCAGAGTTAGCTGCTACTTAATCTGTCTCTTGAATAAATCCTTTCCTTCAAGAAGACAAAGAGCAGTGGAGAAATCTTCACCCAGTAACAAATGCATTGAGGAGAAACAAGACAGGATGGAACCAATCCAGACGGGCAACAGTAGCAGCTTAGGGGAGATGTGACTGCTTGGAAGGAGGATGGTGGTGAGTGGAAAGTTTCAGAAAGTTTTAAAGATAGATATAACAGCTGACTGTACTTGGCTGTTGAGAGTAGAGAGGGAAAAAGGAGAAATGAAGGTTGACTTTCTGGACCTCTGCAGCTTAAGTCAACAGATGGAAGGAGGTGGCATTTTCTGGAAAGCCTGAGACTACAGAGCAGTGTAGGAAGACTGGATGGGAGTGTGTGAACAGGAAGATTT
The DNA here is from genome assembly GCA_026225945.1 of Cricetomys ansorgei. Taxonomy (NCBI): domain Eukaryota; kingdom Metazoa; phylum Chordata; class Mammalia; order Rodentia; family Nesomyidae; genus Cricetomys; species Cricetomys ansorgei. The sequence continues at coordinate 2,781,647 of JAMJFZ010001881.1, forward strand.
ATGAATGAATTGTTTTGTTCGGTGAGTTCTAAGTTTTACAGCTGTATGTATGATCCAGGAATTCTGGGAAGATTCAGGATGAGAGCTATAAATTTAAAACTCATCTGTGGAGAGATGATTTTTAAATACCCAAGATTGGAAGAGATTAGCTAGAAGAAAGTGTCTGTTATGCGCAGACAGAAGGAGACCCCCGAGAAATCACCAGGATTCGAGATCGATGCAAAAGCAAGAGGTTTATTTCCAACGCCTTGGGGTCCACTCTCACAGATTCCTCAAGTGAGGGAGGGAAAGCAACCTTGAGAAGTTTCCTGCAAGGGTTTTTAAAGGGAACAGGGGAGCTCCCTGATTGGTCAGAACCCAGGCACTGGATTGGCTTGTTAAATGTTACATGGCAACAAAGATTTATGGGAAAGTGAGTACTTGCCATTAAACAGAGAGGTTTATGGGATAGTGAGTACTTGACATTAAACTGAGGAGAGGTTAGTGCCTTTACCACTAGGGGTGCTGGGCTTTTCAGTGTCTTTAGTGAACAGGAGAAATTCTATTGGTGTCCCTTTGATTCGAATGCTTAGAGTTTCTTGGGAGGTAGATCAGGAACAAGAGAGAATCAAGTGTATTCAATAAGAGGAATCATCACAGAAAAGTGGGTTATGAGCCCTGTCCAGATCTGTTAACAAACTAAAAGTCAGATGAGTGGTTTGGGGACTTAGTAAAACAGTAAAGTGGTGATCTCAGGAGTGGTTTCGTTATGATGGAGAATGGGATAGAGATGGGAAAGTGGACCAGAGAGGGAGAGGGAGGAGAAAGGACAGAGGGAGAGGGAGGAGGGGGAAAGGGAGGAGAAGGGAGAGGAGGAAGAGGGGAAAGAAGAGGGAGAGAGGGGAGGAGACGAAGAGATAGATAGATAGATAGATAGATAGATAGATAGATAGATAGATAGATAGAGACACTAAGGAATAAGGAGGAGATCCACAGCAAGAGAAAGAGAAAGGGGACAGCATAGGTATGAGTAATAAAGGAGTAAATATAATCAAAGTTCTCTATAGGCATAAACTGTCAAAGCCAAAACCTATTATTTTGTACATTTAGTATACACCAGTAGACGGGAGAACTTTGAAGTGAAAAAATAAAGATCAGATTTTGCTAAGGCCTTGCAAGCAACAGGAGCAGGCAGGCAGAGCACGGTAGCAGTACCTGTCCTGGGTACTGCCACTATATTTTCTATCTATATGTCTATAGAACATATAATGTCTGGTGAGAGCTGTGGCATGAGCTGTGGATTTGGGGTACTCATTGCCAGTGAGTTCATCACTCGTAAGGAGCATACTCCTCCAGAGAGGACTACCGAGAATGGAAGAGTCTACGTGTGAAGGGGTAGGAGCCACATAGGGAACTCTTCGCTTGGTTTTGCCGTGAGCCTAGAAGTGCTCTAAAAGCAGAACCTCTTCAAATTAGTAAAAGTCTGAGTAGATATTCAGATTACTGAAATTTAAGTCGGTTCCTTTCAGCCTTAGCACATTTTAGAAGGAAAGAGTCTGCGTGCTGTTCCAACAGCGTCATTAAAATGATTTGTTTCTTTTCGCTTCAGTTGAGTGATTCAAGAACACACTGAGCCATATTATAGGGGAACAAATGAACCCTTTCCTTTTAATACAATTCTGTTAACTATTCGAATGTGACATATCATCAGAATAAAGGAACAGTTAATTATCTTGCCAAGGAATATCTGTGACTGTTGAAAGTGAAAATGGTTTGTCTCTTTTGAGACAAAACCAACGTCACTGGACAAGAAGCGGGGGTTGAGGGGAATGATAACCTTTGAACAGATGCACAAAACTAAAAAGCAATTTGCAAAAAAAGTAGCAAAAACTTTTATCAAAGCAGATGAGATTTCTTTTTAAAACATTTTGGTTCCGCACTGCACAACAATTATCATTGTGATACAGAATTTAGAGTGTGTATGTGTGTGTGTGTGTGGGTGTGTGTGTGTGTGTATATATATATATATATATATTATATTTATATATATATATTATATATATATATATAAATATAATATATATATATATATTACATTTGGTTGTCTTTGTTGTCATTACAAAGCATCTCCATAAACTTTCTAATTTAACTTATTGAGCAATTAATTTTTATTTTAATGTTTTAAAATTCTTTGTGTGGATGGGCATGTGTGTGCCTGCCTGGACATGTGTGCATATGGGTGTGTGCACGTGCATGCTGGTGTTTGTGGAGACCTGAAAAGGGTGTCAGATCCCCTGGAAGTAGATGTGGCTACTGGGAGTTAAACTTAGGTTTGCTGGAAACGCAGTATGTGATTTTAACTACTGATCTCTCTCTCCGTCCTGACAGTAGACATTCACTGATCAAAATTCTTGAGACAAAGAAATCAAAGATGATGGTACAAGCACCTGAGGTCTATCAAGGACCTTCGGCCTAGTCCTTGAATGGCAAGAGGTTGTCAAAAGTTACGGGGGCAAAAATATGTGGACAACATCCTTTAATCCTGTCTTTGAAGACCCTGCTCTTATGAAGCAATTCTTTCCAAAGTCCTCACCTCTGAATATTTTTTCAGAGAAGCTTTTTTTAAATTTTTTAAAAAATATTTTGAAAAGTTGTTTTCCATCTAAAATTTCCTTCCTGGACTGACTATTCCTGAAACTAATAAAAATAATTTATCTATTTTGGAGTTCAGTTTATAAAAGTTTCTGAAACCCAACACATTTTAGTGATTTCTTGAATACTACAAATGTCTTACTTAAAAAAAAAAAAATTACAACACCATATGTGTGCAGTTCCCATGAGTAAGTTTCAGGGAAGTTTTAACAGTTAATGTAGGTTTTTTCTTTCTTTTGAAACCCAGCATGTGGGTTTAGTGCTTATTAAAGCGAGAGACTGAGTGTAGCGGGTTGATTTAAGATGAGAAATGGGATCTGCACTAAAAGCTTGGTTGTGGAGCTCTGCCAGGAACCCCTCCCTGAACAAGTCTCATACTTACCAAGAACTGTTGATACAGTCCTTGGATACGTTGTTGTCCATATCCTTTGGTCACGTAGACATATGGAAGACCAGGCCATCATTACTCTCTTTCAGAAGGTTGTGTTCAAATACTATGCCAAGTAAGCGACTGTTGAGAAGATGAATATGCTTCCTATCTGAATCATTCGTTCTCTCTTTCCATGACACAAACCCTCTGAAAGTACCAGAAGCAAGCCTTTAATTTTTTAAAAATCCAAACTGTGCGGTGGAGTCCACCCAACTATTAAAAACACAAACCGTGTAGCCACAGAATGGCCGTTCTGAAAACAAATCTATGTGCGAAGCCTGACACTGCCTGTCCACTCCAAACAAACTAAGACAATATCCCCACTGAAAGCGAGGCAGGACAGCCTCAGTGAGGGAAAACACTGCATTTGTTGTTCATGACGTCAGCTGTTATCAGCCAGAGCTAGAGAATTTACCCTGAGAGGTGAAAGGAGACATTCACAAAGAAGCCCGCGCAGTCAAGATATCTGATGGCCTGGCAGGATTGACCTAAGACAGCGAAGGATGAACTAGCTGGCATGATGTACGAGAGACCAATCTCTGCAAGGAAGAGCATGCTTGGCCCCGTGGGGTTCTGTAGCCAATGAATTGATGTAACCCCAAAGGAAAAGTGACGATTCTTCCAAGAGCAATAAAGTGCTGCATTCTAAAGCTGAGGGAGATACACCACATACCCACAGGACAAACTCTAGGAACTTAGAAATGAAATGTTTCTACCTATCTGGTTGTCTCCACTATTTGGGTGTTTGTGAGAGGACGTGCATGACCTGCACTTCTGACGACAGTACTTTTCACCTGGCTCTTTACAGTTGTAGTCTACTTATCCTTCTAAAATGAGTACAGCTGCGATCCAGTGTCCCCGGGCTATTCAGTCTTAGTTTCCATGTTATATGGCTCTTGCCAAGGACCAGGGTTTGGTTCCCAACATCCAAGTCATTTGAGTCACAGTTGATTTTAACTCCAGCTCCAGGCGAACCATACTCCCCCTTCTGGCCTCCATGGGCACTGCATACACCTCCACATAGACACACACCACACACACACACACACACAATTAAAACTAAGTTTCTGTTCTATTGCATTCAAGTGGATGCATCTGCGGAGGACGGTCCCAGGTGATAAAGGGCAAGGCTGCCGCTCAGAGTCTGTAGGGTGATTCTTTAGCTTTCCTAAGCATGAAGTTACAGGCGCAACTTAGCGTTACTATGGGAAAGGCATCTGATATTTTAAGTAACACATCCGTGACATACTGAGGGTTACTGAAGCACCATCGGCTGTGGCTGTTCAACGATGACGTCACTTCCGTAACTCCAAAGGAGTGGCAAGAAGAGAACACCAGGGGTATTTGCCACGTCATCATGCGTCAGTCGAAATGGAACATTTCCTACCCAAAGGGAAAATAGCCTAGTCTGGTACTTCTCTGGGCTTGGGAAGGGAAAAAAACAATCATTTGTCAAAGACACTATTTTTTATGAGAATTTAAGTGGGCACAAATTGAATCTGTGGCTTGGCCAAGGACGTAAATATTTGCAAAACATCTTGAAGATGACAGTGATATTCACATTGCCAGTGGGAGAAGCTTAAAAATGATATGCTGCTGCACGCTTCTCAGAAGATTCTGAATAACAGAGCGACGGCCCAGCATTCCTGCTATGTCCATTTCTTCCCTCTCTCATAAAATTGTGCCTCTGCAGAAGGATGTTAGCTCTGTCACAGGGCCGCTCGGGAAAGGGAAATTCTTTCTCTACAGAATTAAATGGCACCCAACAGCAGATGCCCTTTGATTCCCATCATCCCCACCCTTGCCCTTGCTAAAGCCTGAGCAGTTCTTCCAAATATGTCATTTTAATGTTATATGATTTTTGCCATTAGATGAAGAGGTCTACCTTGTCAAAAAACAAAAACAAACAAACAAACAAACAAAAACAGAAATGCCCAGTGGAGATCAATAATTAAAATGAGTTGTAACTAGAGAGATGGGTCAATGGGTAAAGAGCTCAAGTCATACACAAGCTTGAGGACCTGAGTTTCAATCTCTGGGACCCATGGAAAAGCTTGGTGGATAGAGCACGTCTGCAATTCCAGCACTTCTGTGGCGATACGGGTGGACTCTGGTATTCAGACCGTGAAACAACGAGACCCTGCCTCAAACAAAGCGTAAGGCTAGAACTGACACTTGAGTTATTCTCTGGCCTCCACATGCATGATGTATGTGCCCCTCCCCTACATTTATGCACACATATTGCACAGGCATGCGCCATACAAATCCACACATACCCACACCCACCCAAATCCCACACACAGTAATTTTAAAAGAAATAAAAGGATGATACTCCTGTTTAAGAACTGTACCGGCATAAGAAAAAAATACATTTTAAAAGATTATCTTTTGTTGTTCCTGTTACCAGGATAATGCAGAAAAATAACTTTGTCTAAATTTGAATAGAGATCCTGCAGTTATTGTAGGTCAGGTCAAACGAAGGTTTCCCGTGGGAGTGCTCTCTGAAGGAGATCTTATTTACAGGAACTGGTTTCCCCAGTCCTTCTGTTCCCATGATATTAAATGATTGAACACAATAATATTTGGAAATGGTTCCTCGCACTCCTGTGTGCCAGGATGACTTTGAAATGCATAAGACATTTCCTTGGAAAAACAAGAGCTGTTCTGTACACCTGACACCTGATTACACTGTGTCAATTTCAAGATGCACCCAACTGGATCCAGTATTACCTAACTTCTAGAGAAAACGTCAAGACTTAGAATTCGTGATACATCTTACCGATACCAGTTACCATAAGAGCAGACCTTAAGAAAGGTGTGCTAAATCTGCCCCCCACCCCTTTTCCCAAATGAACAAGTACAAGGTAACTTTTTTTTTTTTGGTAGAAAATATCCACAGAAAGAAAAGTTCACAACGACAGAAGAAATTTAGTGACTGTCAGAAGCTCTGGACAAGGATAAGGACTGAGTGCTGAAGTCCAAAAACCTAGGCAGAAACTTTTTTTTTTTTTAAATCAGAAACAGGGGTGGTGATGGGGGTAAATATTTCCTAAACTTTAATAATGGTTTAGTTACATAATATTGTAAATTGACTAAACATAAATTTTATCTGGATAAATTTGTTGAAAAAGCAAAGGACCAGGCATTGATTGGATAATTATCTAAGTTAGGATGTTAGCAGACACTGGTTGATTCGCATTGAGGTACCTTGATAGACACTATTCCTGTTGCAGGAAACCAAGCAGGGCTAGGGATGCAATTTTCCTTTGCTCTTCTCCAAGAGTAAGAGGTAGGGCTGCTACCTTGACACAAGTGGGGTTGTGTTCAGTGCTTTCTTTAGCATTTCAAAATCAGTTCTACAGTGCCATGAAATCATTCTGTAATTCCATTTAGTAAATACTGAGAGTTAACTCTGTGTTTAGCATGCTACAATGTGTGTGTGTGTGTGTGTATGAGTGTGTGTGTAGAAAGGCTTTACAACAAATATAGTGCATCTTCTGCCCTGAAAGTTAACATTGTTTATTAAAAAATAAGAAGCTTAAAAAATACCAAAATATGTTCGGAATTGTAAAAGACACTTAAATAAGTGATTCCTGCGAGAGGACACAGAATGAAGGTTACAGCACAACCAGTATCGGTCGGGAGTAGTTAGACACAAAGGAGCAATTGTAAAGGAGATGCTAAATTTGTAGCACACTTGCCCTGAGCAAACGTGGAACCAAGTCAAAGTGTCCTTGCAAAAATGAAACTAAAGCATGTTTACCTTATCATGTGTGATCCAGGCAGGTGGGTGGCTAGGTCCTAGAAAAAGAAAGATTGTATAAAATAGATTGCTGAAAAGAAATGATAGGGATTTTGACTCGATGAGAATAAAAGTAACCCTTGAACCATAGGTGTCTCAGATATAGGAAGATGGGTTAAAGAATCATTATTCCCCATTTTCATTTGGTCTCTTCTATATCTTGCAAGACCGGTGTTTGACCCAGGAAAACCAAGTCTGAGAAATAAGTGAAACTTACCCAGCAGTATATACTGCTGCGGTTAGAGATGTGCCTCCTGCCTCTGAATGTAGAGGCCGTTTCCCTCTGCAGCTAGAATGGCAAAGTCAAAGTTCCTTGGGATTCAGGGTGGCAAAGTAAACGAGTGACACATTTTAAGCATCATGGAAATGACAAAAGCTAGCAACTGGCATTTATTTGATCTTCTTTTCCAAAAGCAATAAGGAATGATGGGCGTCGTGGCAAACGTCTCGACATAAAGCTAACATACAAGCAGTTCTCAGCAGGAGGACATCTTAGACCTGGGGTTACAACAACTGGAGTTCGATGCTTTTTCCTCTCACCTTACAGCCAAATCCTGGACACTCTCCTTTGCAGTTCAGATGTAAAATGACCTCACAGGATCATGGGCTTGAACATTTGGCCACCAGCCAGTGTTGCTGTTTTGGAAAATTATAGAATCTTTTGGGCATGCAAGGCAGTGGTGGGTTGCTGGAGGAAGGTCCCTGAAGCTTGTAGCTATAGTCAGCTGCCATTCTCATCTTTTCCTTTTGGCGAGTGCCATGGGATAACTGGAAGTAGCAAGCTCCCACCACTACCGAGAGGAGCCAATCCCAGCCACCACACCTTCACTACAATGGAACTGTGGGCCAATGTAAACCTGCCTTCCCTTAAATTGATCCTGTCACAACAACTAGAAAAGCAACTAATACGCTCTCTTCAAGAGATAACCAAAATATGAGGTTGAAGATGTAGCTCAGTGAGCAGATTGCTTGTCTAGCAGACATGACACCCTAGGTTCCATCTACAACACCAAACAGACCAGGCAAAGTGATGCATAGCACTGTTAGAATCTTAGCATTCAGGACATAGAGGCAGGAGATTCTGGTCAATGTGAGTTCAAGGCTGGCTTGGGATAGAAGAGACTAAGTTTCACAAACAAAAACCAACAACCAACCAACCAAACAAACAAACAAAACCAGACAGTCTCCTTCCAGATCCTCTCTAACTTTATTCTGGGTTGCCTAAGTCATTTCAGGCTCCATTTCGGCACTTTATTAAAGGATAACCCCAGAAGCTGCAGAGATTCCCTTAGTAGTGAACTGAGCTTGTTCTTCTTGCAAAGGACTGGAGTCCGGTTCCCAGCATCCAAGTTGAGTGGCTAACAGCTGCTTGTAACTCCAGCTCCAGAGTAGCCAACACCCTCTTCTGGCCTCAACAGGCACTTACTCTCACATGTACTGATCCACCTCTCCCCCATGTATATATCTACATAATTTTACAAAAAGGATAATCTCAAAAAGGTGAAAAATGTCACTTGTTTTTCTGGGATAAGCAATTTTATTACGTTAATTCAAAAAGTAAATAATAACTAGAATTTATTTGAAGCATCCTATGATTCAATAGAAGATACACCATTTAATTAAAAATTTGGGTGAAATGTTTATAAACACTTCACACTGAAGATAACCAACATCCCAACCCATGTTGAAAGCATCAAGGAAATGCAAATTAAATCCACCTTGAGGTAGTATACTGTATGCTCCTCAGAAGGGCCATTTGTAGCTTAGGGAAACATTTATATTGCATACATATGTTTTCTGTGTATTACTAGTAATAATGATGACAAAAATAATCATCTCATTATCTTGCAATATAGAGGTTTAAGTTGACTTTCTCATTTCCATGAAAGCTGGATGATTGTCTGGAAGCTTAGTGCTCACAAAGTACTTTACAGACTTGAGCTTCTCAAAGGCCTTGATTTACAGGCTTCTGTCATCCCTCATTTCTTGCATGTGGGTCTCCCCTGCAGTATCTTGTCTCACAAAGAACGGGAGGCACAGGAGAGAAAGTTCATATGTTTTCACCGAAACCCAGTTGGCTACAATAACATGTCAGGATACCCTCTACTGATTAAAACCAAGTCACAGGTATCACTGACTTTCAAGAGAAGCGAATGGTCACTCAGGGCCAGGAACACAAGAAAGCGGGATCTTTGGGCACTGTATTAGGAGTTGCCTACACCGCAACACGTTCTGATGAAGGACTTGCATCCAAAATAGTAATGAATTCTACCACTCAATAAAATATATAGAGCTCAATTAAAACACGGGACAAGCACTTGAGTAGGCATTTCTCATAAGGAGACACCTGATACCCAAAAAGCATATGAAAAAGTGTTCTGCATCATTAGTCATCAAGGAAATTCAAATTAAAACCACAAAGAGGTTCTACTACACACCCACCACAAGGCTAAATTTAAGTACCTGACAATACTGACTATTGTCCACAAAGCAGGTGATTAGAACTCTCATTACTCCTCGTGGGAGTGCAAATGGATCAACCATAATGGAAAACACTTTAGCAATTGCTAATAAAGTTAAACACACACCTACTCATGACCCAACAATTCCACTTTAAGGTAGTTCTTATGAGTGAAGAATACATGGTTCACACACACTGATGTTTTTCTTACTGTTATATCCTTGGGCTCTTAGAACTATACCCAAGATATAACAAGTGCTTAATTCTTGTTTATTCAGAAGTAAATAAGGCTGGAGATACGGCTCAATGGTTAAGAGTACTAGCTGCTCTTTAGAAGGACACAAGTTCAATTCCCAACACCCATAAAGGGTAATTCAAAACTGCCTGTAAAAACAGCTCCAAGGAGATCCGATGACTCTGGCTACCTCATACACAGTCACTCATGTGAACAAGCTCTCATAAACCAACACACATATATATACAATTAAAAATAATACAATGAATTTTTAAAAGAAATTAATAAAGGCGTGGTGGTCTTTGTTGGTATCATGGTTATAACTGAGCTTTCACTGAGGGAATCTCTGGGGTGGGAGAGATTAGTCAAAATTTCAGCTCCTCCTTTCACTTGATCACTGGATAAAAGTCAGAGCAAGGAGAACTCACACAGAAACTTCTCCTTCTCTCTTTGGGCTGCAGGACAAAGAGGTTCCGGTGTCAAGAAACACTTTTCTAAGAAAATTCCAGTTACCAACTAGCTCTTAAAAGCAAAAGCACACCAAAAGCTGTCGATGGGTGCAGGGAAAGGACTAAGAGAATCTGCAGGGGTACAGCAATTGAAATGTGAAGTGGAGAGGTAGGCAGTTTCAACTTCACAAGTATTGAGAGCTTTTCTTTAGAGACATCTGTAAGTATTTTCTTCTTCTCCTCCTCCTCCCCTTCCTGTTCCTCCTCCTCCTTTTCCTCCTTTGGTGTTTTGTCTGAAAGCATATGTGCACCATGTACATGCTGTGCCCACAGAGGCCAGAAGAAGGATTTGAACCCCCTTGAAATAGGAGTTACAGATAGTAGTGAGCCATCGTGTAGATGATGGGAACTGAACCTAGATCCTTCCAAAGAGCAGCCAGTTCTCTTAATGGATGGGGCATCTCTCTAGCTCCTGTACATATTTTCTTAAAGTGATATAGGGATGTTGGGTAAGAACATTATCACGTGATCAGACCACATACTCTTCCTCAGTTTCCTTGTCTCCTATTTGTCTAGAGTCCCAGAGTCTGACTTTGTACCAGTCAACTTCTCCATGGAGTGCTTAAGCCTCTTCTCTCCTTTTGGGTATGGCTTTGTTGAGTGGTTTGTCAGAAATCAGCCCCCATGACCCAGGCTTTGAGGAGATGAGAAAAAGTCTTCCCTGTTCCAGAAGATTTTATTATTAAGGGGATGAAAACAGAGGCTTGTATTAGCAAAAGCCCTGGGGTAGATCCTTGACTCACCCACTAACTCCTAAGGCACATCACTTAAGTGAAACAAGCTTAACAAAGGTTGAATTTACTAAATGAGGAAATTGTAAGCCGGGCCTTCACAGGCCTCTGACAATGAGCCCAGACCTGAACTTGTCCAAACAAAAGGCCTGGGAATCTAATTCAGGGTCACAGAAGCTCAGCTTGATTCCAATCATATTCTTGGATTCTACTGTGGTTTACGAAGAAGCAATTTGACAAGCAGTAGGTGCATTTAATGATATAATGAAGGTAGAAGCTAGACTGTGGTGGTCCATGCCTTTAATCTTCGCCCTCTAGAGGCAGAGGGAGGCAGAGCTCTGTGAGTTCAAGGCCCTCCTTGAACTAGTCTACAGAGTGAGTTCCAGGACAGCCAGGGTTACACAGAGAAACCCTGTCTCAAAAAAGCCAAAATAAAAAAAGAGAAAAAAAGGGGGAAAATATGACTAGTTGATGCATGAAAATTTTATCATTCAGATAGGCTTTGGAATAATAGCATTCTGTTCTTGATACTTTATTTTCTTATCTTCATGCCATTGGCTTCCTATATGAATGGAACACTTTTCTCAATATTTGGAAATTATCTTAGCATTTAAAGAATTAACAGAATTTTTTTAATATTATCTAAGTGATCTTCAGGACATGAATTTGAATAAAGGATATTTATCAATAAACGAATTAATAGTATTATTTTAACAGATTGCTGTACTAAAGAGAAATGAAGATTTGAATCCGTTACCAATAGTACATTTTGAGCAAAATCCTTTTGTATAAAATGGAAAAAAATCAAAACAAAATGGTGCCTTCCTCACATTCATGTCACATAAGACAGTACCTATAAAGTGTGTATTACACTGTATAGTATGTTATAGGTATTTAAGAGGCCTCTCCTCCCTCCCTCCATTCACTCCCAAACCTATTCAGGATAAATTTAGCTATGATAGAATTTGTTGCAAGTTTCAAGTCAATTTAATTTAAAATAATTATGCCCCACAGAGAGAAGTCAGTGGTGCTAAATCCTGTTTAAAATCCTTGACTTTATTTTTATATCAACCAAGGTCCAGGAAGGAGAGAGAGGATGTACAATAGAAGAAACCCAAGAAACAATAGGGTTTACTTTTAACAAATTCATTGCAAAGTTGAGGATGAATGAAGGGGATCCTTACAGCTAATGATAAAAATGCTTCCAGTAAATAGATGATTGGAATATTGATAGAAGTCAGGATGGGTAAATGCTACTCATATATTTCATAAGGTGTGTTCAACTGTCTAGCTTGCAGAATCACAGGGGCTTAGGATACTCACCGAAAGACAAGATTATAAACATGTGGACCTCTCCATCTTCATCCAGCCCTCAAAGGGCGTCATCATTTATTAAACCTATCATAAGCTAGAGGAAATAAGGGTGCATGAAGGGCATTTTGAGTATGGGAAGTCTCCAAGATGATTGTCCCTACACTTTGCTAAAAGAAGTTTAAGAGTGAACACAGCTGTGTTATGAATGGTTCTGGTTTAGTAGGCTAAAGAGCTGTCAGGCAAATCCAGCAAAGGACAGAGAGAGGCACGGGACTGCCGTTCCCGGATGAGTTCCCCCAGAGCTGTCCTGTGAACAGTGTCTATTTCTGCTAGCAGTGACCAGTGGCAGTATTCATGGAAGACTGCCCACCTGGCAAGCTTATTAAGGGTTGGTCACTTAGATACAATGACTGTCCATTGGGTGACTTGAATTTCAAATGCCTTCAAAGGAAGAGCATGTGACCCAAGGGACCATCACAAATGACATCATTGCTCTAGACATCTGGTATGATCTAAGTACTCCCACAAAGAAGGATACTCTGAGTAAGTATCACATTACGGAGTTTAGAAGTCACATCTCAGAAGTTCGGGTAAAAGGACAAATTTTGCCTTGCATGATATTAATTCTTTATTGAGCACACCTATATATGTTTTGGGACTGAGAGTGAGGAGGAAATGTGCTACATCTATTCAGAAAGTATTAAAAATTTCCCTTCCACCCTGTGAAGAAGGTGACACGGCATCATTAAACCAAGACTGCGGCTCTTCGGAGTGTGGGAAGCAGCCTAAAGTTCCCACGCTCATAAAAACAATCTTGTGGTTCAGCATCCACCAGAATGACTGGTGAGGATGACGAGAAGAATAGAAGATCACAAGAGGGGGCGTGGAGCCAATGGGAGTTATCTGTTTCACTGCATATGCACAGGCTTCTTAAAAATCGTTTTCTATGGGGACTCGAAACATATATGGATCAGGGAAACAGAGCAGTCAACCGATTTATCCAGTATCTAGTTCATTTGTTACCAACACATGGTGCTGCAGTTGTACATCCATGGTACAGCTCAGATACGAAGACAAGGTGGTACTTTCATAGATGCAAAACCTGCCAGACATCAGCAGAGGGACCACTGTTCTGACCAGCGCCATACTCAATTGACAGTGGAACACCAAGCATCTGAGCTCAGGTGTTTTGTTGATTCAGAACTCCTCAGGTGAAGATCATAAGCAATCAATCACCACCACCCCCCGCAGAAATCCAATACCTACAGACAATACAAAACACCCTAGACAGCCCCTCACTCAACAGTGCACAAAGCAATTATTGAAAATATAACTAAAAATAAACTTCCACAACATGGTGCCTTGTATTTATCTATACTTCTTCCTATGGCTTCATTTCATATATCTAAACAAATTCTAAGCAATGGCTCATTTTAACCTATAAATATATGTATTTTAACCCATAGACTCATTGAAATTGTTTATTTTGATCTAACCACATACTATGAGTATTTTCAATGTATTTAAAAGTTGTTTAAAATGTCACCTTTGAGGAATTACATTCTACTTTATTTATCTTTCCATTTACTTACATTTCTCCACCTCATTAAAAACAACATTTTAGATGACATTAGGATGGTATCCTTTCATAAGATCTATGGTTACTTCCTTAGCATAGACATCCTGGGTGAGAACTTTGGTTCACAGCAGAATCATGTGTGTCTTAAAATTTCTTCCTAGACACATAAAGTTCCTTTTAAATTTAAGGAAGATTTTGAGTTAGTAACCAGCAATTTTCAACCTGTGGGTCATGACCCTTTTGGGGGTTGAACAATCCTTTCAAGGGGTTGCCTAAAACCATCTGCACTTCAGATATTTATATTACAATTCGTAACAGTAGCAAAATTACAGTTACGAAGTAGCAACAAAAAATAATTCTTTGGTTGGAGGTCACTACAACATAAGGAACTGTTTTAAAAGGTCACAACATTAGGAAGTTTGAGAACTACAGGTTTAGTCTTTCCATGTCTCCAGTTATTGGATAGCTGGTCATGTTTCTCCTCATTGGTTCTAGAGAGGATTCTGGTGGGTGAAAAAAATCAGTACCCAGATTTAAAGGCACTTATAAAGTTTTAGGTTCGATAATATAAGTCTGCAAACAGCAGTAGATTTATAAAGTTTTAAGTTAGATAGTGTAAGTCTGCAAACGTGCAAAAGATTTATGTAACTTTGAGAAGAAATAGGAAAAGGTTATAGAAATTTAGAGAATTTAGAAAGGGTTTAAATTCCCAGACATACACAGTATTTGAAAACAGATTGGAAAAATTAAAAAATATATTTATGAACATTGTATCTTCTTAGTAAATACATACCTGAGTTTATACAATATATCTTATTTTTTATTTCCAGAAATTAAGCAAACATAAGCAAACCAACCAAAATAAATAAAAAAAGAGAGAACTGTTTATTATCATAATGACATATATTTGTGTGCTTGCCTGACTGACAAGAGCCTTTCAGTAGCTGACTAGACACACCATTCAAACTGCATGCAAGCATTTATGGCTAGAAAACAAAATAAAACAAAAGACGGGAAGAGAAATAAAGATTTCAGCCATGGGACTTTGGTTCATTATGTTCAGAGCAAAGGGAAACTACACTGGGTGCAAGGAATGGTGGTGAGTAACACCAGACTTATTTATTTTCATTTTATGTGGGTAAGTGTTGTCTATGTCTGCACCACGTTCATGCAGTGCCCACACAGGTCAGAAGAAGGCATCGGATTGCCTGGAACTGGAGTTGCAGATGGTAGTGAGCTGCCCTGTGAGTGCTGGGAGCCAAATGCAGATCCTTCACAAAAGTAACAAGTGCTCTTATCGATTGAGCAATCACTCCAGCTGGAATCCTTAAATGTAGATGGTGCTGTACTGTGCTTAGCACAGTAAGAATGCCTTGTGCTGTAAAGAGTAACTGTCACATCCAATTTTTAAGCAGTAGTAGGCTGTCAAAGGAGTCCATTATTGAGTGGAATGGAAATCAACTGGTTCTCATTAATTTTAGTCTTATAAAAAACAAAAACTGGAAAGGAAATTTTAAAAAAGACACTTAATCCTCTGTAATTTCTACTTTTGGAAGAAAACAACAAAAATAGGTGTTTGTTTTATCTTGTAAGCGTGTGCGCGCGCGCATGTCATACCTGTTCATGGAAGCCAGACAGAGGACGTGAAGTGTCCTTTCCTACTGCTTTCTGCCTTATTTTCCTTGAGACAAGGTCTCTCACTGAAACCTGAAATTTATAGTTATCAGCTGGGTTGTTGGTCAGAGGGCCCTGGGAATCCTCTTATCTCTGCCCCTCCCCCAGCACTGGTGTTACAGCTTTTTCTACATGGTGTTGGGACTCTGAACTAAGGTCCCCATGCTTGCACAATGAATGCTTTTACCCATTGAGCCATATCTTCCACCGGAGATGCTTTTTTAGTATCAGTTTTTACAATAAATTCATAAGCTTGTGTTGATCTATCATTTAGTTCTTTAATCCTTGCTTGTCTTGGGGACTGTGTGCTTGTGTGGGTACATGATTGTGTTCGTGTTTTTAAAGAATTCTTACAGCGAACGCTGAATTGATTTTGACTATGGTTAGCCTCATTTCTTTTTCTTTTTGGTTAAACTTTAAAAACTTGTTTTATTCTATGTGTGTGTGTTTTCCCTGCAGGTATATTTGTGTACCACGTGTGTGTTTGGTGCCCATGGAGGTCAGAGAGGACATCATATCTATTGGAACTGGAGCTACTGATGGCTGTGACATACCTCATGGGTTCTGGAAGTTGAACCCAGGTCTTCTGCGAGAGTGACAAGCACCTTTAACAAATGAGCCTTCTATCCAGGCCTTCTGTGACCCCCCTCCACCCTTTTGAAATTTATTTCATCCTTTGAATTAGTGAAGATTTGCAAATCCTTGTCAAAGTCTCCTTGGATGACAGTTTGCTTCTCTCTCTGCTGGCCTGGGCTGCTCAAATCCGGCATCCTCAAAAATCGCTGTGGTAGAAGTAAGAATACAGCTTTCCCTGGAGAGTCCTTTTTTGTCTTTGAGATCTCAGAATTTTGTCTTTTTAACAACAGCATCAGCATGTACCTGGACCACACTTTGAGAACACTTTGGTTCTATAGCCTTTGTAAATTGGCAATCTGAAGCACAGCTGACATTCTTTGATGACGTGGCGTCACGGGTCTGCGAACAGCTGGTGTGAGAAGATTTTTGTGTGCGTGAACATCTCCCGAGACTTAAACCTTCTTGTCAAATTCAAGCTCAGAGCCATCAGTCTCCTCTTTCTCAGAGAAGTCTCGGGGTCGGGGTGGGGGTGTGGGGGGGTGGGGGGGTGGCACAGAGAATCCTGATTGCCTACTGCTAATCAATTGATCTGAGGATGTTTCTGGGCTGAAATGTGTATTCAAAGGGATTCCAGGGCATTCAGGGGTACTGAAGTCAATGCTCTGCTTTCCAGAGGCTGTCTTCATTCTGCACGATCTGTGGTACATCTCCTCCAAACACATCTCTTTTGCTCCTCATCGGCACTGTATTGTATAGATCAGCACAGCCTCAGCTTCATCCAAACATTGGGATGCTCTACTGAAAATCACAAAAAATCAAACTAAGCAGCGAAGGAACTAGGACACTTTCAACATTTCCAAACAGCAGCAAGATTTCCCTCTGTGGGTCAATGCAAGGTAAGTTGAATTGGGCCAGAGATGAATTGGTTAAAATAACTCCATACAAATGGCTCCTCTGATCCTCCATATCCATAGCTGTGGGTGAGCAAAGCCAACCAGAACTGAGTTTTTAGGGATATTTTCAACACTTCCTTTGCAGTTTCTTTTGGCTCTCTATTCCCACAACTCCCAATATCTGCATATCTCTCTTTACTTACAGATTCCTTGTCTTCCTATTACCACTCTTTCTGTGTTTAGCTCTCCAATTCTTCTTTTTCTCTTTTAACATCTACTTTATGATCCGAGTCTACCTCACTCCCCAAGGTGCGTTTCTTTCCATACCCCTGCCTCCCTTCTAGACTCCCAGAACGCTTTGCTGACTTTGCAGCTTCTCTGGTAGGTCTGTAGTAGACTGAAGGGCAAGTTTGGGTGGTATTTCCTCCATGGGGCTCCCCAGTCATTGCAGAAGGGGCAGACAGCTTTCTGGCTCCTGTCTGTCGATTCCGGATCAGAAAGCCCTGTTCTGCTGTGAGTGTCTAAAAGCCACCTTTGCTCAAAAAGGATAATAAAAACTTTCAGTCAGACATTGAGGCAGCTTTCCAAACTGCTGGCTGCCAATTCCCTAGTTAAGAGAAGCCTGGCTCCAAGCCATGCAAATTAACCCTTTTCCCTCTGGGTCTTCAAAGAGGTGTTACACTGTGGTGCCTGCAGCTGAAGGTAGGGAGAGGGTGGGGGATTTACCATGAAAGAGAAGTAGCTCCAGTGGCATCTAGGTTCTGATGTTGCAAATTTTCTTTTACATTTGAACAATTTGTGCTTCACGAAGGAAGGTGCTGTTGAGGAAGGGCGGTCAATATGTTTGAAAGAAAAACACTGGGGGCTGAGATTCATCTCTCCCTGGTTTTTTTTACCATCCATGAAAGGACTGATATTTCTGTAGTGTGTGTGTGTGTGTGTGTGTGTGTGTGTGTGTGTGTGTGTATGTGTGCGTGTGAGAGAGAGGAAAAAAGAGAGAGAGAGTGAGAGATAGAGAGAGAGAGATCTATATGTGTGTGGTTTTCTTTTTAAAAACATATGTGAAGTATTTGGCTTTCTCCCAAAGCTGGCTCTAAGCTGTACTTCCCTACAGGCCAATGAGTCTTGTCAAATGCTCACAGATAGGAAGGGAAGTAATAATGCAACTCCTCCCTTGTGGCATAGTCACTGTCCTCCGAGTGCCATCACTGGTCATTGTCTTCTTTCTACTTCATTCTCTAGGTCTCCTGGCAGAGGCTGCTCATGGGAGGAATACTAATGCCTTGCTCCTTTGTTCGGTGCAAAATCTTAAACATGATACAGCCAAAGGACGAAGGTCTAATGAGAGAAAATGAGACAGAAAAAGAGACTTTAGGAGCCAGTCATGGCAACACCTTATTTGCTTTGGCACCTATCTAATGGTCTGTGTTTGAATCTCAGCTCCGCAAGACCCCAGTTATGGTGCTGAATTTCCATGTCCTTGCTAGTTAAAGAGGATCATTGTGGAAGTGACTGCCTTCAGTGGAGAGCAGAAGACATGCAAATTAGTTCTGATAAATATTCATCATTACTAAATACTATCTATAATTACTATCATTTTTTAAAGCAACATTACTCCAATGAAAGGTTTTTCAGATTCCTCAGGAGCATTTTGCATAGAATAGAGTAACAATTTCATACCAAGACCATAGGTATCAGCCTTTTTGATAAGCAGGTAACCATCTTGCATCTTGCATCTTGCAAGAACCATCTTTAAGCCCAGATAATCAGTTAAAGTCTCTATGTACCAGTATCCAAAGACAAAAGTGTCAGACTTTACATTTTCTGTGTTAAGTAAATCAGCATTCAGTCTGACTATGGAGAGAATTCTCTGTCAAGATGCTGATCCAACCTGAATGAATAAGTCTGTTCTGAGGTAACGTTAGCCAATTGCTACCCCATCACAACTACAGTAGATACATTTGGCCACCTAGAGAGACATACTTTTACACAAATATTTGTTTTGATCTACATTCTATAGAAGACACAGTATCAACAATTTAAATGAAAGATAGTGCAGTTCTAAGAAGACCCTGACCACAGTGGAGCAAGTTATTTTAAAATGAAATCAGCAGAACAACCTTTGCTGGTATATCATAACAAGGAGTTTTTCAAAAATCAAAGGTCAGTCTCTGTGATGGTTAACCTCAGCATTCAATTTGATGAAGTGTAGAATCACCTAGGAGACCAGCCCTTCGGGCAATCTTATGGGGAATTATCTGTATTAGGTTAATTGAAGTAGGAAGACTCCCTTCCCCACTGTGGATGCTACCTTATCCTGGGTTGGGTTTCTGAATGTATAAGAAGGAGAAAGCCAGTTGAGTACCACCAACATTTGATTGTTCTGTTTCCTGATTACGGATGCAATGTGGTCTCCTGCTTCAAGCTCTTGCCACCGAGAGAGTTCTCCTCTATGACATTGGATCCCCTGAAACTGTGAGCCAAAATAAACTCATTTCCTTTTTTAAGTTGTGTTTGTCAGGTATTTTCTCATAGCCATGGGAAAAGTAAGCCAGCCCCCTATCTCATCCTTAGTTCATTATAATAATTGTTTTGAAAGAAAACAAAAACAATGAAAAGGATATATGGGAAGATTTGGAGGGAGGAAAGAGAAGGAGGAAATGATATAATTATATTAATCTCAAAAAAGAAAAGATTTAAAATATTTTTGAGACAGGGTCTTACTGTGTAGCCCTGACTGTCCTGAAACTCACTTTGGAATCAAAGTTGGCCTTGAACTCACAGAGATCCACCTACTTCTGCCTCCAAAGGGCTGAGACTAAAGGCATGAACCACCACACCTGACAGTTATACATTTTAACAGTAGTCTGTCTTTTGACTATTATATCTCAAGATCCTCACGCCCCATTTGAAATCTCCGAATCTAGATCTTGTTTCTTAGCTTACTTCTGAATCAGTGTCCTTAAGTTCTTGTTGTCTTATTGTCCCAGGGGTGAGCTCCTTGATTGGTTGTCCAATATCAAGTGGTCAGTCCTGAAACCATATATAAAGAAACAACAAAAATGGATTCAGAAGGTTACGTTCATATATTTGTACATATATATATACTTATATATGTAATAATAATACAAAGTATATCGATTTGAGAAGGGCTGCAGGGAGGGGAGATAAGAGGGGGCTGGAGGGCAAAAAAGGAAGGGGCAAGAAATACGATTATATTTTAATTAACAATGTAAAAAAAATCTGGCATGATGGACATCAGATTCTCAGAACAAACATTCCAAGGAAAGAAGACAAAAGCACCTGGCCTCTGATGACTTCATCCTGGAAGTCACAAAGCGTGCCTTCTGCTCCATTCTCTTTTAGGTGTGGCAGTCATGGAGGTTCAACAGGGCAGGCATTCTCCACTTCTTCACTTCACTTCACAATAGCAAGGATATATTGGAGAATATGCGGTATGATGCTAAAAAAAAATGATCAAGATGTCAGCCCTTAGTAGCCCCATAAAACTACTGTAACTGTCCTACATTGTCAAACTAACACTTGGACCCCCCCAAACCCCCACGAGTGTGTGTGTGTACATTTGTATGTATGTGTGATGTATGTAAGAAGACATAGGCTCACATTTTAATTTCAGATAGAGTGGTATAAAAGAAGCCTGTCTATATTGATGAGAGGGAGTGGGCAAAAAATCTAGTTGTGCCATTCAAGCCATCAACATTCTGATTTTATGTAAGGTGCAGTCAGAGCTAATGCTAACTGATACACTGGCCAGCAACCTCAAGTCTTAACTATGAATAGCTCACCATGTACAGGACCAGCTAAAACATCAGCTAGACCAGGAAAATACATGCAAATGAACAGGCAAAAATTCAACACCAAATTCACTGCAGTCGTTGGGTTAATAGCATTCGTTTTTGCACTACCATTGATTCAATTTATTTTTTTATCCCAGATATTTATCTTAGCAGAGAGCAGTAACCTCTTGGTTGAAACAGCCAGGTGGTGTTTCCTGTCCAGCGTGTTGCTGCTGGTGTGTACTGGCACGTTCTGATCCAAATTTTAGAGCTGGAACAATCTAAACTTGTATGGAGAAAGCCTTCATGGGTTTTCGTTGGCATAGGAGAAGTCTAATTACACACATTCAAATATACCAGAGAGAAATGGAAGGTTTTTCCCCATTGACTTGGGAAAGTCAGTGGTTTTGACCTACAGTGTTTGAATGAAAGGGTCTGGGCTAATTATGGGCTTGTATGTTTAAACAGTTATTTCTTTACAGAATACCCCTAGCACAGTTATGAGTTTAATTTTCATTTAGATCCTCACTTTCCATGTACTTTCTATGCTGAGAATTTTCAATTCAGCCTGGGTAGGTACATACATACTAATCAGGAATACCTTTATGAACCCTGTGCCTACATTCTGACCCATAATGAAAGATTGTTTTGGGGATATTCTTGCTTTATTTAATATCTTCTTTACCTATGGTCATAAAGATAACACACTGCTTTGTTAAAACCAATTTGGTTACCATGCTTTCTCTGAAGGTTCCATGGATGCAACCACCTGCTTTTCTGTTTGCTTGATAAATTGATCAGTTTGAAAACTGATAGTTTTTCAATACTTTACAGAACAAGTATACATACAGCATGTATGAATGAATGAATGAATGAATGAACGAAGAGTAATTAGCTCTTGTTACTATGGTGAGTGTTCTAATGTAAACTTGCTAAAGCAGATCTTGCTGGCCCCTTTTAAAAGTGACATTGTGTATAATATTGTTGACTTAACAAAGAGACAGATGTCATGGTTATAGTCATGGGCTGGACCTAAGATGTTGTTGTTATATGGGATATTCTGATATTTTTATTATAGGATATTAAAATGGGGGAAGAAGATGAGACTATCCCTAACCTTGATCAACACAAGGGAAAGAAACTTTAACTCTAGCTTCTAGTTAAGGGAGGTCCTGTTGTTAGTTCTTATTCACGAAGAAACTCATTCTGCAAATGGATGGTTGATTAAACCGAAGGTTATGTGGAGAAAAACAAAACTGAGAAAAATAACATTAAAAAATGGAATGCCGATTCATTTTTCCTCCCTTCTTTCTGTTCCTTCTCTTTCTCCTCTTCTTCTCTCTCCTCCTCCTCCCATCCCTCCTCTCTTTACTCCTCCTCCCTCTCCTCCTGTTCCTTCCCTCTATTCTCCTTGTCTCCCTCCAACTCCAGCTTCCTGATGTCCCTTTCCCACTTTCCCCCCTCCCTTCTTCCTCTCCTACCCTTTTCTTCCCACTTCTCATCTCCTCCTTTCACTCCCCCATCTCCCTATCTTTTCTAGCTCCTCCTCCACTCCCCTCACCTCTTCCTTTCCCTCTCTTTTATCTTTCTTTCTACTTCCCTCTGTTCTCCTCTCCGGCATCTCCTATTCCTTCCGTACTCTCTTTTTATACCATTTCCGTACCTCCCCTCCCCTCCCCTTTCCTCTCCCTGTTTGCCTTTTTTTTTTTTTTGATCCTCATTTCCATCCCCCTCCTCCTTCCTTCTACTCCCTTCCCCTCCTTTCCTCTCCTTTTCACCATTTCCATCCCTTGCTTCCTTCTTCCTTTTTCCTTTCTCAGCCTCTGCTCCTTCCCATTCCTTCTCCTCTCCTTCCTTCTTCGTCTCCTTTCCTCCCTTCTGTTCCTTTCCTACTCTCCCTTTTTCTTTTCTTCCTTCCCATAACCTCTTTCGGTCACTTCATTTCTCTCCCTCCCATTTTTCTGTGTTTTCATCGATCAAACTTTAAGAAATTTAAGTTGTATTTTTATATTCACAACTATTAACTGATTGTGTTTCAGTACATAACATACACCAATCAACTTCAATCCCTCGTTCATTATCTCTTCATTTAAAAATATAACTCAGATCATGTCATTCTGATGGGTAAAATAATTCAGAAATGTGTCCACCAGAAAGGAAGAGGTCATCTCCAGTGAGCTACACCTCCTAGGTCCATCTCTCTACACAGAAGTCCAAGTGTCAGGTATACAAGTCTCTCTGTACATGTCTACCCATGTGGCGCTGACTGGGACACACATCAGGTGAGAGGTAGTTATCTAACGGAGAAATAGAGAGGCTATTGCAAGGCTGTTCTTTGTGTGGAGAAAGTGGAGAGTTGATGGTGGTTAGTACAGATCAGATTAGTGTGACTTTGAATAAGACAATGGAAGCCAAAGAAAGACACACTTAAAGAGTGGTTCATAGTCTGTCAGTCACACATAAGATCACAAAAGAAGAGATTTGACAAGTCAGTCAGAGCTCTGGGGAAAGCAGCAAGCTATAATTGTTCATTTCTCCGTGCTCTTGTGTTTAATTCTCATGTTTATGATAAGGACATTCAAATTATAGAAACCACGTACAAATGTAATGAATTGTCACTGGGTGTAAAGGGCATCCCATACTTGGGTTAGGCTATTTCATCTTCTCTTCCTTCTCATCTCAGAATATTTCTAACTAATAAAATCTCACATTTCTAAGGGATGAGAATCTTACCCTCCTGAAGTAGAGCATGCTATATGCTAATCCTCCAATCTCCTCCCATTCCTGAGCAGGTTAAAATGAATACTCAAAGAAGAATCAAGTGGTCAAAGTCAGGAGGCAGTCTGAGGAGAGCCCCTGGGTGGTGTCAGTGCCTTTTAACAGGACCAACATTTGCCAAGTTAAAAATTCTTTTCTGAAGTTATTAACACAAAAATCAAAGATTAGCTATATCCACAGGCTTAGATGACTGAAATGTGTAATTGCTCTTGCATGTATATTTCACAATTTGTGTATATTCATCTGAAAGTCTAATTCTACTGAAAATCATTTTTATTGATAAAGAATATTTTTATTTATATTTATAACGATATTTTTTATTTAGAGTCATGAGGCTCAGGCAGCTATGAAATAGCCCCAGGCAGAAGGCCTGTGACTTACTTAGGTAATGTGGTCATGTTAACATACAACAATCCCAATCCCAATTCTAAATGAGAATATTTGTCTATGTCTATGTTTATAGACAGCTTGGTGGATAGCTATCAATTTATATGGATATATAGAGATAGGTAGAAAGATATCTTTGGGATAGATCAGCAATTGACAGGCAATGGGAAAATATATAACTATTAGAGAGATGATATTTTGTATGGTTTTCCTATATTTAGAATTCTTCTGTTTTTTTTTTTTTTATTCCTTTGTATAATTTTTCACCTGGAACCTGTTTCTGGGTCACTTTGTTGTAGCATGATTAAAGGATATTAGCCAAGAGATTTTAAATAAGCATTTAAGAGCTTGGTTTAGGTGTTAATATTAATCTTCTATACTCTTTACGGAAACTATGATTATACATATTTTATGACCTGTGTTTTGTATGTATTTAATAGGTTTTGAATATAATTAATCTACTTAATACCAGGAATTTTAGTAAAAATTATTAATATTCTTCTACCAGAGAGTGAATTATCATTCAGTGACTTGAATTGTTTGCCCCAAATCCTGAGTTACAAGTGATAGAAATCAGTGGAATTCTGTCATGAATGTAAAAAAAGTCTTAAGTACAGAATCGAAGAACACAGATTAGGATGCATGGAAACACAGCAATGACATCACAGGCTTCTTTTCATCCAGTCAAAACACGTGGCCAAGTTATTCAGCAATATTGAGTGTGCAAAGTACCTGGCACTATGGCCTCAAATTATGGAATAATTTAAAAGTGGAGATTGTCACGCTGTATTCAAGGGATCTCTTACTCTCATGTGTATCGTGTTAGCTTCGTACATAAACTTGTTATCAAGGCATCGATATTGAGGAAGGGAGGAGACAAACAGGCTGCAGAAGAGGAAACAAGACCAGACTGCAGCTCCCTAGAAATCACAGAGCCAGCGGCAGTGGCCTCTATCTGTGAGCCTAGTATACCCACAGTATGATGAGATGAGAGGCAGAGACAGGTGAATTCTTGGATGCCCAAGGGTCAGCTAGCCTGGAGTACACACCATCAACAAATAAAACACTCTATCTCAATCAAGAAGGAAGGTGAGGGCAAATGCAAGAGGTTTTCCTCTGGCTTCCACATATGCACTGTGGTATTTGTGTACCTGCACCCACACCCGCAAGCATGCATACATAAAACAGATATTCTGCACATATGATACACACACATAAAAGAGAAAGATATTTATATTTAAAAATATATGATAGAAAAACTTGGTAGGAAGGATGGTCTTTAAAAATGAAACTTTAATGGTAATGTTGCTGGAATTTAATTGCTTATACCAAAACAGTTTCTTAATCACAAAGCATGAGCTGCAGAACGCAGCTTCCAACCGTTCCATAAATATTTAAGGCTAACAAAGTTCATTTTAGAAAACTCTTTGTTGGTAGTGTGGAAGTTATGTCGTGGTAGGTGAAGATCTGAGATATATCCGTACTTGCAAGCTTGTAAATTAGTCTGTCACTCAAGCCTGTACTGGACTGCAGTTTCTTCCAAACAGAAACATTTTCAGAGAGCAGGGATGGGAAAGGGGGTGAGGAGGAGTGAGTGGGGGCTGGGGATGCTCACGAAACAGGAGAGTTAAGCAAAATGCCCCAAGTCTGGGAAAGCTGGAAGTTGCAAGATTCTAAAGGGCTACTCCCCTGCTTTAGAGGAATAAGCAAAAGCTGGGGGAAGGGAGAGAGGAGACCTTTCCTACCTGTGGTATTGTCTGCACACTATACAGAGAGTTCCAGGGATTGAGCTTTTGTGACTCATCACCTGTTGGGGTGGACTTTTTGTTAATGCAGCTGCCTTGAGTCATCTCTGTTCTTGTTAGCAACCCTAACCAAAACTCATTGGTTCACCAACGTGGACTTTGGTGCAACCATTACTTTGGTCTCTTGTGGGTTCCCTTGGGAGAATAGGTATGTCTGTGTGCATGCACCAGAGTGCGTGCATGTGTGTGTATGTGTGTGTGTGTGTGTGTGTGTGTGTTGCATCTCCTCTCTCATTTCTCATTGCCTCTCTATCTCTCATTATCCTCCTCCCATATTTCTCTGGACCCTTTCTTCGCCTCATCAAGTTCCTCTCCTACTTCCTGTCTTTTTTTTTTTTTTATGACCCACTGAGTTGTTTGCAAGAGCATATGTCAAAGGCTTGGGGTATGGACTGGAGCCTGAACAAATTACTATTGGCTAAACCACTGAAGAAGAATGTCTTCTCCTCCTCCATACGGCATTTCTTATCTGAGCTCATGGGCAGTTCTCCAGCAGGATCATAGAGAGCTAATGAGGATTCCTGATACTGAATTCGGGTATAAAAATCTACATCTCCCCGTACCTGCTCAGACTGCTCACTCACCTTATTCGTTTTCTTTTTTTGTTTTTTCTTTTTCCTCTGATAAATTATTGTACTAACAAGAACTTTCATTTTGTGTGGTTCCAAATCCGAACCAGATCCATACCCGTGTATTAGAGCAACTCGGGGTAAGCAGCGAGAAAATGTGAAAGTGAAGTCACACGGCAAGACGCTAAATCAGTGAGAGTTGTCGGAGTCCGTTTTAATCAACTAGCCTTTCAAGACCTTTTCTGAGAAACACAAGTTCCAAGTGTGACAGCTTGCAGTTGGGGAATTAAAAGCTGTGAAGATCCAAGCATTTCAGGGGAAGCCCTGTTTCACTTTCATTGAATTTATTTTTAATAAAAAAAAATTGTAAAATTACTCTACTTTTTTTTTTCTGTTTTACGTTTACTAACCAGATATATATGTTTTTTCCTTATTGCTTTTATCTTAAGTTACATAATTCCTTGAGTCAGTGTGCAGCAATTCATTTCTAAGACATTTAGTCCCTCTTTCCCCACGTTAAGTTTGTAGTTAATTGGTATATGATGGTTTTGGTAGCATAGGAAGAAAGTGTGTGTGTGTGTGTGTGTGTGTGTGTGTGTGTGTGTGTGTGTATGTGACAACTGTCCACTTCCCGCCAGTGGAGACTTCACTTATGTAGGGTGGATGCAGAGTAGGCGGATTTTGGCAGACTTTCCTCTAAAGAAAACACAGCGGGATTCGAGGAGAGCCTGCCTCTCACAAGGCCCTGATTGTGCAGAATGCCAGAAAAGAAACAAACGCAGTTTAATTGCGTCGGATGCTTGGTGACTAGTTTGCAAAGCTTTTATTTGTTTTTAGAAGTGTGGCAGTGGTGCTAAATTTTGTGTGTGTTCAGGGAGATGCAGAGCAAAGTTACAGTAGGATTTAGAAGCTGGTGCAATTACCAGGGCCCCTGTCAAACTAATAAACTCATAGACGGTGTAAATAAAACCAGGAAAGGCCAAGGATTTGGGAAGCTCAAAGAATGAGAGTAGACATCGAGTCTTCAGACACTTTCTCTACAGCTGTATTTGAGAGATGAATGATCCCAAAGAGGATGGCTTATAGATTTCAAACTACTAACGATTATTTTTTGCCTCTATTGAAGAAGGTCCTTGGGTTTGGGCATCAATGAATTCCTTGTGTCTTTTATTTCAGCCCATGGTGCTCTCTATGACATCTCCTTCTTATTGAGGGAAAAGGCTCAAGTTCTGAAAACATGAGTACCACACTGTGAAGAAAGCAGCCACTTTAGAACTGTGTCCCTAGGGTTGAGGATATGGGTCAGTGGGTAAGAGAATTTGCTACGTAAGCATGGGGGTTTGAGATCCAATGGTCGACACTCAGGGAAAAAAAAGCAAGGCATAGCCATGTGTGCCTGTAACCCCAGCTCTCTGATTCCTTTCTGTCAGGAGGTGAGTGTCTCCCTTGTGCCCCGTCAACCATGATGATATCTACCTGGGGGACCAAGATCAACGAAACTGAGAACGGTGGACTGAAACCTCTCAAACAATGAGACCAAATTCTTTATCTTTAAAGTTGTTTTCTGAGATGCTTTGTCACAGTATAATAAAAGCTGACTGACAATGCCCTTGGGAAACTGTGATGGCCAATGACTGAAGACTTGTGAATCCAAACATCATTAGCTTTTGATGTGTGTGTGTGCACGCGTGCATGTGTGCGTGCGTGTCTGTACAAATGTACAGACGCAAATGGACACGTGCTGGTGCCATGGAACGTGTTTGGAGGTCAGAGGACAACATCAAATCTTAGTCCTCACCTTTTCCCCTGCTTGAGTCAGGGGCTCTTATTCCCGCTGCTCTGTATGCCCTGCTAGCTGGTCTGTGCAGGCATTACTGCATCCAGATTTTTAAGAGTTCTGGGGATCTGAACTCAGGTCCTTAAGATTGCATGGCAGATGTTTTATCCATGGAGCCTCTCTTCCATCCCCAACCACTAACTTCTGTCTGATCTTCTGACTTCCTCCCAGATTAGTAAATAAGAGCCATATGTGTACATGATATGTAAAACCCATGATTATAATGAGATCCTTAAAACTACTCCTGTATTGTAATCGTGGCTGCTTCTATTATGTATTTTCTGTCTGTATTGCACTCCCTTGTTAATGAAAGCATCCTGTATTAATGATAGCATCCTTTGTCAAATGGTTCATTTAATGAATAAAACTTGAGAAGTTGGTATGTTCCAGCCAATATGCTTTAGTTTTGGAATTAAAGTAGTATCATGAGGTAGATCTTTCCCTCAAAATATCAATAGTTATAGGAGATGCTGAGATACAAACTAAGTTGCTAAGATAAAATGTGAATAGTGGTATAAATAACTAGACACACAATGCATGATGGGAATTTGGAGAAGTTTCATTCATTCATGGTAGAATTTCCAGAGAGGAGACACCTGGTTTAAACCTTGAGTCACCAGCAAGAGTGTTCCAGAGGAAAACATGTTTAACCTACAAGACATGGTAGACTCTCTATAAAAGCATTTCACTGTAAAATGCTCCAGATAGAACTACTTAATTAAGATTCAAACAATTACTGTTCTGTAGTTCTATGTTTTTGGACAACAAATTTTTTTTGTGATAGCCTGTATGTACTGTGTACATTACAGACTATGTGTTTGGTCTTCTTGGCTGAATAACTGTTATATATATGAACTTCTTTGAATAGGCATGCTCTGTTTTGTTTGATCTTTTCAGTCCTCTGTCACACTACCACGCCTATCACTGTGTCAACTAATAAGAAATACCATATTCAGGAGGTCAAGTGTTTGTGGCTTCTCAAGGCAACCTTGTGGTAAAGATAACAAACACCTTGAGCATTTCAGATCTTCTTGGTAAGCACAACCATCATGGCTACGAGGTTCATGTGTTGCCAGACAACACCTTCTAGGGTTTTCCATACAGCTGGCACCAAGGCATTCCTAGTGGTGAAGAATCCCATCTCATAGATTCAATGACTCTAAACACCCAGCAGGAAATATACCACCAAGGAAAACATTGGGATCTAGCTTGAAAAGAACTGGCCAAGATATGAAACGGGTAGCATTGGTAACATCAGTGGAAAAATTATTGAAAGTTGATCAGATGGGAAGATGGTTTGTTACTGGATTGGCTGCAGTTCTGTGCTACTGTGGCTTGGAAATGTCCTGTGAGATTGGAACTACCATAGAGGCTATAAGTTGGCCTCAGCGTGTGAAGGACAGAATTCACACTACCTCTGTGAGCTTAGCAGGAAGTCTTGGTTTAATAGCTTTGTCTCCCTTGGCAGTAACCAGGAGTACATTCTTGAACTTCATGATGAGAAGCT
The DNA here is from genome assembly GCA_026225945.1 of Cricetomys ansorgei. Taxonomy (NCBI): domain Eukaryota; kingdom Metazoa; phylum Chordata; class Mammalia; order Rodentia; family Nesomyidae; genus Cricetomys; species Cricetomys ansorgei. Next base: position 2,811,162 of record JAMJFZ010001881.1, read on the forward strand.
ATTGGATGAGAATTGGTACAAACTTTGCCTCTGTGATTGGAGGTAGCTGATATAACCAATACCATCTGGACAGAGCCGAGTCCATCGCATTTTGTTGGGGTGCTCTGGTTTGATATGATATATTGGTACTTCCTCTGACAATCTTAGTAATGGTTTTTTTTTTTCAGAGCTGTATGGCATGCCACTGGTATTGTAGAATCTTCTATACTTCAGCAACATGTGCACCCACTGAGAAGTTTCTGAACATGAGTATCACTTGGAAGTGTGGGTCTTGTCTTTGTGTTCTCATTGGGATATGTATTCCTTCCACCTTCTGCTGGCTTGTACACTCTGTGCTATGTGACAATGGATGGAGGATTAGTTACTTGAAAATACACCTTCTGTATGATACTTAGAAAGTCATTAAATGCCCAAGAAGAGCACTGATGAGCATAGTTCAAAATTTGGAGAATCTATGAGGATATGTTAAATACACTTATGTGAGCTGCAGCTAGCAACAGGAAGCCACATGGCAAATTGAAAGGGCTATATCTGATCTCTCTAATGTACTGGGTGCCAAGCCTCTTTAATTGGGACAGATAGTCATTACAACTCATACAAGCATCTTTCCTTGAGGGTTAGAAGACAACATGTCACTATGTTTAAAATATCCCGGGGCTGGCGAGATGGCTCAGCAGGTAAAGGTACTTGCTGCCAAGCCTGATTACCTGAGTGTGGTCCCCAGATCCCACAAACTGGAAAGAGATAAATGATTCCTTCAAGCTCTCTGCTGATTTCCACGTGTGTACTGTGGTGCACACACCTCTTCCCCAGTACATACACATGGACATAGACACATGTGAAATGAATACAATGTAATAATTTTAAAAAGTGTAGTAAAGACATGCTTCCTAAATTCCCCCTAGGATTTTCTCTCCCGCAGACAGCATTGCTGAGCATACTTGTGACATTTATAAATTTTCGATGAAGTCAGTTATCTTTTGGAAGTCTCTAGTGAATGGAAGTCTGCACAATGATTGGATGACTACTATTGTTGGGAAACATTCTATTTAGGAATGAGGAAACAACTATTTTAACCAGTTTAAAGTACAGAGGTTTCTTAGTCTCTAAACCATTCAGCTTCTGGCCAGGTTGAAAACAAGAACTAATAGATTCAATGAAGGAAAATAAAAAATAAATATGAGTCCGGGCTGATACTTGAGTCCGTAAAATGCCCACTGTGTTGGCATGAGGACCTGTGTTTAAACCCATCACCTGTGGTGACACCCCTGGAATCCCATTGCTAGGGAGCCAGAGATGAGTGGATTCCTGTGGCTTGATTGCCTCTAGTCCAACCTACCTGGGGGAGCCTTGGGTCCTAGTGGGAGACCCTGTCTCCAAAACAAAAGAAGTAGACAGCTCCTAAACAACAACACCTGAGATTGACCTCTGGCTGCCATATGTACATGTACACACACATACATGTGTACACGCACACACACACACACACACACACACGCACGAATGTTCCCATGTACATAATTTTACATAACGTAAAAACATGATATTATAATATAATTACATCATTTTTCCACTTTATTTTCCCTTTTCCAAAACCTTCCAAGTATACTCGCTTGCTCTCTCTAAAATTTACAGCCTGTTTTTCTTTAATAGCTGTCACATGTATGTGTGTTCATGTATTTCTATGTGCGTATGTATTCCTAACTATATAAATGCAACTTGTTCTGTCCTTATACTGTTACTTATGTGTGTGTGCTTTGAAAACAAGTATCACATGTTCTCTGTCACCTGAAGCTCCTGGGTCCATATCTTCAGATGTGAGTTTATGACCTGGAGTAACTAGAGAAACCTGGAAAGTTGAAAGGGACCACTTTGGGGCAAGGAGGAACAACAGAGTAGTAGAGAATAGCACGTAGAAGAGAATAGCAGGTGCAAGTCCTCTCAAGGAGGGGTGGGGGGCTTTAATCAGGGACAGGGAAGGAAATGAATACAGAAGAATGAAGGAAGAAGGTAAAACAGCAGCAAGGATGCCTGAAGACATAATAAGGAACTGTATCTAGCTATATAAAAAAACCTATAATACATATAACTGCATATACATTTACACATGCAGCTTAAATGAAAATTTCCTATCTGTGCTGACCATGCTCCCCCAAGAGCCATAGACTTATCTAACAGAAACCTCAACAGAAGATTTGAGAAGCCCTCTTTTGAGTTGTTAGTTGAGTTCTCTAAGAAACTACCTAAACGTTTAGGGTGCTGACATTGCTCTCGGTTGTCTCCTAGACGTGGAAGGTTAAGTCCCTATTGCTGGTGATACGACGTACTTCTGACACAGGATCCAGAAAATCTGAGATGGGTCTGATTCGAAATCTTCCTCCCTGAGCACACAGTTTCTTCTTAAGAAAATGTTACTGCTCTCAAAATAATATATGAGAAGGCCTCAGGAACAAAAATTTTAGAGCATGGATAAAAGAACATTGTTAAAGGCTTCTGCTCGGAGCCATTCTGGGTTAGAAATAAGAGGGACGTATGATCTTGTCTAGTATTGCTTTGGTTCTGCTGTTGCAAGCAAATGATTTAGTTAATAAACAACATGGGATGAATTTATAATTTTGAAATTATAAACTATAATTTTTCTAGGTGAAACCTAGAGAAAGCATCTCTGAAAGTCTAAGGAAAGCAAAATATAATATATATAATTTATATTTTATCTATAATATAGTCACTGCCTGATGAATGAGTGATCAGCTAAGTACAAGATAACCAATGATAAATACTATTACTATGATTCGCTCCAGAGTTATGTTAAAGCTCTTGAAGGGATGCCCTAATTCTACGCAATGTGAAGCAAATCAGACATCCTTCTTTTCAAGCAGAGTGGACAAGGCAGGATAAGACAGCTGGCCCAGTTAGCAAATCTAAAGCAAACTATATAGAATCTAGGTTTTGGCCAAAGTTGTAAGTTAAAATATCCAGGTTGAAAACCATACACGCCAAAGAAGTGTTTCCCTCTGAGCTCCTTGCAATACCATAGATCACGAAAGCAAAAGGAATTAAAAATCTAGTTTGCTTTTCCCCAGTGATCGGAAAACTTGGCAGGATTTTGGGGTTCATCAAGTATCTTGAGTTATTTCTCAAATATTTTGGGTTCAATAAAATCTAAAGTGCATTATGCTCTGAGCGCTTTTTCTCTTAATTCTGAAACTCTCGTGTAATGTAAAGGAAATGTAATCCACACGCCTCCGGTTCATTTACATTTAACTCATCAAAATATTTTTCTAGGAGCTATTTGATGTAGAAGAAACATTTCGAGATTTTTTTTTTGTTGTTTTTTTTTAAAGACTGCTTCTCCCTTAACAAAAAAAGTCAGTGTTTCTCCAGAGTAGAAGAAGTCCTCACAACAAAATATTTGATTTTGGTCTCCAACTCCAAACTACAGAAGTTAACACAGACTCTCGGTATATGTTGTTTGCTCTTGTATTCTGTCCTCCAGGTCTGCTCCCTTAGTGCTGACGAGGATGAAAATGGGACTCCGGTGACATGACCACGAGATGAAGAGGAAGGATTAGAGCTGCCGGCTGACAAGTGTGTGATGTCAGTCTCATAAAAATGAATGAGTGTCCCACCTGGGCCTCTCTTTCGGTGCACCTTGAAAATGAAGAACTGAGGCAAACCATTTGCTTCAGCGGGAATCACCTCCAAGGTGGCCAACCTCTGCGACTTTGATTTGTTCCACAAGCATGGCCCGCTGAGGTAAAACAGTAATTAGTTTCCCATGTTTCCCAATGCAAACTGAAATAGCTTAATGGACTTGATCTTTGCCACATGTTAGTTGTGTGCTCCAACCTCTCCACTGCCCCTCTTAGCTGCTGTGCTTAGCAATCTGGAGTTCTCTAGCCTCGATTTCAGATTTCATCCTGAGTCTAGCCGAGATGCTCTCAGACTTTGTGTCCTCAGATGTGTAACGGGACCATGGCCTCACCCAGGTAATTCATAGCTTGTCCCATTCCTTCATCATTAGTAGAACTCCGCACATCCGCCGCAGTGCCCACCATCTTCAGTTCTGCTCTCTGTACATGGGGAAGCATCCTCTGAGTGCACAGGAGGAAGGGCTCCTTCTCATCCTTTGACCACGTCCTTCCAGACTCCGATTTTCTACTTGTGGCATTGTTGACCTTCTAGAACAGACTCGGCTTGATATTGTCTCTGGTTGGGTTTTTCCATCTTTTTACTTCTGACGTCCTAGCTATCTTGACAATTGCTCAAGTACACAATACCTTATTATAACCTGGAGCTATGCACACAAGTACCAAAACCGAAATACATCATTTATAGCTTTTTTTTTTTTTTTTTTGTTAAGTAAGCCTATCCTCTAATGAAATGGACTGATGCTGACTTGTTCCAGAGCCTATAGGATCCTACAGTAAATGCCAGACTGTATAAGAAAGGTACAAGACATGCAGATTCAGCACTCGCTGAGAGGAGTGAGGCAAAGTACTTGCTCTGATCAAAGCTCTAATGATTTGGTAAACAAAACAAGTTAACAGGGGATTAGAGTATATTCTTGTATAAACTAACCATTTCTAAGTCCATCTTAGTGGAAATAACTCATGGAATAAATGAATGAATGAATAATGAAAGAGAAGACAAGTTTTGCACATTGAAGAAGTCAAAACAAGTTCTTGAGACACTCAACCATGATGAAACTGGAGCATAGCCCTCAGTGGAGGCTGAGGAGAAGAACTTTGATACTCTCCCTTACAGAGATAATAGAACAGAGAGAGGATACAAAAGGACCTTTATAATGAAGAAGCCTGTAAAACTCCACATCAGCTAAGTGGTCACGTGTGACAAGTGGGGCACTTTGTGTGTGACCTTCCTTTGTCAAACCACAAGTCATGGTACCAACATTTGGAAGATAGTCTACAAACTATACATGTGCAAAGTATATAGGCCTCAAGATGTCTATGTCATCACACACGCACAACAAAACAATAACGGTAACAACAAACAAACAAACAACAAACCAGAAAACCTGAGAGAATGTCATAGCCAAGAGAAGTCTAAGGAGACCTGAAGATTGGCTGTAATGTAACATCTCTTTTGGGTAGAATCCTGATACAGAAAAGAGCAATGATAAAATCATAATGAAATCTCATCTTTGATTCATAATCGTGACCAAATATTTTCTCAGGAGACTTGACAGACATTTCTTACTAATACATGATGGTAGGTAACATTTGGAGAAATCAGTGTGGAGTCTGTTTCATCAAAATTTTGATATTTTCCCCTGCAAATATAGACCTACTTTAAAGCTAATATTTGAGAGAGAGAGACAAAGAGACAGATGCAGAGAATGTTCCTAGACAGCGGGACAGAAGCACATCTGGGGTGGGATTAATCAAGGAGGACAGTGGTTCAAGAATGAAGCCTTGGCTGATCTCTGCTGGTGTTGCTTCGGCTAATAATCAGCGGTGGGCCCCGGGCTTCTCCTCATCAGAATTTCCTCACTCCCCCTTCCCTTCAGCTTCATCACACATCGCAAATCAGTTCATCATCAGTTCAGAATGCTGCTCCAGGGTCACAGACCAAGAGACTTGCTGCATGCTCCACATCCAGTTACCCTGCTCTGAGTTCTCAGAGTTTGAAGCAATCCTTCAGCCTTTGCTTTCATTTTCACATCTCTTCCTGGCTTCCTAGGAACAATTTTTTTTTTTATCTTCCTAACTAAACTATAATATTCATAACCACAAAGAGAGCTTATGAAAATATTTTTATATCTCCCATGGTGCCTGCCATGCTTCTGGGCATACGGTGAATGATCAAGAAATACCTTTTTTTTTTTTGGCTTTAATTGAATTAGCATCCAGGGAAAACAATTTAGAAAATAGTATATAATTCATATCAAATGTTTGAAACTTTCTTAAAGAAATTTGTCGGGGAAAGCTGCTTCCAAAATTAACCCTTCTTACCTAGAAGTTTCCCTGCACGTCAACACAAGAATGATTTTTTTTTCCAAATCTTTATGAGAATAGCAAAGTTATGATATACTAATTACCCTTAGCCTAAGCAATTAAAACAAGCTAGCAAAAGACACGTAGCTGAGAAATAATTGCGCTGAGACCAAAACTTAGGCTGAGTGGATCCTAAATCTACACCTTTCAAGCACTGTGTACTTTCCCATGTTCAAATCAGATGGGCACATTCCAGGTGAATACGGTACCCCTGAGTCCTAGGTATGAATATGGAAACCCAGTGTGCTCACCATGAAACCAGTTGAAGAGCCTGTCAGTTTCCCATGACCGTCTTTTATTTCCTTCATCTCCTGTTGCTTTTTCAATGGAGCGTACTGATTGCATCTCCTACTCTCCTTCTGCTCACGGCTTCCAGGGTTATTTTCTCAGAGTTCTTTTTAAGTTTTTCCAATGGTCACAGCAGCTCACTAGCTGTTCTGTCCACTTTGGATATGACAGCATCACCTGGAAAGGATATTTGCAGAGGATATTTCTGCACACACGTGCATGCAATTGTGTGTGTGTGTGTGTGTGTGTGTGTGTGTGCAGGTGCACATGTATACATGTAGAAATAAGAGGTCAAAGTTGAGTGTCTTCCTCAATCACTCCATCTTGCTTTTTGAGACAGTGTCTCCTACAAATTCCTTCGACAACTCTATATTGAATGAAAAGGTTTTTATTTTTATTTTTATGAGCATGGTTGTTTGCCCCGCATGCATGTGTCTGCACCACATTGTGTACCTTGAATTGGCAAAGGACAAAAAAAAAAAAAAAACCAAAAAAAAAAAAAAAAAAACCAAAGGGTCAGATCCACTGGAATTGGAGTTTTAGGAGGTTATTTGGTGATATGTGAGTGTTGGGAATTGAACCTGGTTCCTCTGAAAGAACAGCAAGGGCTCTGAACTGCTGCTAAGCCATCTCTTCAATCCCATCGCAGCTCTTCAGATTTCCAGTTTTGTAAGCCCACGGTCTGAGTAGGGCACACAGTATTCAGTTGTTAATTTTCTCATTGTCTACGAGGGATCGATTTGAAGCTTCTAGGGACTCTTCAAGGTAACTAACGATTCTTCAGAACTTAGTGAAAAGGCACATTTAAAATCAACCACAACTTTTGTACATCGTCTTCTCATGGACTGATCCCGCTAATAATTGCCAGGTTTAAAAAAGTGAGGAGGGGGCGATTCACCTTAGAAGACTGTGGGAATTTAGGACTTTTAATGTCTTAAATGTCAGTCAGAGGTAAGTGTCAATGTAAGTAAGAGTTTGGTGTTTTCGCACAGGGAAGATAATTTCATTGATGTGTTTACTTAAGCAAGGAACACGAGGATTCAGCTGTGGAATAAAATTTGACCACGATTGTAAGTATAGCCATTTGGTATTCCATTTAGTCCCAAATAAAATTCAAATTTGCAACACTTCATTTAGCAGAATATTAATCCCTTAAGACTGGAAAGGAGAGCTAGTGTGAACAAAGCTTTGCAGGGTGGATCAAGTTAAAAAACACATCCGCAGCCACGCAGCCATACACCTCGGCAAACGCACAGGAAGGAAGCAAGAGGAGTCGTAACACAAGTCCCAAGCTCTGTGCTTCTAAGTTTATCTGCATGGCGACCTCCAGCCCATCTGCTTAGCACGGAGAAGGACACGTTGCAGTGAATAATTATTTAATCAAGTAATCACTCCGTGCCTGCAATACCGCTTCATTTAGAATCACAGTGGAAAAAGAGGCGGGTGGGAGGATGGGAGTAGCAAATATGTAAATTGGAACTGATTAGGGGATTAAGTTTCACTAAAGAAAAAATAAATAAATAAATAAAAGCTGGAATCAAAACAGCCTGCAAATCCCTCTAAGCCAAGCCCTGTCTCTGAATTACAACACCAGCGCCTGTCGGTTGTGATAATTTTACTTCATTAGGTTCCAGATATAAATAGCCTGTTTTTCCATGCACTGACTTTGAGTAAGTGTGGACTGAAAACACAGGGGTTATTGATACACTCAGCTGTTTGCTATTGGGTCTTTGGTCTTGCTTCATTGTTACACTGGAAACTTCCAAACACCTATACGTGGAAGCCAGGGATCGCTTACCTCCATGGAGCCCATTTTAAAGCTGGTACTTCCACTGCCAAAACAGTGTTTAAAGAATAAAACTCATCCAGTGAAATACAGAACAGACATGTGTGTACCCTGCGTGTATGTAGTGCAAAGGGATTAATAAGCAAACTTGATTAAATGACAGCATTTTGGGGTGCCCGTGCTTTATACAGATCACTTTATACAGTAAGATGATATAAAACACGTTATTTTTTCTGGATGTTTAAGAGTTCATCCCCCTTTTTTTCCCCTCTCCCTAAGTTTTCATGTTATAGATTTTTCCAGATAATGTAGAAACCACGTTTTTCAAATTAACTGTATGTTGTCTTCCCCCAATTTGAAGAGTAAAATTTATTATGTGAATACCACTAATTCTAATCTTAACGTCTTATGATAAAAATCCAACAATTGAATTCAGAAAATAACAGAAGTTTTTTTATAGCTTAATGCTGGGGTTGGCCAATACTTTCTGTAAAAGAGGCGAAATAAAAGAAATATTATATTGGTACTTCTATGGCCATTAAAAAGAAATTCTTTTTGAGATATAAAATCTATTCTTAGCTTGCAAACCTCGTAAAAACAGGTGGTGTGCCTAAGTTGGCTCTTCAGCCAGCTTGCCTACTCCGGCATAGCGTATAGAAAGACACTGTGCAGTATTACTTTTAATCATTTATTTTTCAGCCAAAATTCGACACTAAGTTTGGACATTAAATATGTTTGAGCTTTAACCTTTTAGCTCAGAAAATTCAGATTCAACATGTATTTTAAATCAAGAACAAGAAATGGCTCTGAATAGCTTTCCCTCCGTGTAAGTGGGCATCAGTCCATATAATAAAATAATTTTGGCATCGTTTGGTACCAACAAACACAAATGACCGTCTGAGGTTGGCAGCAAGCTAAGAGCGAATGAGGGAATGAAGTTGCAGAACAACGCTGAGGGGTAAAGTCTGTGCAGTGGGGTGGAGGTACAGAGGTATTTCTCTGAGTCTGGCAGGACTCGTGTTTGATTCAAATCACTCGGTTCTATGGACTCTTTATTTATGAGCATCCATAACAATTTCAAGAAATCAACCTGAGAAGTAAAAGTGACTCTGGACGTTGTTTGGTCTATCCTTAACTTACCCTTCAGTGGTCTGGAACGCTCAAGTTCTCTATATCGTATGTCAAATGAATTTAATATAAACCAGCCCTAATTAGCTTCTTATGATATTTCTTTAGTCCACACACTAGCCAGTGAAGATGGGAAGGAGCATTTCGAGTGATTTCTATACTAGCATACTCCAAACTCTACTAAGCTCAAAAGACTATTGTCTTTGTTCTGAATTAGTAATGTTCATTATACAGTGTGTGTAAAGATCAAAAGATAGCTTCTGAAGGAAAGCTGCAGAATCAATTGTTCTCAGCGTGTGCGGGTAGACTGATCTTAGCAACAGAATCTGAGGAATTTGCAGAGAGAGCTTCCTATCTCAGAAACAGGTAGTTTCAGGAATCCATGGCGTTCTGGCAGGTCTTCTGATAATTTATGATTTTAAAGCATTGTTTTAGGGTTAAGTGTCTTATAGACATATATGCCTGATTCTATAGTTCACACACACACACACACACACACACACACACACACACACTGATGTGATTGTGATAAACAACTGATAGCAAAGCCACTATCTAATTATGAAATCAATGGCCAATGTGATTTAGGTACATACACTCGACCAGACACCGTTGCTGTTGGAAGCCTTTGATAAGTAGCATGATGCTTCTCTATCACAGCATCCAGGGAGATCAATACTATTCTCAAGGATTGAGAAGCAAGCACAGAGAGGAGAGAAAAAGATAGAGAGAGAGAATGAGAAAAGGACAAAGTGACTCTCTCTCTCTCTCTCTCCACACAGTTTCCTATCTCTGCAGGAAGTTATGTTTGGCCCTGGGCCTCTCCATATGCTCCTACCAGGTGCTGGAGGGAGCCTCTCTCGTGAGGATTGGGCTAGGTACCGATCTATGAGCAGAGCATGACATGATTAGAGATTGTCTTCGGGTCATCTAGTCTCTAGTTCCTGGCCTGCCCTGCAGTTTCAGGCAGGGATTCCCTCCTTTGGCATGGGGTTCTCTCCTTCCATTACCAATGAAGATCTTGCAGGGAGGATAGGCTATAGGTTGGAGGTTTTGTGATTGGAACAGTCTCACCTTTGGAAGCCTTGCCTGGCCACAGTATATGGCCTGTTCAGGCTCCCTATTCCCGATTACTAGGGATCCTTGCTAGGGTCTTCCTCATAGATTCCTGTGAATTTCCACTATAGTAATTCTCCCGATCACCTCTTAACTGTCTCTCAGTTCTTGTCATCTCTTCATATATATTCTCACCCACCTCCATCTCTCTCCTCTTCCTAGACCCCTCTGCTCCCATTCCAGTCCTACCCCAATCCCCCTGCATCCTCTGTTCAACTTCCACTCTACCAGGGAGATCCTGGTGTTACGACTGGGGCCCTTCTTGTGGCATAGTTTTTCTGTGTCTGTGGATATTAATACCGTTCTCCTTTGCTTAGCAGTTAAGATCCTCATATAAGTGAGTACATACCATGTTTGTCTTTCTGTGACTGGGTTACCTCACTCAGGATGACTTTTCTAGTTCCACCCATTGCCTGCAAGGTTCATGATATCATTTTTTAAATAGCTAGGTAAGACTCTGTTGTGTAAATGTACCACAATTTCTTTATCCGTTCTTCAGTTGAGGGGCATCTAGGTTGTTTCCAGTGTCTGGCTATTATGGATAAATCTGCTATGAACATAGTTGAGCAAGTGTCCTTTTGGTAGGATGGAGCATCTTTTGGGTATAGATGGGTTCTGAGGTAAATCAATTCCCAATTTCCTAAGGAATCACCATATTGATATCCATAGTGCCTGTACAAATTTGCATTCCCACCAGCAATGGAGAAGTGCTTCCTTTGCTCCACATCCCTGCTAGCATGAGCTGTCCTTTGTGTTACTGATCTTAGCCATTCTGACAGGTATAAGATGGAATCTCAAAGTGGTTTTGAATTGCATTTCTCTAATTGCTAAGAATGTCGAACATTTCTTTAGGTGTTTCTAAGCCATTTATGATTCCTCTATTGAGAATTCTTTGTTTAGACCTACACCTCATTTTTTAATTGGATCATTTGTTTTGGTTGATTTTTACATTTTTAAATTAATTCATGAAGTCTTTATCTGCTAGTGATCTAAAGAACCACTCATTTATTCTTATTTTATGTATATGAGTGTTTTTTCTTGCATGCATGTATATGCACTATATGCATGCAGTGCTCCCACATGCCAGAAGAGGGCGCCAAAATCCCCAGAACTTGAATTACAGATTTTATAAACTGGCATATTGGTGGTGGGAGTAGAATTCAGGGCGTCTACAAGAGCAGCCAGTGCTCTGAGTCTGTAAGTCATTTCTCCAGTCCCAAGCTGCTGGCTTTTGTTTGGTCAACACTCACTGGTAGCGAGCTACATACAGAATATCTAACTCTCTGGAAGCAGCAAGAGAAATACAATGCAACACTGTATTGTATTTAGCTCTAAGACATATGTGAGCTCATAATAGATAGAGAAATTAGTGATCTCCTTTACATTTTTGTGCAAAGTCTTTATTATAATTTTTATTTTATCTTCCAGGTATAGCTCAATTCAGATATTAAATCTATTTGGAAATACTTGATCTACATTTTTCAGTTAACAAAATGTATTGTTAAAAATAAAATCTATTAATATCTCCAAGCTGTACCAGGTGCAGTTGAAACTTTTCCAGTATCCGAATCAAGTGCTAGACATTGAAATTAAAATAAAGACATTTATACAAAAATTAAATTTTAGCTCATCAATTGCATCAGACGCTATTGATATTTTGATCTTAAGTGCTCTGCCTCCACCTGTAGTTGAGTGTCTGTCAGTCCTGATGAGGCAGCTGCGGATTACCGTTTTCGATCCTTGGATGCGTTTCAGAATCTTCCTTCGTCACGCTAGCTTTTCCTGACTAGACACAAATGTCTACTCATCCCCATAAGGGACTAAGGACAAGTCACGGTAAGGATCCCAGTAATCCCAATTTCGAGAATCAGTGAGTTTATTGAGGTTGGTTACAGGAGTTTGAGGGCAGCTCCATTAAGGAAAAGCCCACCTTGAATGAGTGGTGGCTCACAGAAACTGCATCCCCGGGGCTCTCATACCATGTGCAGGGAATTATATAGGCCGATAGGTCAGACAGTTTCCTCTTCCCAGCATCGTGTACTTTTCATGTAACCTTGGTCAGGAGCCTTGCAAATACTGTAAATTTCATCCATGGAGTGCATGTGAGGTTTGTTTATCTCTTCTCATGGGTCTCTCTCCAGGATGGAAAGTTTCCCTTTGGAAGACATTACAACACACCATTGAGGGTTGTTAAACTAATATGCAGTAAATAGCAACGAGGGAAACGGCTGTGCTGAGCGCCTTCACTGTGTCAGATATTGGTATCATGATTTTACACGGGAGAAAGGTGAGACACAGAGTTGTTGCCATAACCTGGCCAAGGTCACATAATTAAGAGACAGAGTGACACCAGAGCCTTTGTTCTTGAGAACTCTTCTGCTTGTGGTGGGATATCTTTCTGAAAGGAGTCTGTGGGTACTAGGAACCCTTTGGGAGTATGTACACTCCACGCATGTACAAGAATGTTCATGGAGGTAAGAGGGCAACATTGAATACTTTCCGCTGTATCTGTGTATCTTATAGTTTGAGACAATCTTTCACAGAACCTAGAACTCACCGATTCAAATGGGTCAACTGGCCAGAAATTTCCTGGGATCTCTCTTCTCTGCCCTTCTATGCCTTCTCCCAGTACTGGAACTACAGAAGCTTGCCACAATGTCTGGATTTTTTTAAATGCAGGCTTGGGGATCTGAACTCAGGTCTTCATGTTTGTGCAGGAAGCATTTTGCCCACTGAGCCATCTCCCAAGCCCAATAGTCATATTTTCCATAGGATCTACAACTTATTATACAGCTTATAGCCACTCAACCACGTCATTGCAAGGCTTCTTCCTAACTGAAGAGCAGGGCTAAATATTTATTTAATTTGAACCAGCTATCCCTCAGAAAATCATTTGACGAAGACAGAAGCACAGTTGAAAAGAAAACCCTTCCTATCTGGGCTCCCTTTTCATAAAACTATTCCACAGAGTCAATCTCTAGTGCCTCTACTCACAATTCCTGGAAGGATTAACCGTCTTACAGCATTTTGTATCAGATCAATAATTTCATCTGTTCAGGAATATAATCCTTCCTCATCATCCTGCACTTGACCTCCAAAGTGCATTGTTAATAGGTTATGATTAGAAGTTGAAATAGTAAAGGGCTAGAACAATGGTTAAGTGGCTCACTGGTTAAAAATACTTGCTGCTCCTCCAGAGGACCTGGTTTAGTTCCCAGCACCCAAATGGGTGGCTCACAGGGAATCCAATATTCTTCTTTTGGTTTCCATGGGCACCAGGTACTCACCTGATGTGGCCAAACACTTACTACACATAAAATTTTTTAAAGATTAAAAATTATTTTAAAGAGATAAGCAAGAGCTTTCAGAGAAGATTTCTTCAATGTGTTTGCCCTCAGAAACTGCTATATTTCCTTAGAATTGAGCCCTGTGGAATGAACAACAACTTTCATTTATTCAGCATCAAGTTAGAGGTACCCATGTTTCCATGGAGACGGCTAAGCCATTTCCTCTCCCACATCAGCAGACCAGACCTTTCTACCAAGTCTGATTTCCGTCCCCTTCACCCAAGAGTTTGGTGAGATTGGGAAGTTTGATCCTGGGGTCTGGCATGGCTCCAGGCAGAACAATAAAAAAAGACATAAATCTTGGGGAAAAGAGGTTAACACCGGTGGGAGGTGTGAAGGTGGAGAGTTGAAATATGGCTACCATTGCACATCTGGAGCAACCCAGAGCTCACTTGAAGAGAAAGAGTGCATCTTAATGAAAATGTGTGCACAACCTCCGGTACTCACCGTGCAGATGTCGACATGTGTAATGGTGCTAAGGGATCTTAGCCCAGTGGCATTCCTGGACTTGTGTAGATAATTCCTTACCCTCGGCTGTATTAGTTCAAGATGTTCTGTTCTCTACTTCTCATCTATTTTGCTGTTCCTTCCTTTAGCAACTGCTATTTAAGCATACATGAAGTGCAAAGTGTCACTGCAGATCACAGAGCAGATGAGGGAGCCAACGGAAATCCAAAATCGCTTCGGATATGACCCCTGCTGTGAAACAGAGAGGCAGGCCGTCCAGTCCATCTGCAAAGAACCACAATCAGAGATGGATATTTGCAAGTACCAGAAGGCATTCCATGCCATGCGTGCTCTGAAAATGGATACGGACCTACATTTCATTTTTAAGTTCGATATAAATTAAGTAGTACAAGAGGCATTGATATTTAGCCTACATAAATTCATCAAAAAAGAGTGATTTGAATGCAAAAATTAATCACGGTCTAGTGTAGAATCTCCAGGACTGAGACTGCTGATTGGTGAAATTGTGTGTTGCTGGGGTTACCTGGCATTTGGGTCTTTCATGCTGATAGCACATACTAGGTCCGGTGGTATCTACAATCAGGAAGTGCTATGCTCTGATCAGTCTCTTTTTGATTCACCCTACACTCTCAGCCCATGCCATGCTGCTGCCCACATTTAATATGGATTTTCCCATCGCAATTAACAGAATCTACATAATTGCTCAGACATTCCCAGAGGTTTATTTCTATGGTGATTCTAAATGTCAACCAAGTGACAATCAAGATGAGCTATCACCCAAGGTGTCAGGAATTGAGAGAGAACTTGTGTGGGGGGATTTATTTGGGAAGTGAGCCTAGGGTACATGAATAGGGGACAGGGGCGAGTTAAGAGGATGGAGAGAAAACTGCAAGGCTTCCATTTGATGTTTTGAGGGAACTCTGAGCTACTCTGTAGCAAGGAATGGGGCTTGATCCACTGAAGAAGGAAAAACCTGATAGATCCTCATCTCTTCTTTGTAGGGACGAACGATGCTGAGTGTTCACTTTCTTGTTTCTTTCTTAGTAGAGACAGCTGCAAATGTTTCTCAGACAACTCACAGTGTGGACAAGTGGAACAGAGAGAGACAATTGTGTCAGCTGATGCCGTCCATAGGACTTCTGTATCGACCCATCCCTTGAGGTCAGAACACACTGGCAGTCTGAAGGTACACAGGACAGATGATAAGGTGTGCTTTGACACTCCCATCCCCACCAAGACAGTGAAGGTTTTACGAGTGTGAGGACCAAGTTTAATTCACTATGCTCGTAATATTTGTCTATTACTCTGGGTGTAGGGAGATTTTGAAATGCCTTTGCTCAGTTGATTGAGCTGGCAGTTTTGAGAAGCTGAGGAACAACTGGGTTTGAGCCTCGTTAACTTAGCTTTATAACATTTGTTTTGTTATCTTTTGAGTGTTTCTTATGGTAATTCTGTATTTACATCATCTCTACACAGCCCTTTCCCCTAACATGCCCCCCTCTCAAATCACGAGCTTTTAAAAAATTACACATACACACATACATACACACACACACACACACACACACACACACACACACACACACACACCCTCCTGAGTCCATTTAGTGCTGCTTTTTACATACATTGGTTTAAGCCTAATTGCTTGAGATTGGAAAACTTAACAGGGAGCTCGTCCCTGAAGAAGAATGATTCTACCTCTCCATAGTTATCAGTTGCCTATAGCTGTCATTTAAGGGTGGGACCTTTTTGAAATGTCCTTTACCCATGCTGGGATGCCAACTGATGCTGTCATCATGCAGGTCTTGCTTAGGTCACCATGGTAAGATTTCACGCGTGCAACTCCCTGTCGTGTATAGAAGATGCACACAACAGATGCCCTGCTCCTCTGGCTCTCATCATCTCTACCCCTTCTTCCAAGCTATTCTCTGAGCATTAGGTATAGGAATTGTGTTCTGAATGTGTGAAATGGGCATGGGCACCCATGGCCAGTTGGTCATTTCATTTTGTCGCTGTCTTGATTTACAGGCACATGTCCTCTGGGCTCCTTTTCTCACACTTACTAATCAATTTATTCATTTCATTGAATCTCTGACACAGGTATAGCTGGGTGTGGATCTGTGGTCAGCTTTGTATTTCAGACAAAACCGTAGACCTACTTCTCCGTGTTCTTCGTGTGATGGAGCAAAACAAATCCCCGTTTCTAGAAGGAACCATAGACCCAAGTATGCCTCAGTCACATCTATTGCTGCCACCAAATATTTCAATAGATTTCCAAAACGTGATAGGATTCACTCATAAGACGCTGCACAATCTGCCTTCCTCCTCTCTTCCTACTGTAGCCAAATTGAACAAACAAGGGAAGTGATTTCAACTGTTTCGCTTTCTCCCCGAGGAGTCTGAATGTCTAGGCTTTCTGTTCTAGTCAGAATCTCTTGACTCACTCATGGAGATTCGAAGAGATTTTTGGTTCCAAACACCAAGGAGAACAGAAACCTGGGCACAGCCTCCGGTTTGTGATTTTGTTTAGCGTTGGAGACTCGGGCTGATCTGAGTTGGCCACTGAAGAGGGCGTAAGGTAAGTGCTGGGATATGGCTGCACCTGGGCTGCAGACCCCGCCCAAAGAGGAAGGGCAGACGTTCGATTTCTTAGAGGGTCAAGGACAAATTTGCAACATTCCTGTAACTCCCACTTCTCCAATGCAGGATCTTGGGAAGCACTGGGAGACTTCATGGACTTTGTGGTAGGGTTTAGGATGCTGCGATTTCTTAGTCAAAGACTCCCACGGCACAGATAAAGAAAGACTTAACCAATCAGTAGCTTGCTTTGTCCTTGCCGGTTTACCTGTGCTCCCCTGATGAAAATCTTCAATAGTACGAAAGAAAAACGACTGTCTTATTCTCATTTTGTGGTGGAGGGCATTGATGTTCAGAGAAAGGATCTAACTGGTGATTCCTCACGTAGAAGCGACACATTAGAAGTCAGACCAAGACTGTCTCGTGTGCAAAGCCGTGCACATTTTCTAGTCTGCCACAGCGTCTCTTTGTAAACAGTTGGCCAAATGATTTCCACTCTAGCTTTACGAGGGCCATCCAAGATCCCCACTGCAGCAGTTAAGCTCTGATCCCTTTACCTCAAAGGGAGGAGATGTTTGGGAACTTTACTTCCTAGTTCCAGACTTCTGGTAAGTAAGCTTTACTCGTTCCAATTTAATCAACCTCCACAAATGCCTACATCTCAATTTTATCACCGGTGTGGTAGATTAACATGAGTCATCAGTAAGTTTAATATCCAAGCTCTAAGATTAGAGTCGTTCATTAGAAAAATAAAATCTTTCTTTACTACTGATTCAGAAGACAGCACGCTTTAAAAATTATGCAGTTCCGGTAAGATATCTTAACTTGAAATATTAAAATTATGACTACACATCCACACATCTCCCTGCGACCATTGAATTTTAAAGTTTGTTCCCTCCATAAACAAATGAGATAAATGGTTTTGTGATTTCAGTTCAGAAATAGGCGACTATAGAAATCACATTTTAATATATTCCAGATCAGAGTGCATGCTATATTTGTAATAAGGATTTGTTTCCAACATTAGTTGGCAGATCACTCACACGAACAATTATCCAAATAGCTATTAGGATATGATTGCACTCATTTCCAGGCAAAGTAAAGTTGCCAGAACTAAGCCTGGCTGCTGGTTAGATCTTGGTTTGACTTTTGGAGAAAGCCACAAGAATTTGTCAGTCATCTTGGCTGTAAGGGAATTCTCCCTGTCTTGGGGCTTGTCTCCTTCCTACTTGAAAATAGAGGCAAATGTTTTCCTTTGTTTTCTTTTTATAGCTTTATGTGGCCTAGAATGGGAGAAGGGAAGAAAAAAAGAGGGACCCTAGAAGGAAAGAGGGCAGAATGTTGAACAGGAAGGTTGAACATGAGACCCTGTGATAGTTGATTTGCAAAACACTTAAAATCACAGTGTTCTGGAGAGCCACAGCTCTAAGGAGGATAACTCCTTAGCTAGGTGTTCTTCATTTCAGGCACGTACTTTGTAGGTGTGTATCAACAGAGATCTTTGCTTAATTTGTAGAATGGATGCCAAAGAGAGACGGTGTTTATGGAAATGGACACTCAGACTTTTTCCCGTTGCCCGTTCATCATGCTTCTGCATAGCTTGGCACCTGGGGACCCTGCTAGGTAATCTGGTCCAACGCTCTAATCCAAGAACAGTGACTCTCTTAGATGAGGTGAAGAAAAGCCCCCTTTGTGTTCAGGTCTATGACGGGTGGAAGGATTATTTAGAAAGCCCGTGTGCTTTGTGGGAGTGGGGTGGTCCCTCCCACAGCTTCATGATGATGGAGGTTTATGACAAGTCTCAGATTCCACTCATCAACCACCAAAACCACTGTCCCTGCCACAGCTGGAAAGGTCACCATTCTTGAGACTTCAGATTGTGGGGCTGGGGAGGAGGGGAGGACAAAAAGTCTGGAAGGGCAGAGAATACTTTTATTTCTTTGATTTTAAAGTAACTGGGAACCCTCTAACTGAGGGCCACTCCAGTATACTTTTGATAGTTTGAGTCTAGAAAGACAAATTACATAAAAAAATTATCTTTAAATGGAGTAAAAGGTAATGTTCTCAGAGGGTTCCTTTTAGAATCTTTTTTGCCTAATGCAAATAGAATAATGATATTTTATTTTGCATAATGTTTAAACATCTCTAATAGTCTTATAGCTAAGGTTTTGGCTCTAATTATTTCTTGCAGAGAAAATAAAACAAAGGAAAAAACAACTAACCCATGTAGAAGAGTTAACTATCAATTTTAGATTTTTGTAGTCTCGTTTGGGTGTTCTTACTAATATTTTATCTACCCTGATGCTTGAATTCAACGTGTCAATAAAGAGAAATAAAATGATCCTCCTTACAAATATCCTTTAACACTTTGTCAGTGTCAGGTGAAAGCAATTAGACAGAGAGAGAGAGAGAGAGAGAGAGAGAAAGAGAGTTAGATGCTGTGCTTATATTCATGTGTATATATGCATGTGAAATCAACTGACAGATTGGCTAAAGCCAACCAATTTCTGGCTTTTTATGTGGGTGCTTGGGATCAGACTCAAGTCCGAATGCTTGCATGGCAAGTACTTTAACAATGGAGCCATCTTCTGAGCCCCAGGATTATAAACTTTTATATCTTTAGCCAACATTTACTGAATTCTCATCAAGTAACAAATCCCTAAGTTCTTAATAAATGCAAGATCTCTGTTGATGCCTATAACAATACTTCTTGTGAGGTATGATCACCACTTCTATCTATAAATATGGAAACAGGATCTGATAGATGTTCAGGACCTCGTCCAAGTACATAAGGATCTTATGAATGATTCTGCTTGAAGCATCAGTGGTCCAAATACCTGCTTGACTGCTAAGTGGATTGTCGTCTTTGAAACCTGTATACTGACTTGTGCAATGAAGAAAAATAATTATTTCATCATGTAAAAATAATTTATTTTAATATAATAGGAAAGAGCATGATGCAATAAAGACTGACTGTTTCTTAAAATGAAAAGACAGTATCTCTGCTCATTTATGGATATTTGGCCTACCATCGTGGCCAGCAGTGGGTAACATAAGAACTCCAGGAAAAGAGGGAGATGGGAGTTGCAAATGACAAAAATTCATTTTATACATGTGTGCACTATCAGGAATTTAGAAAAAATTAAATAAGAAGAATTCTTTGAAGCCTTGTAAGATTTGTAAATATCATTTCCAAATCTTTTGATACACACAAACACACACACACATACACACACACACTCACACACACACACTCACACACTCACACACTCACACACACACACATGCACACACACTATATATATAATATGTATACACACATACAATATATATGTGTGTGTAAAGTGATAGACAAGGCCCTAGAGTTTCTCTATTTCCTAGGAAATGAAATAAAAGATATCAGAGATTCTTGAGTGTATAATGTTTCTCCTGACCTTTCGGGGAGGCTTTTTTTTTTAACTTCTGTTTGTTGGTTTTGTCCAATTCCAATGTGTTGGATTCTGTTTTATTATCATCCCATAGAAGACTGTTTTCTGATGAGATGCAGAAAGATGGTATGTTGTGTGAGAAAAAAAATCGATCTTTGATAAAAAGGAAAAGAATTTTGAAAGAACAATAAATGAAAGAGTGAAGATGTTGACTTCATGAAAGGAAAAGTCTCATGGTAGAAGTTCTCAGCAGAAAGTGCTCAGAAAATTCTCCTTCCTTCTTTTCTATTGCTTCCAGCCACCAGTGTACTTTTATTTTTATTTTTTAAGAAATATAAAATCCAGGCTATAGAGTATTCCTGAATAGTCCACACTGAATGAATTGTATCATGAAAATTAATGAAATTATGACAATGGATGAGGACAGCCAGACTAGGAGGAAGGCCATAGGTTCAATCTTTGAGACCCCCGGCCCCCAAAAATGTAAAGACAGAAAAGACAAGGACGAAGGAAAGAAAGAAAAAAAACCCCATAGATATTCTTTACAATCTTATCTTTTAGAAAATCTGACTCTCAAAGCTCTCTTATTGCAATAACCATTTTATTGAGCACAATAGGACATGCTGGGTCCCCCGGCACCAGCTTTATAAGTGGAAGTACGCTGGAAGTTACTAATAACAGTCCATGACATTTCCACGGAATCCGTTTCTTTTCTTCCAGCAATTCCAGCCTTGGCCTGGCAGTCAATGAATTTCTCTTGTCAACCGGAGGACAGGCGTTGGGTTCTGCTTGCCATAGTCTCCATTCTTCACGGACTTCTCAAATGTATCACAGTCGTTGTCAGAAGCCCTTGCGGCTCCCAAGGTCAAGGATACAACCAAGTATAAAGAGAACACACCATCCTGTTTTATATAAATTATAATTAAGATCTGCAGTTGCCTGGGGTAGAATGATAGCCCTCCTATAGTTGATTTTTTTTTTCATAACTCCTGCTGAAATAAAACTTGGAAACGAGAGGGAAAAGATTGATATTGTTGGTCATCGGGGTTTGCATTTTGCATTCCTCAAATAATGGGATGTAATATGGTTATGTGGAAAACAGATTGATTTTTCACTATTTTCCCACAGAGATAATGGGGAACAGACTGGAGGAAATTCCAAAGTTTCATTGGGGGAACTATTTGCAACACAACTGAAGAGGAAAACAAACGAAAACCATCCTTTTGTGCAGTGTTCCCTTCTGTATTTCTAAGTAGGAAATTTGCTAACCAATTTGTCTTATTCCAGTGAGTCTCAGGAATTTGGGAATATGCTTGGTTTTGTAGAAGGTTTCAGAATACCTTACCCATTGGGTAAATCACAGATGATCTCAGTTAAAATCACGATAATAGAGATAGAACTCATATAACGATTTTCTTATAAGGAGTTACGATACATATTTTAGAATATGCTCCTTCCCCCTCCCCTCCTTAGTACTGCTCTTCTCTGCCTCTCTTGGTACTAGTGAAGGCAGAAAATGGTATCAATATGTTACTACGAATGTAATAAGGCCGGAGATCTTGGAACATATTCCCAGTGTCACACAGTTGGTAATGGCAGTCCTGGAAACTCTTCCATTTCTATGTAGGCAGACTTTTATTAATACGGAACAAAGGAATTTGCCCTTTAATTTAATTTCCTATGTCTTCCTAGGATGCCAGTCAACTCGTGTGGCTACAGTGCATGATTAATCAGGCTGAATTCAATGGCTTGACCCCAAAAAACTGTCTTCAGCCTTGCATTTGCAAAGTTTCATTCATTCATTTTTTTTTTTAACTCCCAGACAATGGACTTGAATAGGATACCGCTTTGATCAATCCCTTCTGTGGTCAGAGTATGGTTAGTTCATAGAAAATCAGCTTTCAATTGGAAGAAAGAAACTAATAGAATTTATCCTAAATTTTATGTATCTATAGAAACAGTGCCACCAGAACAATCATCCACGTTAAAGAGTCTGCTATTTTTTAAAAAAACAACCCTGCCTCATTTTCTCAGTAAATATCTTCCTTTGTCTTTCATTCCTATCACAGCCACCCAGTTGTTTCTCATTGTTCCCCCATCCCTAGAGTCTAACAAAATAGCAGCAGGAAGCCTCAATAAAGAGGCTGCTGTAAATGCAAAGTGTAAACAGGGAAGGCTACACACACACTTTCCAGTGTCAGCCTGGAGGTCCTCCACAGAGACCCCCATAAAGAGGCTGAGTCCTAATCCCCAGGAAAAACAACAGGGCTACCTAGTTCATGTGCAGACCTTGGTCATTTTAGATTATTAGTCTTAATTTGGGCACACACAAAATGAGCAGTTACTTTCAAATGCTCATCTTTCCACGAAGTACAAGAAGCCTTCTCATGCTTTGTGACCCGGAGATAATTCCGAATCTTTCTTCACGCAACAAACTTCCAAACGGATTGGTCTGCTCTGTGGACCAGAAACAAACCTGGAATAGGAGTGTCAAAGCGGAATATTTGCAAGTAGCTCAGATTAACTGTCAGTAGAGAAAGGGGTATCACTTTCTCTAGTGGGTAGGAAAGTCACTGGCTTGGCTGTGAAACATAAAGAAGGTGGCATCTTACATCACACAAGCAAGTTAGCAAGGAGCACCCTGTTTCTGATTCTGATCTACTCACTTGTGGTTATTGTAGACATCTCTGGTAGGGCGTTCTGCTTTGGAGTTGGACGTGTCCCTTGTCTTTGTTTTAACAAAGCTTAACTTGGAGAGCATCATTTCACAGGGCTAACCTCTCCTAGCTTTTATTCTAGACTCTGTAATCTTGGCAGCGGACTGAAGTGTTTGGTTAGTAATTGTGCTTCCTTCCTAGGTGTAGCCATGGCAAGATGAGCTTCTTAGAGAAAGCAGAGGCTACTCTTAAGCCAACCAGTCACCAATGCATAGAAATTTGGACCTTAGAAAGAAAGGGCTTAGAAATTATATGTTAATGTTGGGATAAACCTTTTGAGATCTTCTAGTTCCAGAATATAGAATCAATATCTGTCGCATCCATCCACATACAATAAGCTTTGCCTGCTAAACATCATCCTATCTTAGCATTTACTCTAGCATATTACTGAACAGCAGACAGCTTTGATAGAAAGCGCTCATCGGCTCTGGCATCATTAGATAGATCCCTCTTAGTCCCCCTTGAAGATGGGAAATCTGATGACATATTAGACTCAAACTCCTTTTTTTTCCTACTTAGAAAACGCTGCACCCAGTATCTTATTCCCAGACTTGGTCCCGATTGTGTAGTTTTTCTATTGCTTTGCGGGCCAGCCAGCCGTGTGGTGTCCATTAGTCCACAGTTAAATAAACTTCCATTATTTTATTCCGCGGGAAATTACGCAGTGCACAGCACATACGTGTTGCCGGCACATTTCCCCAAGCCCTGCTTCCTTTGTAACTGTGTGTCCTGCTGTTTAACAAACATCAGAAGTTACAGAAGCCTGGCTTTCATTTCTCTTCTTTTGCTACTTCACAAGCTCCAGTTTCACTCACTTCCCCTCTCTCTCTCTGCCTTGTCTGACTCGCCCGTGAACAAAAGAAACTTAACATTTTATCCGCTTGGATGCCAATAAATGGATTCAGTCAATAAGATGGCAACTGTTTTTTTAATGTTTTTACATCTTTAATTGAGATTGCCTTTCATGGAAAACATGGATGATAATTCAGTTCTAAAAGCACACAGATTTGCTTTTCTGTGTGTTTCTATCCTTGAGGGAAAACAATCTGAGCTTTTGATTCCTCCCAGTTTGAGCATGTTAGTTTCAAATGCCACAGAGAGGTGACTAGCAGATCTCCATCTTTGAACTTTACCGTTCCACACGTGCATAAATAAAATACGTAAATGATGAATATTTTATAAATATTTTATAATATTTCATAAAATAAAAACGATTCCTAGAAGAGAGTTCTTTGATGCTTCTTAAAAATTTGGCATCAATATTTGGCATTAAAGTAGTTAAAAAAAATCTGATACAATTCAGATGTTTGGCTAACTGTTCTGTTAGCACAATTGATCTATGTTCGATAAGTTAAGTAGATTTTGATATTAACTGTCCCACATCGAAAATACCTGACAAGCATAGAAAGAACAAGTTGATGGGCTGTTAATAATGATATTTAAGGTCTGGGAAGATGGATCAGTTGGTAAAGCACTTGCTTAGCAACTGTGAGGACCTGAGTTCAGATCCCAAGAAGGCAGAACACATGTAAAAAACTGAGCTTAGTTGTGTGTGTTTGTGATCTTGGAGATGGTGAGCTAGAGGGCAGAGACAGATATATCCTTGAAGTTCATGCGTCTTGGTCAGCTTATTCATATGCAGCCAAGAAGCAAGTCCTTGGGTCATGGTCTCCATAGTGTAGTTAACTTAGTCTGTTCCATTGACCTAATAAGGAACCTCTGTCTGAAAGCCCTTCTTGCTGAGGACTGCATTAATCGTATGAAGTAGTGAGTAAGAAAGTTTAGCTAAATGCTGCCAGGGAGTACCTGCTATCCCAAATAACAAGAGTGACGAATACTTAACATTGGCTTTGTATACAAAACACAGACGCTGTCAAATAGATTTCACAGTTCTACTGTGTGGCGTATGCCATTATTAAACACAATAATGCTTCATTTCTTCCTGTGAAAAGGTCATCCAAAATCTATGTCTTCCATATATAAATTGAGAAATTAGTCATGCAATTTTTTTTCCTGCATGATGAATGTGTGGACTTAATTAATTAATACTATCTAGAAACAATAGGGTCAGGCATAGTGGCTCATGCTTGTAATCCCAGAACTCAGGAGGCTGAGACAGGGTAGTCAGTGAAATTTCAAGGCATAGATTAAGTCATGCATTCGAGGCCATCCTCAAAACAAAAGAAAACAAACGTGACAGCTAATTTTGATTATCACTGTGATTAAATTAAGAAAAGCCTAGAAGATTAATAAGGTTATGGAAGCTTTTCCAAACAGCATTAACATTAGATAAAGACCTACCCCCTCAGTGTGGGTGGAACTATCTCATTAAGCTGAGTTCTTGGAAACTAAAATAAAAGGTAGGGAAAGAAATGCAACTGGGTACCAGTAATGCCCTTTCATTGCTTTCTGGTCTACCATGATGTGAGTAAGCAGCCTTCTATTGCCACGCCTTCCCTGCCATGATGAATTATATTATAAGCCCGGAAGCCAGAGAATCACTCATCTTTAACTTTATTGATGGTGTCATATTTGTACACATCTCAACTATAAGGGAGTTGACAAATCCACGGGTGCTTGATATTGTTCAGCTGCTTACCCATGGAGGATTCTCTAACAGGAATTAGGTGGACTGAGATATGTGGACACATGTTGTTGAATCATGAACCATGTTTCCATGGCATGATATCCAAGGTCTTTCAACTCCTAGGTCTTATTATTTAGCAAAAGAGAAAAGAACTGGTCTCAGATACCATTAATATACTGTATGTACAGACACACCCCCGAACAATGAGGTCTGAAAAGCAAGTGGATCTCTTAAAGCCAGACTGGAGTTGAAAAAACAAGCCCATATGCATTTCTAGTCCAAACTCTCAGGTTTCTTAGATGTAACCTTCTGTATTGTGTTACTGACCCAGAAATTTCCCACCTCTGATATTTAACTAATTAATTTTATTTATTTTATTGGGAATATGTACATTTGTGTATATGCACACACATCTTTGCATACGTGTGTATGTTTGTGTGTGTCTGTATGTGTGTGTGTGGTGAAGTCAACATTGGCAAGGCTTCAGGATACAGTGTCATGCACTGAACAAAGAACATACAGGCTAGTTAGCCAATGAGTTCTGGGAACTCACCTGTCCCTATATCCCAAGTGCTGGGATTAAAGCTGTTCTACGTAGCTTTTATGTGAGTACTGAAGGTTTAAACTCAGGTCCTCAGGCTTGGGTCACAGGCACTGCACGAACTGAACCATCTCCCCATCCCCTCCCCTGCCCTTGTTTTGGAGACATGGTATCACATATCTTAAGTGGACCTCAGACTTGTTGTGCAATTGAAGATATTCCTGAGTTCCAGATCCTCCTGCATCTAGTTCTCAAGTGCTGGCACTTAGGATGTCACCATGTCTAGCTGACTAAGCATCTCTGGTTGACATATGTCCAGCAGAAATCCCAATGGTAATATGCATGGCTTAGAGTTTCCCTGAGACGCAGAGAGAAAACACGAGACATAATTAACATCATGTCAAGCACATTGTGTCAAATAAAGACAGATATAATCTTCAAATAATTAGAGTTTAATGACAATGAGCAGCTTCCATAAGCAGAGAAGATAACAACACATCAACAAAAAATAAGACAGAATGTATTAAGTGGCAATATAGTCTCTTATCTCCTGGCAATGTTATTCTTTTAAACAATGATCCAAGAATATTAAGTGCTCAAATAAAATATTATTTGCCACCTGGAAGATTTCCAAGTAGTAGCTAATGAAGACGTCGGTGGATAACCCATTATCCTCCTTGTAATGTATGAGATGTTTACCACTTTGCTTCTCTTAGCGCCTCTGTGGATCAGGTGACTCTAAATTAATGAGCAATGACAGTGGTTATAACTCGAGCCCACCAATTGATTGAAAGCAAATCATTCATTAAGACTTAAGAAAAACAAATGATGTGTTGCTAGGACATTTCTTACTGGCTTTAGGATGTATGTAGGCAGTTCATGTAAGAGAATATAATAAGATCAAATTTCAGAACATTCAATTAATTACAATAATATATTGCAAAGCTCAATGTGGTTCTTGGCATGGACTAAACACCTAAGAGATAACATCAGCATTCCTGTCAATATCTCCTTCTATACACAAGAATATCAAGCTATGTATTTCAAATCATTTTGTGTGACACTTGTGCAGATAGACGGGCCATCTCATGGCCGATGGGACTTGTTAACATAATAAGCATTTACTTAGAGTGTCAACTCTTCAGATGTTTTTTAAAAACGCTTTTCCCTACCCAGAGTTCCTATTCTCCATCTATAATCATGGCACACAGAAAGCAGGATGTAGGAGAATCTAGTGTCAGGCTACCCTGGGCTATATAGAAAAATCTTTTCTCAAAATAATGCTTTCTAAGGCATTAGAGAGCTCCAGTTCATGACGTTAGCAAGTTTATACATAAAGAAACTGAGAAGCTGAAGTGGCTCCCTGGAGTTGGCATTGGTAATGTGAGAAAAACTACAAATTTATTCTGGTGTTATCATATTTGAGGTGTAGTACTGATTCTTGGCCAGAGGTGTCTTTGATCCCTTTAGGAAGTGTCTGAAGATCCAAGGTTATTGTATAGTGGTTTGTGAGGAAGGAAGGTGAGGTGCAGAGAAGAATATAGGCTAGGCTAGCCTAGGATGGGTACTCAGTATACAATTTATTCTCCAATTATAGCCCTCCAATGAAGATAATATAACCCACTGATGGAAAAGTAAGACAAAACCATCTCAGTATTTAAGAAATCAATAGGTTACACAGCAAATTTTCTAGTCAGTGACCAAAATAACCAAAGATTGTGAAAGCAGACAGAGCATGGAATTCTCCTAATTGGAACCTGTCTCACTAAGACCTTAGTCTGAGGCGTTTGTTAGACCAAAAGAAGAATGATGTAAAGGGTTATTTGTGTCTGCTGTGCACTAGAAATTATTCACCCAACTGGGTGAGATTTCTTGGCCCCAAGGGTGGTGTCATTTCTCCAAGTCCAAGCATGATTTCCAGAGGCTCGTGGTTTGGAATCCTGGCCTATTGCTGGCAGTCTATTTTGTCTTGGGTCTGCCACAGCTAGATTGGATTTGCTGTTTCTGGAATCGAGTGAAGAACAAGATCCTTGTGCCCCAGGTAGGATATGTTTGACCATAGAGGAAGAAAACTCCGTCTGCAGGCTCCTTTGTCCAAAGAAAAGAATCAGCTGTGAGCGTATGGGAGAACTACAGTCTGGGCTTGGATTGTTGATGCATATGCCAGTCAATACACTAGTTTCAAATGCTTTTATAGACAAAGTACACTTCCTTCCATAATCTGTTCAAGTAGAGAGACTGTCACGGAATGAGTCTTCCTAATCCTCTGACATCTAGGGAAGTTGCATTGCTCCCAGCTCCTGGTAGATTTGATTTTATTATTGCTATTATTTAAGTGTAAATATTGAATTATCACACTGTACCCCATATAAGAGTAGTGAATATGTTCTCCTCTTTAGACGATCTTTTAGGTTTTTTGATTAGCACGTAATATGTGTTATATATACTTATGAAGTACAGTGAGTTATTTTAATACATGTATAGAATGCATCATGGTCAGGACTGTGTAAAATTTATTTTTCTTTCTCCTTACCGTCACTTTGTCTAGAACATTCTAGTCCCTCAAATATTAGGTTATTGTAAGTTGTTACCTTTCTGTGCTGTGGACACTTAGAATTTCTTACTTCTATATAATGATGCCTTGGGCCTTTAATTCAACTTCTCTCTATCAACCTTCCCCAAAGTGCAGCCCCCATCAGACCCTGAGGGGAAAGTATCAGACACAGAAGACAAATGCTATATGTTCTCATTCATATACAGTTACTGAGAAGAGTGTGTGGGAAAATCAAAGTCACTTCTGAAAGCTCTCCTTTAGCCTTTGTTGATTTCACGTAAATAATGACATCATATTCACAAATGTATATTAAGATCAGCATCAAAAGAAACCCTTTAAAAGGCAACTGGTCATTTTTTTCCTTTTATATGTACCCACTCGTACATATATTCCTTTTAGTCTGTTCTGGTTCACTTACAAAACAAAATAGAGAAAAAAATAATTATGTGAATCCAGGTTGACATACCATTTTTTTCTTTCCTAAATGGTGAGTCCCCATAATTATTTGGAAAATGACATGTGACAGTTGAACTTCCATGATCCTTGCCGTCTGCCATAACAATACCCTCATCCCTGTTTGATTAGATTGCAAATATTTAATATGCAAATGGGTCTTTGGTGGAAAAAGCAAATTTTCTCTTTATGAGGTTTCAGTCACTGATTGAGGGTAGAGAAAGGAACCCATCCTTTCAGTATATAAATGACTTCAGAGCCCATCTGATTACATGTACTATAATTCCTTTTTCTTTTCATTTTTACAATAAAGTTTTCGTTAATTCTTTGAGAATTCTATATGATGAAATTTTGATCACATTCACCTCCAACTACTCCTAGACCCACCCAACCCCCAGTTTTAGGGAAGTAAGAGGGACCCTGATATATACAGATTTATGAATAGCCAGTTCAACAGTGGGAAACTTTCCTGTTACTTCCTTACTAAATGCAACTGTGGAATAGTCGACCTCAGTCTTTAGAGGTTGAGCTGTGTTCATGACGGATGGAGAAAAGGCCGACGAAGGGGTGGTTTAATTCACTGTCCTTGTCCACACTACTCTTCCTTTTCTCCTTCTATCAAAAATTTTATCCTTTCTGAAGTCTTCCATTGTCATCTCTGCATGGAAGACTTCAAGATTTCAACCCCTGCCACCAATCTATCTTGGGGTACAGACCTACCTTTAGAACAGTCCTCCAGAAATTCTGCTGTATGCCCTTGGCTCATGTTAACCCTTAGTCAGCAGTTTATAGTTACCATTTTTAAAAAGCCTTTAAAAATATATCTTTAGAGTTAGCACACAAAGCAATGGGGTTTCAATGTGACATTTTCATAGAAATATATGAGTGCATCTTATTCTATGCCCTTCCTAGTGTCCTCTTTCATCCCCTCTCCCTCCTGATAGTCCCCTTCTACTCTCCAAATCTTCCTTCTACTTTTAACACACACGCACACAGACACACAGACAGACATAGATACACACACACACACACACACACACACACACACACACCCCACAAAGCTAGGTTCTACATGTGAAATAAAATGTTTTTTCTTTCCCACTCACATTAAACTCTCTTGTCCTCCTTGCTGTCACTTTAGAACAATTTTCCCAAAGTCACAACCCCTCCTCAATACACACACACACACACACACACACACTCACACATACACACATATATGTGTGTATATTCACATCATATATGTGAATATATATATACATATGTGTATCTATTTGTATTATACAAATATATCTCTTTATCTCATTCTCTCTATATATATGTCTCCCTGTATATTCATCTATCTGTTTGTATATATTTTCTATATATTTGTACATATATTTACATACATCTCTACTAATGAGAGGCAGTATAGATATTTGTTTTTCTGAATCTGACATGTTTCCAAGACAACAATTTTATCCATGCTCCTAAACTGTCATCTATTAATTAATCTCTTATGAATTGTTCATATTGGCAGTCTGCTCACATGGACTCATCTGTAGATTTTATTTCAGCTCTCACATTTCTCAGTTGACTATGCCATTGTCTCATTCCAAGGAGCTAGTATATTAGAAATTTCTATCATTGCTTGAGAAAACACAGCTTTGCCCTTTTCTATGCACTATTCTATCTCCCCAGTTTGATTTAAAGAGCTTTTACAAATGTCCATCAAGTTGAAGATCTAGCGTTCTTCAGACATGCACCTGTATGTTAAATTGTCACAGGTGCTCAGTGTTCATGACTGGATCAAAGCGGTTTTTATTCATCCTTTGGGATCACATGCTTATAGGCAGAAATAGTTGGCATCTTGAGACAGACGGCCTTCTAGGAAAAAGCCATCTTGGGTAGTTTAAGATGGAAGTGGGGATCATACACATTCTAATAAATGAGCATGAATATTGCTGATATAGCATTTTAACAAAAAGGGAGAGAAATGAACAGTCCTGGCACAGGAACAGTGGAGTCCTGGACGGTTTCTTTCCTAGAATGAATCAGAGGTAAGATGCTGTCTGTCACCTCAGTGAAGCTTGTCTCCAGAAAAAGGAAACCAGGAGTTTGGCTTATTTTAATGCAAATATTTTCCCCACCTACTATACTTGTTGAAGAGGTGCAATTCTCACCTCACCTCACAATTATGTTGTGCAGCCTCTTCTAAAATGGGAATGCCTGTCATTAGAATATGCGCTGTGCTTTGGTCCTGTTAAAAATATCAAACCCTTGTGGGCAGTCTTTGCGACCACATGCTGAGGCTAGTTGAAGAAGTCTTCCTTCTGGGTGACTGTGCTGGCAAAATGCGTTCTTGAATCATAAGTACCGCCCCCCTCCTCTTCTTTCTCATCTGAGCAGGTGACACCTCTTTACTATAGACTTCTCAATGACTAACTTAAAAGCATGAGATGCCATCTACTGACAGGACAGGTTATTAGATGCAGCGCTCAATTGCAGCTACCAGAAAGACCAGGATATTGAAGTTCCCTGTCCTCGATTCTCCGCCCACACTCAAGGATGATGTAGATACTAAGGTATTGGATTGCTTAGGATCTGCTGTAATCTTTCCATTATAAAATGTAAATGTGATATAAAGATCATTCTTTTTTATGATAGTGGATTCTCACTGGAGAGTAAGAGCCAAATCCTATGTATACCTATGTATCATGTGTATGCTATTTTAAGAAATGTCAAAATTATTGTATAAAATACACCTTGGCATTTCTGATAAGATGTAGAACTATACCAGTAATGGTCATTTTAAACAGATTGTGGGCTAGATTGGTTCATTAAAGGTTGTAACATAGGTTTTAATGTTTTCAATTTGGTCAATTAAATAGGGATAAAGTAAGATGGTGTCTGGAAATGACTGACTGCCTTATCCTCTGCTGTATGTCTGTGTCTTATATGCCTGTAGAATACAAATATAAGCAGATATTGTTTAGCATGAGTCCTAGGATGAGTGCTGCACTCTGAGACCACCTGTAGTATTAGGATATAGACTGACAAATTCCACATGTGCCTGACACACAGTAGGTGGTTATTAACTTCTTAATGACACAAGGGCTCAAAGTTAGCTTTGACTTTATAGCTTGCGTGCGGTTCACTCTTTGCGGGTCTGATATGTGTATTGTTTCTTGTATTTGGAATGGGCATAGGATAACGATTTCTCTCGTATTCCTCTTTGGAAAATTAGAGTGATCAGAAGATCCCATACTTCTTCCTTACTTCTTGCAGTGCATTAAAGGAAAGTGAATTTACTGGTATAGGTCATTCTGTTGGTAAGAGTTCTCATATACAGCCACAGTCCAATCAGTGTTTGTGTGAACAGTAAAGCTTGTATCATTCAGATTGCATATAATAATCCTATTTGACTTAATAATATAACTTAATGCTGTATTTTTATTCATTCTTTCACCTAAGAGCTCTATATGCCGATGCATGGGTTCATCTGAGAGATTATAATTTCTTTCTCTATTGGGGAATGGGTGTCAAAATATTTATTAATTTATTCTTTACTGATTCTCTTTACGGGCTCATTGAAAGGGCTCTGCTCAAAACAGTGCAGCTAAAAATCACTCCATAAAACATAGTTTTCCGAATTTTCCCCTTAGAGGACCTGTCTGTGCCTTTGCTGGGACACCCCTTACTGCTGTGAGCATGTTTCCTGAGAGGAGAACAAGGGCCCATGTGCATCCCTTTGACACTTCTGCTAAAGTGACATGAGACCCTTGTCACTTCAGTCCAGCGCAGTTCTTAAACAGAAATGGGTAAAATGTCTGAAAGTCATTTTAACGTCTTCCTTCTATACTGTAAACTTCATGCCTCCCAAGATGTTTGGGTTTGGAGTGTGAAGCACGTAGTAAAAAGTTCCTTAAGGATGGAAAATTTTACTTAGCTAATGGTTTGAGGTGACACAGTCCACCATGAGAAAATCATGGTGATATCAGTATGAGGCAGCAGGAGCAGAGACAGATACTGGTGTCTAAACTTTCTCCCTGTCCGTTTACATTTAGTTCAGGACTTCATCCAGAAACATAGTGCCAGCCACATCAGGGTGGGTCTTCCTCAGTTAAACTTCTCTGGAAGCTCACTCCTGGACATGCTCAGAGTTGTGTCTTCTGCACCATTCTAAATCAGGTAAAGATGACAGTGAAGATAAATCATAACAGACAGCTCTCTCTCTGTTTCTCTCTCTCTTTCTTCTCTCTCTCTCTCTTTGCCTCTCTCTATCTCTCTCTATGTCTGTTTTTATCCCTCCCTTCCAGCTCTATCTCTCCCTTTATATATGCAAAAAATATACATAGGTGTGCAATGGTTTACATATGTAAGTTTCAACCTAAATTGTTGTTCCTGTTGTTCAACCTAAAATTTCAAGTATAATTAGTCTTCTATATAACACAACAAATTTGGCATGTGTTTTATGACTAATTTTCAGAGAACTTTTAGAGTTAATACAAAAACGAACAGGAAAGCACAAACATTTCTGACACTCCCCTTCTAGCCATACACACCCTCCTCCGTTATCAGCACCCTGGTCTCAGTGGCACTTTGGCTTCACGGGACAGATCTTCATCGAAACACAATACGCTGCTACTTGGTCCTTCCATTCGGGTGTTAGATTCTGTGATTTAATTCTCAACATCAATAATAACAGAACACTTGACAGTTTGATCCTAATGGTGTTGAATCATTTCAATTTCACTGTGAACCCTTATTCCTCTCCTAAACTAGTGGGAGCCAGGGCTGCTTCAAATAAATCCTTCTAAAAACTGGAGGATTTGTAAGGGAAGTTATGGAAGAGGAAGTGGAAGACATTTTCATCATTCCTTCTAGCTGCTGGATAACTCACAATCAAACCTACCATTTTTCAGGATCTAATTCCACAGCTTGATGGCTAGGTAAAGACATATCGTCTGGAGGAAGGCACACTTGTATGTAGCTAAGTGGTTCTCTTGCCTTCATGATATAAAATAGCACTTCATATTCTTTTATAATGTTCTCGAGTGGTTTTTTTTTTTTTTTTTAAGAGTTTGATAGATGGTGCCACTCAGAAATTCGTCTTTCTTGTTTTTCTGCTCTAGTAACTTTAACAATCTTTGGGTTCCACTAATTCTTCTGGGGTGTTTTTCTTCATCTTAATGATAGCTGTAAAAGAAAAATATACTGGTTTTTATTCTTCTTAGCCTCCTTGGGTTGTTTCAGTTTCCCAGAAAGGCTTCAAAGTACCTCTAGCATACATGGATACTCATCATAGAAAATCATGGGTCTTTGTTCCGGGCATTCTAGATGCTGTCTAGGATCCTGTCTCTTACTCTTCACAAAGCTGCCATCTAGGCTGAAGGCATGCTCAGGCCCCTTATTAAGACAACACTAGAGGTGGCACTGACAGTTTCTTCTTCACCACGAGCATGGCTGAAATCAAGACAAGAGCCTGGCAGCTCTTCTTGCTGCTTGTGGTTCAACTTGAAACCACAAGGTCCGGAGGCACATGGTTTCGATTCAATATCTTTCTCCCAGCTAACAGGAACCATTTGTTCAAGCAACTTTGGTATCTGTTTGAGAAAGAGAGATCTGCCCCAGCCCTCGCCAGACAGTCAAATACATTCTCTTGGCTTCAAGACAAATTCAGAAATGTCTGTTCAACAATGGCACGCCTCTCAGTTTTTTCGTTTATTTTTGCAACATGTGAAGAAACGACCCACGGACTCCTTGAGAAATCTGAAAATGCCAATCAAAAAAGTTGGAAAATTAAGAACCGTTTATTATGGAAAGTTTCTATATTACATTTAGAGAAAATGGAAATAAGATGATATATCAAGCAGGAAATAGAATTAGAGGCTTGCCAGGAGCAGAATATCTGCCACTGATATTTTCTCCCCACTTCTCTCCCCACTTTTTAATTCTCCCACTTAAGCAGAATTGGAGGTAAATACTATTCATAGAAGTCGGGGGTGGGAAGCAAGGAAAATTCTGAGAAAGGACTATGTTGTATTCATCTTCTGAATGTGATCATTAAAAAGTATTCCTGTCCTCATGAGAAGCCCTCTTTTAAGGTGTTGATCAAGGCTGTCCAAGAAATCCAAGAGACTCCCAAAACATTATAGTCTACTGTTGTTGCCCACCTCAAACAAACTCTAAACAAACAATACACCTTTATTTCTGTGTTTTTTGTCTGAATACATTTATGTTCATAATTCAGAGCTTTGTTCTTCTAAGCCTGATCTCTTTGGCCATTGTATTTTGTTTTTGTCTTAGCTCATTGGAACGGCAGGAAATGTGAGTGCATTATAGCTGTCCCGGTACTTACAAAATTACTTCTGACATATTTTATATTCTTTTCCCCAACTTTAATTTTGAAAATTAACAATTTTTTTTTTTTAAAAAAAGAAGTCATTGTTTGCCTATGCCTCATGTAAGTCTTTTGCTATTTCTTGAAGCTATGCATAATGTAAAGGAGAAAGTAAACAGGCAAGTCCCAGGAAATCAGCCATGGCAGTCAAAGTTTTGTATCCAAATGGGGATTTGGGAATCCTTATTGGAAGAGAAATGTTTGCTCTACTTAAGTACCAACCGACCAATTGATCCAAGTTTCAAACTCAATCACCATTCTGCAAAGTCAACATATTAACCACTTTGCGTTTATCATTTAATTCAACTCAGAAAGTGTCTGCAGAACTTTCTTCAAAGAGCCATGTGATAGGATATGGAAGACACACAAAGGCAGGTCTGACCTTTCTGTTGCCCTCTATGATATAAACCTAGAATTAATGAACAATGCTGGAAAACTGTGTTTCCTACATTAATTTTAAAAGGCAATGAAAAAACCTGAAGCTCTCTCTCCTCATAAAGGTGTGCGTGGGAGCAGCTTTGAGCTGGGCCTTAATGATAACATGCTTGTTGAAATGGGGCTGATTAAAAGAAGGAAGGAGATATTCCAATGTCTTCGTGGCTTCTCTAATACCTGCTGGATCATCTGAAGCCCAAGATGCAGATAACTATTAGTCATTCCCATGTACGTCTCTACTTTCTGAACAGTAGTGAATCTTAGAATGACTAAAACAGCTCTGTCATAACATTCCAGAAGGGAAATTTGCTTTGCGTGTAGAATTTGGAGGTGGGAGATGGGGGGCAGAGCTAGCACCAGGCATGTGGGACTCAGCCATCCTCAGATTGCTTTGATTTCAGTAGATTTATCACGCTCAAGATGGTGCAGGAAGCGATGTGATTGCTTTACACATCTTGTCCAATCTGCGTCTTTTCCATAGCTCTCCATGGACTGTTTTCAAATTACAGAGGGAATTTAAGGCCCTGAGCTGTTTGTAAATTTGCTCGAAATTAGGCAAGAAAAGTGAACCTCTTCCCATGGCAGGAACGATCCTTGTGGAAGAGGGGGGGGTGGTGAGATTGTAAGAGCCGGTGGTGGTACACGACTACGAGAAAACAGTGGTTTCTAGATGCAACAGAGCAGCTCACCTATGAACCCCAACCAGCTGCCACGACATGCTCAAGCCCTGTGCGAGCTCAAGCCTGACAGAATCTCAGCATAGGGGCGGTGAGAGGGAAAAGTGGACGTGAAATTACACCTGGAGCTGAGGAGGTCTTGTCAACTTATCGCTGCAGAGAGAGGGAGAGAGGGAAAGGGTGAAGAAGGCTGGAAGGAGAGGGAAAGAGGGAGGGGAGGGAGAGGTAAAGAGATGGGGTAAGGAAGAGGGATGGGAAGAGGGAGGGGCAGATGAAGAGAGGGAGAGGAAGAGAGAAGGAAAGGGGAAGAGGGAGACAGGGAGAGAAGGGAGGGGCACAGTGAGAGAGAGAAGGGAAGAGGGAGAGAGGCAGAAAGGGAGAGAGACAGGGTAAGAGGGAGAGACGGGGAGAGAGGGAGACGGAGGGAAGGAGAGGGCCAGAGGGATAGAAGGGGAAAGGGAAAGAGACAGGGACAAGGAAAAGGAGAGGGAGAAGAGATGGAGGGGGAGAGGGAGAGAGGGAGGAAAAGAGGGAGAGAGAGGGAGATGGGGAGAGGAGGAGAGGGGTAGAGGGAGTATGAGCAGCATACATGGATTTTGAAGGGTTTAAAAACAACAAAAAAAAAGGAAACACAAGTTGACAGGATGGGGAAGGAGTAAATCTAGGACAAGTTTGTGGAAGCAAATGAATACGATTGAAATTTACCTTGTATGAAATTCCGAGAAGACTAATAAGCCATAAGTAAAATAGATGAAATTAGGCAACAAGCGTTAAAGCCACCAGTGATACCCAAGAGATCCGGTGACATAGCCTCTCCTCAACACTGTCTCTGTTCTTTCCGTTACGTGTATATTAACTCACAGGGCACCATGACTGACGGCCCTTAAACTCCAAAGGAGGAGAAGATATGAGGAGTGAGATTTATATGCTAAAATTGAGTTTCTCCAAGTTTGGTTTTTTGATGTAAATTACATTTTCTGAGATACAATTGATAGTGTAGTGATTTTTCATTACCTCTGTTAGAATAATACGTCGCTGGTTTTCATATTGCTTATGTTATATAACATGTATTGATGATGGGTATTTTAAGCCGCAAATATTGACACTCTAGGCTTTGATCGTTCATAGAAATACACAATAAAGGTTTGCCAATCAGAGATGACTCACATATCAGTCGCTCTTTAAAAAGCATTATTTTTTAAATATACCACTGCAACACAGAGAAAAAAATGAATTGATTAGAAGTGAATGCTTTTGGGCTGTGAGTCTCTATCATGAATAAGTGGCCATAAAATATTTGAAAGTGTGAAACCACCATATGTCTCCTGCTCTGTCATTAAAAGCTATTTGCAACATAAATGAGAATGAGAGGCAGAAGGCCAGGGAGAGGAAAAATAGCTTTATGATTATATATAAAGGAGTAGTGCCCAGCAAGGATTGGCTCTGGGAATATGGGCTCCTTGTTCTTACGGGGAATCTTGAAGATATTTCTAATGTTACAGCCTCTTACACTTGTATGTGGTACTGTATCATTAATATTAGCAACACTGAGCCCATAACATCAGAGGCTCAGGTTGCAGAGTTAATGAGGTGAGTCTGAGACACTGGTGGATGGATATACTGTGGGCACAGCATCTCAAAACTAACTTGGCAACCTTACAACTGAATGGAAGTGCAGATTTAGCTTTTATATCTGTTGTTTAAACCTGTTGGCCAGGCATCAAGTCCAGCACTGGGCTGAGCTGTTCAACAGAGGTTCCAGAATGTTCGGAGGCAGTCCGCTATGCATGTAAAATCCAAACAGAAAACATTTTAGACTTCATTTAGGGAGTGAAGATACTTAAGGTTTGGGGATAATTTTAATGAGAAGAAAAAGGCAAATAGAGGAACACCTAATTGGGAATAATTTTATGTGTGCGAAGGGCGGAGAGGGACGTGGGAACATGGGGTGTGTTTATGTACACAGCAGAGTTTGGAAAAGGGAAAGCTTGTTGAATTCAAAGCACAGTTTATTTTCCACACAGCCCCTTCGCAATCAGTCATCAAGCTACTGTTTGGTTAATTAGGGAAGAAATGTTTTTAAAGAGATTGGAAATGTAGATGGTAGAGTCACAGGAAAGCCAAGATGGTAATAGGTTTGAACTAAGGAAAGTGCTTTCACACCCTGGAGCTGCAAAATGTATAATCAGTCGTAAATGTAGATAGTTACAAATGAGAGACAAGATACACCATTTTAACCCATCGAACAGATGGTGAAAAGCGTAAAGGCGCTTTAAAATATAAAACTAAACTCAAGGAAAATAAAAATCGGACGATTCGTGACAGATTCCTTATTAAAGTATCCACCTCCATCACTTACCAATTTTACTTGAGATTACACCAACTTCTATGAGAGCGTTTAGGGAGCACAGCAAACCCTGTGCTTTAATTCTTGAAATTGCATGTAATCTCATGATGTCACAAGGATTCAAGTGGGGAGGGAATGATATACATAGTCCAAATTTCCGAATTTGAGAAAACTAATCTAAACTTCACCCGCATCCTATATCATGAAGAGACATTCCAAAGTGAAGAATCAGATGACGTGAACTCATGAAAGAGTGGTAAGTTCTGAAGGGGGAATGAGTAAAGGAAGGGCGTGGGGGAGAACACAAAGTATATGTTAGAGTTAATGGAAATTGCCTTTATGATACCGTCAGTCACTGTGCACGTCGAATATATACATATAGGCATGCAGATAGAATTGTCAAAGAATGAATAATTTAGACCCAGGACCAGTACCCAGCAAACATGCAGGTAAGAGACTGTGGCATGTTCGGCTCTAAATGAGACGTCTATATCACAGCCTCTCCTCTCAAAGCTAGTGGATCAATATGGAAGAAGGGACAGGAAGATTTTAAGAGCCAGAGAGAGTGGATGTCTACAGCAAAAACGTATTTGCTTGACATGATGGTGGAGTTGCACACACCAACCCACGGGCACTAGGACTGAATGCACAGGTCATTCACAAGATCAAGACTGCCAAATTCCCAGCCTTGACAGGGGAGGAGCTCAAGGAGTCTTGACCCTGTCTGAGAAGCTATTAAGAGTTGATGGGTGCTGGAGGAGAGAAATCCAGTGTGTGTGTGTGTGTGTGTGTGTGTGTGTGTGTGTGTGTGTACATGCATGTGCACACATTTGTGTGCACATGTATGTGGGAAGACAGCCATTGTTTTTTGCTTAGAATTTACCAAGTAAACTAGATTGAAATTCACAGGGATCCTGTCCATGTCCCCACAGACAGGATTATCTAATGCTGGGGTTATAAGAATGTTGTTACACCCCGTTTTTTGTATGGAATCTGGAGACAGAACTGGAGTCTTTGTGATTGCTCAACGCAGGCCTCACAAACTCAGCAATCTCCCCAGACACATCCTGACTCTTAAAGTGCCCATACTTACACTTTGTCCTTGGGAAATAATACTCAGTACAAAAAAGCTCTTTGTGACTGATGAGAACCAGGTAACTGATTAAAGCACCTTCTGTGAGGAAGAAAACCTGACAGGTATCCACTGTCAGGAAAACAAAACAAAACAGCAAACACATTAAAAAAAAAAAAAAAAAAAAAGCTTCAGCCACCAATCCTGTACTTTCAAAAGAAGTTGCTTCGGTACAAACTAAAATTTTGATCTAAAGATTGAACACACGTCCTCAAAAAGTATCTGTTCTGTGTCTTCACCAGTCTGTAGGAGAATGTGTATGGAAGGAGTATCAGCATTACTATGCAAAACACCCCCTGTCATCTGGGTGATGGAGGTAAGGGTGATTTCTCGTTCCGTAGCATTTAAGTATAGCACTCTATTGACTTTAAGTAGGTTCTATTAAATAAAGAAGAAGAAAAAAGTTAGTTCGGTTTTTAAAAGTTATCTTGAATTATGCTTTTAAGGTTAGCTGACGAATACATTTTCAGGAGAGGGAAGTAAGTTGAGGAAAGGGTTTCTGAGCCGGGGTGACTGCAGAGCAGTAGCTCAATGAGGCAGCTTAATAAAGACTGGGTCGACCTCCAGGATGCTGGGGAGCAATGACCTTGAACACCCCAGACAACATTAAACTCCAGGTTACAGCTGACTGGAATCCTGAGGTTTTATTGGCCACGAGCCAGTCTGCAGCCGTGCTAACCACCCCAGTATTTTATAACATTGTAAAGACCGTATTGTTTGAAACTTTTCAAAATTTTACACACGGCTTGGCAGTCTTCCAAAGCCATTTCCAATGGGCCAAAACTATCAGCAGCCACCCACCTCCTTGGCCATCGCTGCCTGAATAACGGCACTCCAACAGCAGGATCTTCTAGGAGAGCACCTTTGCTGGAAGAGGCCAGGGCATGCAGCATCTTTGAGACCTCTGAAGCAAATTTTCTTTATATTATACAGCTTTAAAACACAAAAAAGAAGATATAGATGAAGCTTTCAAAAGTGAAGGTCTAATGGGACGTGGCTCGGATTCACTAACTCACCAGGCAGGCTTTCATTCAGTATAAAAGCTCTGTCACTGACACTAATCTTGCTTCAGGGTGTTTGCTATGGCAAGGAACATTTCTAAACTAACCCCAGTTCCATCTCCTCGCCCTAGTCGTGTTTTCGCTTTGCTCCTTTATCCAGACGTACAGTTTATTTACCTTACGGGCTCAGAACTGAAGCTCTTTTTATAAAGCAAACTTGATACTGAATGTTCTCCAACTGGTTCTTTCCACCTTGAAGTGGATAATTTACATGATACTAAGTATGTGCGAGCTGTTGGTATCATAACCTTCTACGTGCTGGTCCTGTTCTGGACACATTGCACACAGTAGCTCCCGTTATCTCTGCAACACTTCTATGAGGCGGTAGTGAATAGAATCCTCCCTTTTTTGATGGGGAAGGGAAGGTGAATAGTTCCAAAATGCAGCAAGTGATTTACAATTAGAGCTAGAAAATGGACCAGAGTAAGCTTTCTAGAATTGACCAATGTCTTCACATGTATTTTATTTTTATTAAACAGGATGCATACTGCTCAGGCTCCCCTGGAACTTACTCTGTAGCCTAGATTGTCCTTGAACTCGTGGCAGTTCCTTTGCCTTAGCCTCCTGAGTGTTGGCTGCCATGTGTCACCATACTCAACTAACTGTTCTGTGTGTTGATCACTCAGCTGGTTGTTCTTCTGTTCTGCATGGTATCTGTTACCTGGAGATGCAGGCACATGGAAGCTCTGATCATCTGAGTTATCCATAAAACTTATTCCTTAGGGAAAACACTGGTGCTGGCGTTTGTACAAGCTCATCTGTGGATACCGCCTGCACTCCTTTGTTCATGTAGAGATCCTTCCCTATTATGGGTTGCCAGAATAAAGTAGGTGATAATCAGCTAATTGCATGCAGATACCATAAATTTATTTCTGGGTGCTTTATATAAGATTAAAATGTAATCCAGTAAGTTTAAATACTATCATTTACAGTGAATTTTAAATGAAGATTTTTTCTAGCAACCTTCATCAGCAATCTTTAGAATTCTTATGCTAAGCAGGCACTTAACATTCCTTTACTATTCCATTAAAATAGAATGTAGGGGTTGGGGAACTGGCTCATGAACAAACATGAGCACACATATAAAAGAAAGCTGGTTATGGCACTGTGCATACCGGAAACCCTAAAGCTTGAGAGACGGAGGCAGGAGGTCACTGGGTGGTACTGGCCATCAACTTAGCTTCAGGTTCAGTTAGAGACTTTGTATCAGGGGAACAGACACTGATAGAATAGGTCAACCAACGTCCTCTTTTGGCCTCTACATAGGTGTGTGGGCATGCATACACTTCCACACACACATACACGCACCACACATTAATAGACAGATACATAAAGAAATAAGGTAAAAGATAGTGTATCACTCAATGAGAGATTTCTGACAAACCTGTAGTTCAGAGAAAAGAATCCATGAGTCAGATTATGATAATACTTTTCTGTGGCAAAGAATGACTTTGCAATTTGGTTTGCTTTTCTCACTTAGGCTATATGATCCTTTTATTTCTCAAATCATTTCTGTCTTCAGAAATATGGTGACTACTGCAAGTTCTTTTGTGTTTACCATGCACTGCTTGTAACTTGCCTTTATTTCCAGTAATGCTATTTATTAGGCTGACCTTGTAAAAGTGAAGGTTTTATTTTATGTAAGAACATAGAGGACCACTACTCATCCTTGCAGTGTTTACCCCAAAGGTGGGACTTTAAAAATGTAAGATCTAACAATCTCCATGACACATTCTGATCACTTCAGTCAATATCTTTCTTTCAGTTAGTCCAATCTCTGCTATACATTTTTCTAAACCAAATGCTGACCAATGATAACGCAAGAGCCGT
The DNA here is from genome assembly GCA_026225945.1 of Cricetomys ansorgei. Classification (NCBI taxonomy): domain Eukaryota; kingdom Metazoa; phylum Chordata; class Mammalia; order Rodentia; family Nesomyidae; genus Cricetomys; species Cricetomys ansorgei. Next base: position 2,854,033 of record JAMJFZ010001881.1, read on the forward strand.
AATGTCTGTGAGGATAACTGTCTGACAACATGAACGGTCCCATATGAATCTTCTATTCAAACATTAAGCAATTCATATTTCAAAAGTCCCTTTCCCCGTTTGCATAAGTATTTAAAAGAATGTCCACAATGAAACTGGCCCTTTACGATTAGGAATGGGTTTTGTAGGGAACTTAGTTCTCGGGAAAGAGTGAACCTTATGTAAGTAAACCGTAATTATTATTGTTATTTTGTAATATGACTTAGATATGAAACAACTTTCCTTCCCCAAAGGCTCAAGTGCTGAAGGCTTGGTCTTTACCTGTCATAATTGTTGAGAGGGCACCAGATCATGAGGGCTCTGACCTATCTGATGCCTGAATGTCCTGATGGATTTGTAACTTGGTATTGTTAGGAGATGATCTCTGTTTGGAAGATGTAGGTCCTTATGTGTATATCGTTGAAGGGCATATCCTGTCCTGGTTCTATCCATCCTGTCAGTCTTTCTGCTTTCTGGATGTCTTAGGTAAGCAGTCTTCTTCAGACACGCCCCTTAGCTGAGATGTTTCTGCACAGCCACTGAAGCCAACAAACTATGGTCTAGGCTTGTGAAATAAACCCTTTGCTCTTTTACCCGTTTCTCTCAAAAACTTGACACAGCAGTACAAAAAGGGACATGTTTGGATGTATTAATTTCCCTAAAAGAGGACACAAGGGTTCCCTACATGATACCAGGGGTTATGATGTAATGAAATGGAAAGCATAGTTCTTAATTGTAGGTGCTGGCATTCATGAGAGGATCAATTAATAGTGGTAGAGGTTGTAAAAGAGTATATTCTAAGAATTATAGGTGAAAAGCAGAGGTTTTTAAATGAACAAAATAAACTGGTCTAGCTTAGAGAGAGAGAGAGAGAGAGAGAGAGAGAGAGAGAGAGGCTTCTATTATTTCACTCTGTTGGGAATCCTATATATATATATATATATATATATATATTCATTTATTTATTATATACACATTTTATATATATACACATTTATTATATACACATCCCTGAAGGAGATAAAGCATAGATGAAAACCCCCATTATTGAAGGCTTACACTCACTGAAATACAATAAGGTCCTTTAAGATCCTGTGAGTAGGGAAAGGATTAATCCCAGCATCCTCTAAACGTTGATTCAGTGCACACTCTGGAGCAGCAGGCCAGAATGAATGTTAAGAGCACAGACATAAGATAGTAACTCTAAACCTCTATTAACAATCCCTCATATTGTTTCAGGACTTCCATGACAAGCCAGCTAGGAAACCAAACCTCAATTTTGGTGGCGAGTGTGATTTGTAAGTTGTTTTTCCATAGTGATTATTCTGTCAGGCTAAGCCTAGCCACTGCGTAGAGGTCTCTGTGTTGAAGCCCCAGTGCAGCAGGCTGTGTCTGCCGTGTTAAATCAGGGATCACCGCTCACTGAATGAAAATCTTTTTGGTATAGATGGAGCTTGAACAAGATACATATCCACTGGGTTGGATAAAAAACACTTTGAACATTTGCTTATTACAACAGTTCTCTAAACATTGAGGTGGGAGTGAAGCCCACAATTTTGTTTTACGTTAAATACTCCTAAAAATCACGAGGCTAATAACACCAACTAAGGCCAGTTACTTTTCTGGCAAGAAACATGTGAGTTTCGTCTCTCTTCTAAGCCAGTAAAAATGCTGTGTCAATTTTCCTATTGCACCAGTTATTGGACAGCATCTCAGTAGTCCCAAAATAGTCAGATGAGAAGTGAAAACGTTATTCAGTCATACAGGAACTGCCGGACAATGGAACACACCGTATTATAAGTTATCAAACTATCTCGGAATATTTCTTCCTTCTGGCTGCATATTTTGGGATTGTTTAGATGCCAGGGTGGGCTTGACTCGAAGAATATCTCACGGACCGAATGGTGAGATTTAGGAGAGAGCAAGAGAGTTAATATCAGATCTGGGTTCAAAGCAGATCCAGTTCTGTGCTTTTGTTTTTGTTTGTTCATTTTACTTTAGACTAAACTGGTTCCTTATTTTAAGTCTGGTTAAAACACATATCTTGTGTTTCAGAACCTTGTTTATACTTTCTTAGAGCAGGCTAGCAGAGAGCTTTTATCTTTTTTCGATGTGTATGTGTGTGTATGTTATGTGTGTGTGTTGGGTGGTGTGTGTGTGTGTGTGTGTGTGTGTGTGCATGTACATGTGAAAGCCTGGGGCTGAGGTCAGGGATCATGCTTGATCACTCTTTTACCTTATTCAGTGAGACAGGGTCTCTCAACCAAACCCTGATGCTATCAGTGTGGCTTACCTGGCTAGCCAGCCTGCTCTGTGGGTCCCTGGCCTCTGCCTCCCAAGGTGGAATTACAGGTGGACTGCTATGAGAACCTGGCATCTCTTGGATGCTGGGAGTGGAAACTCCAGTCCTCACACTTGCACAGCAGGTACTTTGTTTACTGAGCCATCTCCACAGCTGAAATGATTTTACAGACCAAAAACTATGAGATTTCCAAAGATAGCACATATCCCTCAATAGTAACAAATACATTGCATATTGTATTGTGATTTTATAATATGTATATATTCACAATTAGTTTTGTAGTATTAGGGATCAAATTCAGCAAAGATGAAAAATGTGGGGCTGGGAGTTCCTGCTTCCTGGGAATGAATATATATATATATTTGAGACATAGTTTCCCTGTTGTTACTCTGGCTGTCCTGGAACTCACTTTGTAGCACAGGCTGGCCTCGAACTCACAAAGATTTGCCTGCCTCTGCCTCCCAAGTGCTAGGATTAAAGGAATGTGCCACCACTGCCTGGCTGAAATATATTTTAAGAATACAATAGTATTTGGTAACTAATATACAGGGATTGTTACCGATGTAGAAAATGCATCATAGAGTCTAGTAGTACGTTGCTATGGCAGCTCAGCAAACAGGACAAGGAGGTATATTTCATAACTGCAAACCCTGCCTCACCAGAGGAAACCACTGTCCTGGCCAGCACCATACTTGATCAACGTTGGCACCCTGAGCATCTGAGCTCAGGTGTTTTAGTGGTTCAGAACTGCTCAGGTGCAGATCATAAGCAATTAAACATCCCTGCTGAAATCCAACACCTGCAAACAATATAGACTGCCAAAGCCTATGCTTTAACACTTTTTCCAACAGCGCACAAAAACAGTTATTTTAAACACAACTACAAATAAACTTCCCCAACAATAGGGTGTGAACAAGAAGGCAAAGGCTTTGCCGAGGAACTGTGGGTACCGAGCAGAGCCCACTGGCCCTTAAGAAGATGAGAGACGATATCTCAGGGGAAAAAAAAATTAGGTTCGTAGATGGGAAAGGAACACTCAAACTTGTTGGTCTGGAATTTTCTCAGTTTTAATTTTGGAAGCCATATGAGCCAGGAAACCCTTCCATCTCAGCCAAAACGGGATGGTAGCTTCCCTAGTAGGTACAAACGGACATGGCAATGTCATGAAACAGTGGGTGGTCTAAACTGGAAGGTTTCTTTTCAATAACAATGGCAGAAGAGCAAGAGAGAGGGGAGAGATTTGGATCATTTGTCAAAGTCTTTGATGCTAATATTGAGGCATTTGAAATTAGTCTATGTTCAATAATGGGAATTAAAACCCATTTTAAAAGAGTATCTGAAATCCATAAGAAATTGTTGCTGTGGGCTGTTGAGGTGGTTCATCAGTTAAGAGTGTTAACTGTTCAACCAGAGGACTCATGTTCAGTTCCCAGCACCTGTGCTGGGCAGGGCACAACTATAGCTCTATTGGATCCTCAGCCTTCCAGGGAGCTCTGCAGGATTCTTCATGTGAACATACCCACAAACAGATGCACACAATTAAATAACAAAAATAATTTATAGAGTATTTTTGTTGAAAGATAAAGTTATAACATACAGAAGTATGTAATCATACACACACACACACACACACACACACACACACACACACACACACACACACACTTATCTTTCCAATGATGAGGAGCAACCCATAACCTTGTCCATGCTGGCTCAACTCTCTATTCCAGAGCTATACTCCCAACCCCCAGGTAAACCAGGCTGATCCTGAATTTGTCATCTTCCTGTCTCTGTCTCCAAAGTGTTGAGCTTATAGTCATAAACCAACAGCACCTAACAAATAATATTTTACTATCGCTTATTCTTTACTATAAACTCTTCTATATTTTGACAATGTATCAGTAAAAACAGAAGCAGGTTTTATTTTTTTATGGTGCTTATACTCATTTGATGTGACAAAAAGAAACCCCCGTAATTATAGAGTGATATGTCAAGATAATATATAAATTAATCAATAATAAAGAATAGAAATAGATTGCAACAAGAACATATTTTTAAGGGTGTGTGTGTGTTTGTGTGTGTGTGTGTGTGTGTGTGTGTATGCATGCAAGTGCGTTGTCCACAGAGGCTAAAAATTGAGCCCCAGATAACCTGGTGCTGAAATTGCAAGCAACTGTGAGCCAGTTAGTGAAGGTGCTATGAGCTAAATGGGTCATCTTCAAAAACAGGACACTGGGTAGCCAATGAACCCCAAGAATCCTTCTGTTTCAGCCTTCCCAGCCCTTTGACTTCTGACATGCACTGTCCCTCTGAGATTTTTTATGTAGGTGTTGGGAGTTTAACTCAGATCCTCATGCTTGTGAACCAAACACTTTATTGACTAAGCCATGTTCCCTGTTCAGACATTAACATGTGACTGTGTCTTCTCAGGTATCCATTTCCCATTTACTTTTGCTTAAATTTATGTGCTGCTTTTTAACTTATTATGTGTCATATTCGGCAAAGTCATTAAAATTGAACTATATTCTTCATATTCTCTCATGACACTGAGATACCTACTTTCCACCACTTTACAGTATAGTAACCTTCCTGGGCCAAATAAATACTCAATGCCATTTTTATTTCCAACTATTCAATAGTTAAAATCATCTGACATAATAGTCAAAACCTTTTCTCCAAAATTCTCCCTGACTTGTGAGTAGTAAGTATTTACTACACTGTTGGTAATATGTATCTTCGTCAACAACATCCTGTCTCCTTTATTTCATACACAGCCTTTCTTAATTTCCAACCTTTGTGAACAAAACAAACTTCTTAATTATCTTCATTTTCCTAAAATCTCATTTCTATCATCATTTGGGACATGTATAAAAATTAAAATGAAAGAATGAATAATAATACATAGATCTTAGCTTACTTTTGTTTCTTGATCTCTCAATTTTTTCTCCTTACTTTTGTCAAAGTTAAAATGTCCAACTCAAGGTTCTAGAGCGATGGTTTAGAGGTTAGAAGCACCTGTTGCTCTTTCGGAGGACCCAAGTTTGATCCCCAGCAGCCACATGGAGGCTCACAAACTTGAATTCCAGATCCAGGGGATCTGACTCCCCCTTCTGACCTCAGTGAGTACTACACTCTTATAGAGCACATGCTAATACGCAGGCAAACCACTCACATGAAGAAATTTTAAAAAGATGCATAAAGTTTTTTTTTTAAATGTCTAACTCAAAGGATTAATAGATACTGATAAAAAGGTATTTGCCAAATGAGCAAGTACCCTCCAACTTCAATGTCTTCTAATAGTGATGAGGAAATCAGTATATAAACACCTCCTTATTCACAGGAGAAAGGGAACAACTATGCTTCTGTTGCTACAGGGAGCGAAGCAACATACCTATGATGTCACCAGTGACAGAGAATATCACCTCCTAATTCAGTGGTTTATGAGTTGTCTCAAAGCAACCTTCACAAAGCTGCATCCTGGTACGAATTGGAGCATTTAGCTTTATAAAAGCCTGCAGCCTCTAAATAGAATTGCAGACAGGAGTCTTGCTCCATTATGACTCATCCTCTGATTTCCTTTCTACATCCAATGAAAGAACTGTGTTTGCTTTACCACATTGGAGAGGAGCCAGAGCACATTCTCACAGGCCACTTCTGTGAACAGAGACCATCAGGCTACCACCTCCAAAACAGCAATCTCTGGGCTCCTCTGCTTTATGAAATAATGACCTTAGTTTGCATGACCCAAAAAGAATGAGCCCCAACTCATGAAGTCAAGGCGGTGTGGTAAACAGAGACTGTGCCAGCTGGTTGGCATTTTGACAGCTCTTGCATATGAAGCATGCTTGCATGGGCAGAGCATGCGTGTCCCCAGCTGTGTTTTGGTGTGCCCAACTCAGGGCCTTGGTGAGAACTATGTCCTAGAACCATTAGCTTCCCAGTGGCAGTGTCTGAGGTTGCGCTGTCAGCCACCTGCTGACCTCCTGAAAAGGCTCTAAAACAAGTTAACTTATGAAAGACTGCTCAACATTGTAGGAAGCAAAGCAGATATAAGTTCCTTGAGGAGGGGACTGCATAAATCATTTTTATGATATTATTGTGGTGACAGTGACTGGTTTCCACTCCTGGGTTTCTTCTGCAATCCCGTCCACTCATGTGAAACTATAGAACTGCTAACGGACGATCTAGTAGTATGTTGTACTTAGTACATCAGGCATACGAAATGCTCAATACAAGCATAAATAAATCGCTTGTTTTTGTTCCTGCACTGAGTTCCTAGGAAAACCATATGGCTACAAATTGCTCATTGCGTTTGTTCATAGAACCAAGATGAGCCTGAGATACTCACTTACTCTAATAGTGCGGGTGCTATTGAGATCCATCTTCAGCTACTTCTGAGTCTGGTTCATATATTGCTTTCTTTCAGTGGTTTCAGATATTGATTATTTTGCTTAAGATGGTAATATTGGGAGAGTGTTACACATTCAAAATCAATCAAACAATTAGTCTTCCAAATACCATTGCTGGTCTGAAATGGTGTGAAATGAAGAGCAGATACAGAGAGAGACAGACCCAGCTGTGGCTAGATCTTTACAGCTAGCACTGGCCAGGAGTTATTGAGCAGACATCATGAAGCTTTACACATTGTCCCCTGTGGTCCAATATGATTTTATTTTTAGACATTTAAAACTTGGATTGTAGACCTAACCCATTCACGTAGCTGCATGCAAGAAATATGAACCTGGAAACTCAAGCTATGTACCTCAGTTCTCTTTAAGCTTTTTGATTCTCAGCTTTCTGTCTTTGGGGCAGCTTTTTAAAGATGGTATTACATCTCGAGGGTCTAATTTATGCTAACATTGGCTTGTGATGGATAAAACAAATGTGAGATCTTGTAATAAATAAATAGTACCACTTCATATGAACCAGAACACTAAGAGACCTGAATAAAAGATACAGTATGGTCGGAAATACAGGCCATCACTGCAGAAAAAGATGTGCCATGGAGAGTTCGGGAATATGACTTAGCAAATGGCCCAGACCGAAAAGCACTTTAAAAGAGAACTCTGCTCAAGGAAGTAATTTTTGACTTGGGATTTGGATGTTTAAAGAGCTCATATTCGTTTGCGAGGCCCCACACTGGACCACGCAAAGTAACCCTGCTACTTACTATGTCGACATTTGTATCATATTTGACAAACAGATGCACAAATCTTTTTATATATTTTTTCATAACTTCTATTTACTTATCGTTTGAGATCCTCACACATGTACGCAAGGCATTCTGGTCATATGCACCCCACTTCCTCCTATAACCCCCCTCAGGATGCTCAACCATGTCTCTCTCCCAACCTTATTATTCATTTATTTGCTCACTGAGTACAATTCACACTGTCCATGTGTACACATGTGTTAGGTAATCCACCAGAACATGGGGAACATACCAGAATCACATTACTAAAGGAAAAAAAAAAATGACTTCCATGCACGAGCAGACATTGACTGACAGAAGCTCCTCAGCTAGAATTGCGATCCCCAGAAGCCCCTGTCCATCCATGCCGGGATTTTGACTGGCTTGATCTTGTACAGGTCTTGCACAGGCAACCATAGCTGCTATGACTTTATGTGTGCAAAAGTCATGTCATTGTTCAGAAAACAATAGATCACAGCACTCCTTCCCATCTTCTATATCTTATACTCTTTCTTCCTCTTTTTCTGTGATATCCTCTGAGTCTGGGAGGAAGGGCATATGGATGTCTCATCTATGGCTGAATTCATTCATAGTTGGTTACTCTCAGCAGTTTCAATAGTAAGGCATCTTTTCATTAACCACTAACCAGTATAAGAAGAAGCCACTCTGAATGAGATTGGAAGCAGTTCAAATATATGGACATAAACAGAAATATTTAGAAGGCACCCTGACAACTTGCCCATTTAGCAAAGCAATATCAATATGTCCTCCCCGGGACCTGACTGCCTTAGGCATGAGTTTTGATCATGTTACAGCACTAGACATACATTTACTCTTGTGTAGCCGGCCTAAGAGTGAATCAAGAGAAGGGTTGGTTACCCCCATAAATAGTCTTGCTACTATTGCCCCAGTAAGTACATTGGCAGGCTGGCACTGAAGCATGCAGGCCTACTGATAATAGCAATAAATGGTGTCTATGCATTGCTATAGTATTAATGAAATTATATTTCAGAATAAGTGAAAATGTAGAGATTATGAATCACTATCATAAATACTTATTAAATAAAGTAAAACTTTTTCCTATAATCAAAAGGAAATTAGCTAAAAACAATCCTTTTTTTTTTGAGAAGCTGAAATATATCTTTTTCAACAAATTACACTAGGATTTCAGAGTAATTTGAAATGGAAACCAAAATTATTCAGTCCTTTTTCTTTCTTTTTTTTCTTGCCTTGAGATGAGCACATGTGCCTTCATCTGGGAGCTAAGTGTCTTTATAGTGTTGAAAGCTATAGAGCAATGAAGATTGAATTCCTGTTATAATGTAGGATGTGGCTTTTATGTGGATTGACTTTATGCATCAAAAGCATGCTTTGTGAATGTATACATACATACAAATATACATACATAAATACATTCGTCATTTGTGGATCTGGATCTCATAATGGGGTTATCTGCAGTCCTGCAGCTTTGAGAAGTTCTACACCTCCAGCTCACCCACCTGTCACACACAAGGACACATCTCTTTAGGTGTTGTCGGGCATCTCTCCTCTGTACCCACAGCTTCCTTTGGAGAATCCTAAGATGCTGCCAACACCAGTTTCCTGGGATCTCCACTGAAACTTAGGCTCCGTGTTTCCAGCTTCATGCAGTGGCCTTTCAAAGCCCCTTGGCAAGGAATCCAACTGTGACACATACCATCTAGTCTCATCAGCTCTTTGCAACCCTGCTTTAATGGCCCCCTCATGCTTACGTGTCTCCTGCCTGTAGAACCAGTATCGGCTGGACTGCGATGCCAATTTCTGTTATAAAGTGATGTAGGCTGCCTCCCACTTAGATGTCAGAGGCAGTCACTTCCCTGTACTGTCAGGGATGGCTTCAGGAAAACAGTCTTAGGTGCATTCTCTATTTTTGTTTTCCCCTTTCAAAAAAGAAATGTGTAATTTTACAATTTGGTTGTGGGAACTTTCCTGTTGACCTACTGCTGAGAACTAGTTTTCTCCTTAATCATGCAAGTCTCTCTCACAAACACAGCTGCTTTCTCTTCTCCCTTCTTGCCTTCTTCCCAAACTGCATCTTTCAAATATCCCTCATCTTCCTTTCGCTGCTTATCTGAATAAGAGCAGTGAGATACAGCCTGAGTGCGATTCTTATTTTGAAATTTCTTCTACCGAAGAAATCAGTGTATTTCTTTTGACTTCAGGCTCTCCCAGTTCTCAGTGAAAGGACACAGGGAAGCCAGACTCTTTCCCAGAATACCACAGGGATAGCCTCTAGCCCAGGTCCTGAAGATTCCTTCTTTCCCTCTGAAACCCCATGAGCCAGGCTTCCACTGTCCACATTCCTGGTGGCATTATTATCCAGATTCCATTAAAATGGCTAATTAACCCCTGCCCATTGCATACTCTAGCTTTATCTATCTCACAGATTCAAGATTCTGCCTACAAAGCAGTTCCAAAGCCCGTGCATCATAAGGTCGTGTTTAATCACAACAACATCCCAACGCTTTGGTACCAATCCTCTTTTCTTACTTCTCTGAAGAAATACCCAGCATAAGCAAGTTAAAGATTGGAGGATTTATTTTGATTCACACTTTGAGAGTGCAGTCGATCATGGTGATGAGTTCACAGTGACAGGAGTCCTAGGCAGCACCAGTAGCTTTGAGGCAGAAATGAATTCTGATGCTCTGCTTACTTTCTTCTCTCTTGCTCAACCCAAGAACCCAGCTCATGAGATAATGTACCCAAACTCAAGGGGAGTCATTTGCCTTAGTGACATTTTCTGTGTAATACTGTCAGTGTATCCACTGCAGTAAGAGGTGTATTTCCACGCTGATCCAGTTACATTAATGATGAATATTTACCAGTGTGTCTGGGAAGCTCTTGACTCCCTATATTGTTGAGAGATAAAATATCATCGAGCAACAGAGTTTTATTATAGTGAGTGACCCTGCGACTCAGCGGTAGACTTTAATCTTCAGATCAGTGAAAACAGGGCCCAAGCGTCTTCATATTTTGTTAGCGTTAATTGCTAGAAGCTAAGCGATATGGTTTAACATTAGCCTTTGACCAAATCAGTAACCTAAGTTCTATCTTTGTTTTCAAAAAAATCTCTGACCATCTGCTAATTACTTAGTGATCTTTCAGACACTCAGCCTCTTTCTAAGTGGAGGTGAGCTACAGTGAATATTTTCGTAAGCCTCTGCTAACATTCACTTAAATATTTTATTATTTACATTTTTAGAGGAAAACAGAACAGATATATTTTACATTGTTTACTTGTATTTTACAAAGACCAGTATGCTACTACGAATTACCGATGTTTATTTTATCTGTCATTATAGTGCCATCGGGATAATTACACCTGACTCTAATGAGATTCCTCATCAATCTCCCTTGGTTTCTTTGAAACTTTTTGAGATTGGATAATCGGCCCATCCAATCATCTGAAGCTGTGTTTACTGAGGGGGCAACAGTCAGGAGCCTGAGGGAAGAGTTAAAAAATGACAAGTTGGCCTTATCTTTTCAGAAATTGACAGAAGGGAGCAAGGAATTAGAACCTCCGTGAAAAGACATTGGGTGATCCATGAACCTGTTAATATTTTTTTTTTCATTTTGAGTTAAGATTTTCCCTACATGGATTCTTTTCAGTGAACACCTATTATCAGATAGTTTGTGATGAGCTGGTATAAGACAAAATAAATGGCATTTGAGAGGAATCAGAAGATTCTCTTTTCAATGAGGTATGTGAGACTCCTGTTGGCAGTAGCTGTTACTGTTTCATTCTTTGTTGATTTATTAGGATGACTAAAACGAGCCTAGAATTGATTACACTGTTGCTAAGTCTATAGGATTCAACTATAAGTTTTTATTATGAAACAGTAGAAAACGCAACCCGTATTAGTACCAATAGGTAATTCACAGCTATTATAGTACTGTGTGTTCTGTGCTTAACAGAACTGAATATCCACCATCAAGAAATGGTGCTGCTGAGACTGGAAGGCCATTCAGTACATGAAGTGATTGTCATGTACCGGAGCATGAGGTCCTGCATTTGGTTCCTCAGAATCCTCCTGAAAATTAGAAATTGTGGCAAGTGCCTATCATCCCAACCTCAGGAAGAAGACTGGCTCACTGGTCAGCCAGTCTACTTAATTGGTGAGCCCCAGGCTCAATGTATTAGCCTCAAAAAACTAAGAGACGGATGAGGAAGACACTTGACATTGACTTCTGGATGCTGCGTGGACGGGTACCCACAGGTAGACACCACACACAAATGCACACACACTAGGAAATAATGCTGCTAATTTTACTTTACGCAAGACATTACAACAGAGTTGAATACAGTCATTCTCCTGTCGCAGTTCCCTGAACGTGAAGTGGGGAAATAGAAAAAGGTTCATTTCAAAAGTGGTTTCAGGAGGAAGTTAATTCTCAAAGTGCTATGAGTGATTGATTTGTGAAGGGTGGAATTTGTTTGTGGGAGAACTTGTTTTACAGGTTGCAGTGATTGTATAGAAGTTTTTCCGAGAGTAAAAGGCAAGTAACACACACCACACACACTGACACACACACACACACACACACACACACACACACACACATTGATATAAACACACCAACACCCACATACTGATGCATACACTGACAAAACACACACACACACACACACACACACACACACACACTCACACCAACAAATCACACAGAAAATATTACAGGAAAATGTCATCTGAGCAAATCGGACAGAGCTTCGGGTGGTATGCCACAACCATATCATTTTCTGTCCTGAAAACAACCCGGAACTTGATGCGTGTGCTGTATATTTTGTCTTTGGAAAAATCATCATGTGTGTGAACACTCACATCACATTTATGTCATGTATATTCTTCTCAGACCCCTCCAGTAAACAAAAAATAATATCAGTCCAATAAATAAAAATATATCTTTCTTTGCAACCCATTAACTGTGGAGAATGCTATGAGTGTGTGTGTGTGTGTGTGTGTTTGTGTGTGTATATGTATGTATGTGTGTATATATCTATCTATCTATATATATATAGTCTTGATTGAGGGAAAGATTATATATAATATATATTATATATAGTATATAAATACATATAATATATAATATAATGTAAGAATATATTTTATATATTATTTTTATATGTAACTTATTCATCAATCAAGAATCCATTTCACAGGCTAAAGGCCTTTGGTAGATATAGGGAGATGAGATATACTTGAACAAAGTGATTTTCTTCTTTAGGGGACAACCTAAATCATGTGGTTTCAAAACCCTGGAGCCTAAATTAAAATTACCAAGTGATTACTAATAGGAGTCTATTGACTGACCTTCTTAGGAATGCTCTGTGCCAACAGGGCTCACCAAAATACCACAGTATGTGTCAAGAGAAAGTAAAGCTAATCTATGAAACACATAAACCCTACATTGAACTGCAAATATGTATGACTGAACATCACATTTTTGAAGAGTATTAATTAATTTTACTACTTACTTATTTCACAGAATAAAACCACAATTTTAATGGCATTCATTCTTTATCTAAAAGGCATAGTAGAAACCATTAAACGTCAAACATTAGAGAGGTATGTGTGTATGTGTGTGTGTGTGAATATATATATATATATATATATATATATATATATATATATATATATATAAATTATAACATAATTTATCCAGAATGATGACCTTTTAATACAAATATTACTGTCTTGGCATAGTAATATAAAACACTATATTCAACTGCATCCTGCATCAAATGTTTACCGTAATTCTTATTTGAAAATATTGAGAAAAAATGTTTGTCTCTTTCAACTCCTAGAAGGGAAGAATGCTGTATCTAAACATCTCTTGTAGCTTGATCATTTTGTTGATGTTATGTTTGGGGAGTACACCAGTGTTCAAATTCAAAACCTCCTGCCAGTACACGTTTTCCAGAGTCCTAGTTGTAAAACATGATAATAAGTTATTAATCAATATTGTTTATCTTAGTAGGGGAGATATTCTCTGTGGGATTTCCTTCGAACCTTTTAGAAAAGCCATTCTGAGCCTTCCATAGGAAGATTGTACATGCTAGTAATAACCAACATTTGTGGCGTTTCCTCCTTGGCCATGTAAAAATTCCCCCTTGGCTTTGGAGAGCATGAAGTCTTCAGAGAGGGTGTCAACAGTGATTTATTACAAAGCTGACTTAATTCTCCCTCGATTTAAAGGCCTTGCCTACAACATAATCACTTTCTTTGCCCCCCCACCAAGGTTACTGCTTAGTCCGTGATTCTCAAGACAGCTTCAACCAGACATTGGGCATGCTGAGATTTCAAATGTTTACTTTGGAAATTTTTGTTTCAGGGGTTGCCTGCATGAGGTCTAATTAGTCAAGTATGGTTCTCACCCAAGAAAATTTCAGTGTAGAAAGGCAACTCTGTGTGTGTGTGTGTGTGTGTGTGCCCCTGAGCATGCTTTGTAAAGATCATTAGTATCAATGTCAAGTATGACACTTGTGAACAGAGAGGATGAACTCAGAAAGATGAACTCAGCCATTTATAACTTGCAGCATCCGAGTACTTCTTGTCCTTTTTGGGTTTGTTGTGCTTCTGTTTGGAGATTCATAAATTTAATTAACATAACCTGGATATTGTTCTGGGATAACTCCATGCTCTAGTTTGAGTCTACTTCTGTAATGAACACGAAGGCCAATGTAAGGGAGGAAAGCTTCATTGCAGTTTACACTTCCCGGTCACAATCTATCATTAAGGGGTAGTCAGGGCAGAAACTCAAGCAAGAGAGATTGAAGCAAAAATGGCAAATTCTCAGCTAGCTTTCTCCTGCAGCTGAGACACATCTGAATGGGGATGGTGCTTCCCATGGTGGGATTGACTTTCCCACGTCAAGACAATCTCTTGTAGACATGGCCACATGTTTATAAAACATCTGCATAGTTCCTCAATTGAGGTCCTCTCTTCCCAAGTGACTCTAGGTTCTGCCAAGATTATAATAAAATCTAACCAGCTCAGCCCTTATCAGGAAAAAGCTGGAAAGCAAAACCTAAACACAGTATGTAGGTAGCTAAGAAAGAAGAAAAAAGGGGTCGAAATGGCCCCCATGATACCACCTTCAATCATGCGGACACTTTATTCATTACTGATCTGGTCTTCTCCGTAATTTCTGTAGATGCTAAATAAAAGTTGAAGCTGAAGTTTTGACATTTGAAGTAACAGTATTCTTGATTCTTGTCCTGGTTTTAGCATCCCAATCCTTCTGCTACAAAAGCTTAACCATTCCTCTACGGGCCACAACCTCTGCGGAGTTCTATCTGAGACGTTTGCAATAGTATCTGTTTCCTTCCAGAATAGTATCACTTTTGCTTGTTTTTCTATTTAAAGATTCTGCACTTAAAAATCAAAAACTCCCTCCTCTACTTATCACACTGTTGTCCAGTGAATGTCAAGAACTATTTCATCTCCCTTCTGAGAATATTCTGATTTATCTGGACACTGGAATGTCGGCATTACCTGATTGCTTCATTCCAGAAGGAAGTTATTGAAGGCCTAGAAAAATAATGAAAAATTGAAAAAAATATCATTATTTTGGGAACAGGGTTATTATTACATGTAGTAAGCTATCTAGCCAGGGGTATTGTAAATTTATTTTTTTTAAGTTTATGTCAAAAATAGTGGTTTTTACCCTTGGAACTATTACATATTTGGTTCAGGTCATCCCACTCTTATTTTGGAGACTGTACTTTGAACAGATATACTTACCAGCATTTTTGGGCTCTAGCCAGCCAACAGCAACAGGCAACTTATGTGGCTTTATGACAACCACAGATGTCTCTGGGCATGGCCAAATAATCTTTGTAGGGCAAAGATCATACACAGTGGAGAACCGCTCATGTAAGGAAACAACATTAATTATACCGAGTTTGTGACTGAAATAAACTATGAAATTTGGGACTTTGGGTCAGGGTGATGGTTCCATGTTGAAATTCAGGATCAGTAATTAGATTACAGATGGGTTTTAATAGATATAACGAAGAATCCACGAGTTTGAACAAAAGGAAACCAGGATCATCCCCAGTTATACCCTAATGCAAATGTGCACTGAGAGTCAAACGTCTGTTGACTTTTGATATTCCCAAGCAGGAAGCCTTAAATGATTTTCCATTACAAGGCTCTAAATTTACAACTTTGGAAGAAGTTCTTAAATTTAAAAAAAATTGAATTTCTTTTCCTTCTTTTGCACCTGTAGGGACAGTCATTAGAATGCCTTCTATATTGGGAGGACCTTGATCAAAATCTCCATCACATGGGCCGTTGCCAGGGTGACCACAAGCTTCACAAAAGAATATGTCTGAGCAATCAGAATATACAATATCCAAGATGTCAAGATGCTGCCTACTCAGACATCTCTATCTTCATTACCTACCTAGTTGCTTTGATTTCTCTGGCTAAATATCTGCTCTATTATGGATGGTTTCATTCATAAACAAATTCACCTTTGTTAGTGCCTGTATTGTCTCGAGGAGGGATCCATCGCTCAAATCATCTTACTCAATAGTTACAGATATAGGCCTTCTTCATTTCATTCTACAACAATATTGATGCTAATCACTTTGATCTTTCCTTTAACAGGTTTGGCCCTTTGGGGATGAACCCTCTCCCTTTTTAAAAGGTATCATCACAGAGGCACTGCAATACTACCCATCCTCCAACAAAATAAGAAATCAGCAGCAATAAAATTTTAATCTGATTTTTTTTTTTTTAATGAGGACAGTCTTTGCCACACTAGTGGAGTTTACACATTACTGTGATGTTTGTAGGGGTGTTTTTGGTTCCAAAGAAAACAGTGAAATTATGATTCAAAAGGTATTTGTGCATCCATCTGAAATCATTACATACCTAGCATAGCTCATGGTGTATAACCATTAAGGTCAATGAAAAATGAAAGTGTTGGTGAACATGCACTCTCAGGATTGCTGCGTGAGACCACATGGCTAATTTGGGATTACTAGAAAGATGATGCTTTACTCAAATGTACTTTTGTCACACCTAACGGGAAGCATGGATTGCAACCGAGGCTAAATATGATGGGAAAATGCAAGGCAATTCTACATAACTGAAGACAGATTGATGAAGCCCCGGAACAGGTGATATACAGCAAATTCTCCTTCTGTGTGCCCAAAAGGACCTTGGCACAGGATATGACGCTTTGCTTTTGTAGAACTACTCCTCTACCCCTCTCTACCCGGGAAGATGATCATTGGTATGAATGTTATTACATGGTCTTCATACTCTTTGGGTTCTGGTTGGATTTAGCCAATAGTGAGTCCTTGTGCAAATGAAAGGTAAAGAAGAGAGTGAGATTAAGCTATTGAATACTTTATCTTTAGGTTCTCCCCTAGTGGATTCCTTCTGTCAACAGAAGGACAGGCAAGGTGGTGTGTAATTGGGGATTTGGCACCACAACTCTCAGACGTTTGCTTAGAATCCTAAACGTCATGCTAGATCAAAGATTTCACCAGTAACACGATCTAATTCGGCCATCTCCAAAAACCAATGTAGAGTCTAACTAAATACTCATCCTTATACCCACAGGCAAGTATAAGTCATTCCTTATCAGAGAAGCTTCGCTTTGCAGCAAGTGGAGACAATTGAAGAGGTTCACAATTGATCAAAATGCAGAGAATGAATAATCATAAGGTGTCCAATTCCAATTAATACATCCACACATAACCCTTGTGCCTAAGGCTCATGGAAAAGGCCACAGAAAATGGGGTGAAAGATGGCAGGAGCCAGGGGACCCAGGACACCAGGTGATAGACAGCATCATCCAGACACAACAAGGAAGCTGCACCCACAAAAGCTCAACAATATGATCGCCTAAACAAGAACTAAATTATGACGTTAGTTGACATGATGCTGTAGACAGGGAAAAGCTCATAAGATCCAACTCCTGAATGTAGAGCAATAGGCAGTCCAGGGCTGCTGAGACAAGAAGAACCAGTTTTCTCTAGGGTTAAGGTCCCTGATAGATTATCTGATCTGAAGTGATGAGCCCAATACACATGTGCATGTGAGCACTGCGCAATGGACTCAGTAAATTGTATATATGTTTGCACATCCCTGTGACAATAATAAAGAAATGGGAGTGGCTACGAGACGGATAGAAGGAGAGAGGGTACAGGAGCAGAAATGATATTAAGTTAACACTCATCTATAAACATTCTCTAACAATTTTAAATATAATTAAAAAAATTCTACAAATGTTTAAATCTTTCAGATGACCTCATCACCTGAGAGAAGTGATTCATATCAGCTTAGGGATCAGCGGGTGTGACAGTCCCAAACTGCATTATATGACGCTGTATTCAAATTTTAGCTGAATAGTAGCAAGGCTAGAGAGAACACAAAACAGAGCATCGGAGGTGGATGTCCATTGTGCCGCACATAATATCACATGAAAAGCATGCCTTCTGTTCTACCAAGGCCTGGGCTAGGGTAGTGGCCTATGCCAAGTTCTTTATGTAAAGAAGGCCACATGGTAGTTGAGTGAAATTTGATGTTTTGCTTAGTTCTTTCAGACATATTTACTTTAGTAAAGGGTTATGGAAAGGTTGAATCAATAAACACTTTCTTTTCAGTCAGCAGACTTGCCAGGGACATCAGAAGTTCTGCTTCACGCGAGGCTAGGTTCCCTCCATGAATGGAGGCATTCCATATGTCCTGAAGGAAAGGAACCCTCAGGGCTGATAGATACTAACCATGAGGTACGTGGCCAGAAATGTCCATGTCTTTCACTTCATTCCAGATAAGATATTGATAAACATGCAAATGTAAACTAAAGTAGGAATCTCACTGTCTATTTTTGCATTCATTTTCAATAGGAAGTGATTAAAATGGATATTCTTTTTTTTTACTTATGCCCCATTATCTACTCATTGAATGAAAACAAAGAGCAATAATTTCTGTAAACTTATAGCCCTGCCACACAAGTAGAATTATCTTTCAGCCTAGATTTCTCCCTCAATCTTTCCATGTAAGTACTATTTGTAGAACAATAAAGTGAAATATACAAGACAGTCCTCCTTTGCTATGTATTTCTGTTTATAAAAAGAGTTACCCAATGAATTAGGAGTTAGAAAACCAGAAAATGCTCACAGAATGTAAAAGAACGAGATGAAGTGAATGGACCTTTTTTTTTTTTTTTTAAAGTGCAACCATCATACCGTGAAAAAGCAAGAAGATCAATGCATCAAGTGAAGTGGATTTTCAAATTCCCTCTGCTCCTGTTTTCTCTCTTTTCAGTGCAGTATGAGGGAAGAGCGACAAAAATGTGGTTAAATGACCTTAAGTCCTAAAGTCACGTATAGATACCTCCCCTTGTCTCCAGCTGTGGGTACCTGCTGTAACACAGCAGCATTATCTAAAGCCACTCAACAGGGAAGCTGCCAGAAATATGATTTTATGGTGTTTGTGGGTTGCTGTTAAGGAACTTTACCTCCTGCATCTTTGACACGGGGTAACCATTGTCAGCCCCACGAGCTTGGCTGTCTGCAGACAAAAGCTTTTCCGACATCTCCCTGGACCCGGTCCAGCTTGACTATAATAAGGTGTTTATTTTATTTCTTCTCTCGTTTTGCTCGTTGAGTCCCCCACATCACACAGGTGCACATCAAGCTCTATCGTTTCCTCTTGTTCTTGAAATACAAGAATGTGGTGGGAAGTACTAAGTGAATTGGAAAGGGCTCAAAGGCAGGTGGGGAGGCTAAGCCGTGACACCAAGATTATCACAGCCGGTGGAACCAAACCCAGGCAAATGATCTCACCTGTAAGGTGAAAAAAGTGGAGAGCACGGTTTCCAGTCTGAGGGAGAGTCAGACGCAGCTGATCCATTACCAGAAGGAAGGCTGCACGATACTGAACAAATGCCCAGGTCACTGGGCTGGTGGCATCAGAAGGAAAAATAAAACAGTGCTGTGTTGGGCAACAGAGGTGCTTTAGTGAAGAAGGGAGGAGTGTAGACATGGAGACGATATGTAGAGGTGTTGTTTTTGTTGTTCTGGGGAAGAAAGTTCATTAAGTTCTTGCCTCGCAAGCATAAACACCTGAGTCGAATCCCTAGCACCCAGGAGACTAGGTGATCAAAGTTGGTTACAGCTGTGCATACTAGTGATCACAGCACTGGCGAGGTGGAGGCAGGAGGATGCCAAGGACTTTGCTGACCCGCCAGCTGAGCGAAACCAGAGAATGTGAGGCCAGTGAGAGACTCTGTCTCAAAATCCAAATGGAAATCCGGTGAGTTGACTCAGCAGGTGAAGACACTTGTTTGTGGGCTCTTGGGATCCAGCTGAAACCCACCGAACAGCCCAGGAGAGGGTGGCTATGGAGTCATGGTACAGACATCTGGAGACAAGTTCCAGGGAACCAGTCTACTCTAGTGCATAGTTTCGGAACTTGTATACATCCTTGTTGCCGGGGGATGCAGATTATCCCAAGGCCAATGAACGCACAACACGTCATAGGACAATGTCCAGTCCTGGTGAAGGTCACGTCCTACTTGCAACTCAGGGAAAGAGGGTGGAGGTCTCTGCAACAGGCCTAGTTGCCACTGTGATCAGGTCAGGTATGACAAGTCTGCTAATTGTGTGCTTTGTTAGGCACAGCCTTCTATGCTTGAGAGCCTCTCAGTAGGCAACAAAGTTTTCTTCCGGTAAGAGGACCCCATACTTGTTGGCATGTTGATGATCCAAGTTTGATACCCAGAACTCTCATGGTGAAAAGAGAAAGAGATTCCCTAAGGTTGTCTGACAATGCATGGAAACACACACACACACACACACACACACACACACACACACACACAAATTACTACTCCCTGTAAACAAGTCAGAGTCCTATTTTAATTTTATTGTTATTTTTAAAGATGTATATATTTAATTTTACGTGTCTGAGAGATTTGCCTGCATGTATGTTTGTGTACTACCTGTATGTCTTGTGCCCACAGATGCCAGAAGAATGTATTCAATTCCTTTGGAATTGAAGTTACTGTCAATCATGAACCACCATGTGGGTGCTGGGAATCTGGGTCTTCTGCAAGAGCAATACATATTCTTAACTATTGAGCCATTTCTCCAGATGGTTTTCTTTATACTTATTTTTGCCTTTAATTTTAATTATTTATTCATGGACAAGTTGTGATCAAAAGAGTTTTCTCATGGGATTCATTTTTACCCTCTCCACTCTTATTTCTACAAATGCCGTCAATGAATGAAGACTGTACTTTTGACAGATTTGGAATGTTGAAAACGAGCTGGCTTAAGGGCTTCCCAAGAATATGAGGAACTGCTATGAAGGCATACAAAGCCTCCCCTCCCATATCCTCTGATCAAATGAGCAAAGTTGTTTCCCCTCTCCCTGGACTCTGAATACAGATTTTGGGCATAAGATACACAATTTATACAGTTAGAAGTGTTCACACATTTCGTACATTGGAATCTGCCTGCTTACCTGTCTTGGCAACCTTGATATTGTCACTATGAGAACACAGCCTGACAGATAATGAAATATAGTAGAGTCATCCCCAAAAATCAGAGTCTCCCAAATAGGTGTCAGGAGAAAAACATTTCAGATGATTACAACCAGGTTTGCTAAGCTCAATAAATGACTGCTTCTTTAAGCTGTGCAGGTTGGGATGAGGATCTCCCTCCCCTCTCTCTCTCTCTCTCTCTCTCTCTTTCTCTCTCTCTCTCTCTCTCTCTGTGTGTGTGTGTGTGTGTGTGTGTGTGTGTGTGTGTGTGTGTGTGTGTTGTTCTTCCTAGCAGGTTTTTATTATATAGGCCAAGCTAGCCTTAAATTCCCAAGTAGCTCAATTGGCCTGACTAGATCTTCTTGCCTCTAACTCCTCGGAATTACAGGCATGCACCATGAGTTCCTAAAGGGTACTATTTTGATAGTCCTTTCAGCCAAACTCTATGACAGTTATATAAAATAAAATAAAACAAAATTTTTAAAAGAGCAAACTGTGAAGTCATGCTACCGGGTTCTCTTCATATCTTTTCTGCTACATTCACCACTTCAATAAGAGACTTGGAAAAGAAAGACACCAATGCCCCACACTTATTAGTGATGTCAATCACGCTTATGACCTAGATTTTTTTAAAAAACCAAAATTAAAAATATCAATAACTATAAGACGTGCTGAAGGCTGGTAGGCTGTCTCCAACACGGAAGACACAGGTGATTACAACAGACAGGAAATTCCAGGCATTAGGCTGAGTAGGGAAAGAGACTCGCACACATTAGAGACACTCACCACACTCGAGTTGGTAGATTTTTTTTTAATACACTGAACCTCATACACATCAAAATTTTTAAGGATGAGGAAGAATGAAAAGAACAAAAAACAAAATAGAAACCCCGAGCAATTAACCAGCGAGCCATAAATATCTGCTAAGAGCCTAATGATTCACTTTTAACCTCCATATGATCAGACTGTAATTTAGAAGTTCCGTGGAGATTTTCCATCCTGTTGCCCAGCTTCCCCTTCATTGCCAATACCCTACTGTATCTTTGCAGGGTTGAGGGAGCATTTTATTTGCAAAGCCATGTTGAGTACGTTACTTATATCCGTCCTCTGATATTTAATACCCGTGGGGACTACCTCTTCAATATCTACCAGATACTTAGACTGCTTCATCAGAGTTCGGGAGCATTTGCTTATCAGAAGGAGGAGGATGAGTTATTTGGAAAAGGTGAGCCTGGCAGGGAATATGCAATTGGAGCTGAATGAAGGGAATTGCAGCGTAAGAATACAGCTCGGGGAGTTTGATGACTCCTCTGCCCAAGTCTCACTGTTGCCTCTTTTTTTTGCTTCTTTTTCTTTCTCTTAAGGCAATGTCGGAGGGCTGGGGGTGGAGGGACACCATGCCAGCTTATATATGCATCTCTGTGGGAACATCTTGAAGACTTCATCACGTGCATCTGCCTTGTCATGGTGTTTATTTTTCAAACCGTTTGACATTTTCAGCTGTCAGCTGCCTGGAAAGTTTGCCCTCCAGATGCAGTTTCTCTGAACACCGATTTCCATGTGGTCAGTTTCTGCTCCTTTCTCAAACCATGGGCCAAGGCCAGATCCCTGGGCTAACCACACCTTTGGTCTTTCCCACAGACCAGACAACCCAGTTCTCTGAGAATTCAGGGCTCCAGGCTGATTGTTCCTGAAGGCTCCACCCACAGGGAAAACAGTTTGCTCTTTCCCTCAGTTCTTGTAGCAAGAATCAATGTCTTACGCATACTCTTTTTTATGCTGAACAAAGAATTATTTCAAACTTCTTGAGTTGACGTTTCATTCGGTTGCGTTTACTTTTGTTGATAGATAAGAGTTTTATAATCTTCAGCATATGATATTTTGGAATATTTCAATATTATGGATTGGGGACTGGAGAGACGGCTCAGCGCTTGAGAGCACCTGTTGCTCTTTCAGAGGACTAGTGCTCCAAGCCCAGAAATCAGGTTGGTAGCTCACAACTGCCTGTAACTCTAGTTCTAGGGGATCCAATACTCCATTTATGCCTCTGCTGGCACCCATATATAACTACACACATACACACACACACACACATACACACACTCACATATAAATCATAAAAATAAATCTTAAATAAATAAATATTGGATATGAATGATTGAAGATGTTAGCTTATCAACCATCTTCAAAATTTTTAATTCATCATGAAAATGTTCTCATGTGGAAAACAATGAAGATTCACTATCCCAACAAGTATACCCTGTGCTATACATGTTATATTTCTTGAAGAGCTCTTTTTTGTGGTCGTTGTTTCTGATAGTTTTTTAGAACATTTATTACATTGTATAACAGCTAAGAAAATTATCATTATGGGTAGGCAAAAAAGTAAATCAACAGTACAAAAAAATGCAAGGTGTGTATAGAAGACACTTGCAAAAACTAGAGAGAAACCTAGCTATTGTTTGGAGCTGGGGATGGAAATGGCCTTTACCTTAAAAGCCTGGGAGTGTTCATAGAATTGAACATTCAAGTGGGTAAATGGCCAGGCACGGTGATGCATGATTGTAATCCCAGCACTTGAGAGGAAGAGGATGGTGCCTTCTAGCTCAGGAAGCCTGGCCTACATAGCAAGACCAGTCTATGAATAAACGAATAGCTAGATACTTAGGCATGGCTTAATAAAGTTGAGCGTGCTGTCTGTATGAAATTAGATGACAGTGTGAAGTGTCTCTGGGCTTTTACGGTTCAGTGAAGATTGTCTTTGACAGTCAATTGATTTTTTCAAATTTCCTTTTACTCCTCAGCAAACACATACACACACACACACACACACACAAACACAGAGAGAGAGAGAGAGAGAGAGGGAGAAGGAGAGGGAAAAGGAGAGGGAGAGGGAGAAATGGAGATAGAGATACACAGAGACAAAGATAAGAGACAGAGATACCGAGTAAAAGACAGGAAAAAGAGAAACAGAGCCATAAAGAGAGATACACACATATAAATACACACAAATACACATACAAAAATTCACTTTGCAAGCACACACATGTATATACATACACACAGGGAGAGATTTACTTATGGACACATACAGACACATACATGCACACAGAGTGACAAACATATATATAGACAGACATACATGAATATACACACATAAACACGCATATACAAACATATACATACATGTAGAGATACATATAAAGACATGTATAAGCATATGCACATATATACAAACACACATTCATACATAGAGGCACATGTACAAACATGCAGAAACACACACACACACACACACACACACACATTCCTCTCTACCTGTATCTTTTGGGAGTTCTATAAAACCCGTGAAAACAAGTCTCCCTTACGGCTCTAACTTGCTCTCAGTTGCCATGTTCATAGCTACTTCCCTTACAATGAGGCTTCCTGCATCGCTCACTTGACTAAAAGCCTCAAATTCCTTCCTATTGAAACAGATCTTATCTGTGAGAACTCTCCATTGCTAGATTCTCGATGCATCTCCTGGACATACTGCCAAATGCAGAGTTGTCTCGAAAGTGTATTTTCTCACACTCAAACCATAAAAAATTTCCATGGTTTCAAATTTCACAAATGCGGAAAGGAAATTTTGCCTCTGCATTCTATTGGCCCCAATTCTATCAATTTCCTTTCCCTCCGATCTCAAAACCTCAGAATTACCTTTGACCTCTAGACAGTTAAAAAGCTCTGCACGCAAATTAAGTTTACTCATGAACGACTTTGTCTGGCTCTTTTTATTATTTCCCTCTGTATTCACTAAGCATCTTGCAGAAGAGCTGTGGTGAGAAACAGCAAATTCTGACTCAACCTTCGTGTGTGTGTGTGTGTGTGTGTGTGTGTGTGTGTGTGCGTGTGTGTGTGATTTTTCTTTCCCCTACAAATCATTATCATTTAGCACTGCAGTTAATCTACATTTATAATTGTGATATATTTTTTAAGTGTAAGATCTGAAAGTTCTTGGACTTAGGATGGAACTCAGTTGGTCGAGTGGTTCCCTAGCATGCAGGAAGCCCTGGTTTCAATTCCCAGCAATGACTAAATTGGATGGAGTGGCCCCATGCCCTTAATCCTAGCACAGGCAAGGTGGAGGCAGGAGGTTCAGAAGTTCAAGGTTACCTTCAGGTACACATAGAGGTAGATGCTACATGCAATTCTATGTAAAAAAAAAAAAAAAACAAGACAAAATAAAATACTTGAAAGCTTCTTATGCATACGTGTACTTGTGGCAGGCCAATGACATATACAATGTCTTATTTCCTCATTAGAAATTCAGGGTACAATAGAGTGAAAGACGTGAAGCATCTCATGATGATAGAGAAATCTTTTTTAACTTATCATAAGGTTGTGTTTCAACATTGAATGTGTGTGGTGCGTGTGTGTGTGTGTGTGTGTGTGTATGTGTGTGCATGCTCAGTTGTGAATACTCATGCCAGAGGCCAGAGATCGATGTCACACCTTATTCTTTTGAGACAGGATCTCTCATTGAATCAGGAGATCACCTACTGTCTAGTCTGCTGGCCAGCAATCTCTAGAATCTGCCTGTCTCGACCTCCCTAGTTCTGGGGCTACCACCACCACCACCACCACCACCACCACCACCACACATAGCTTTTTATGTGGATGCTGGGACCTGAACTCAGGACCTCATGTTTGTGAGGAATGCACTTTCCTGGCTGAGTCATCTTCCCAGCTCCTTCAGACCACATATTTTACTGACCGTTTGGGAGTCATTCTGTACATGATTGTAGAGCAAATTATTAAGCTGGTGAATATTTTTCAATTCTAAAACTCAGTAGACTTAGTTGTCTTTTGTGTCCCAGAGTGTAGCATGAGGACACCCTGCGTTCAAACACACTCCTATTCCCAGTAGGTTCAAGCCTTCCATCTTTATGTAGCTTGGTTGAAGTTTCCTCCTGACCATTTCTGTTGTTGAATCTCCCTGGGATTCTCTCTCTTTCTGCTCAGATGGTAGAACATGCAGCTTCAGTTGTGACATCTGAAGAGTGTTTTTTTTTTTTTTTTTTAAATTTAATTGCTCAAATTCAAACTTGGCCAAAGTGTGACAATATCACTATGGAAAAAATTTTTATCATCTACCAGAGATCCACTCGGGTTTTTCTCTATGTTAACAAGCAAGAACTTGAATTTAAAAGATGTCTGCACATGCGAATTATTAAATGAGCAACAATGGTTGCATATGTGTATGTGTGTGTGTATGCACGTGCGTATTAGTCAGATACAGACATTAGTCAGATCTCTGATGGAATAAAATGATGTCTGATGTCTAAAGCAAGTCATCGTTAGGACTTAATCTTTCTAGGAAAATGGGCCAGACAAAAACATTTGAATCTATAATTGGCATCTTTCAAGGTGCCTGCCATCTGGACCTCATTCGGTTTAATTAGACATTGCAGGGTGGCGGTCTTCTTGTAAAAATCTTGCACTCCATTAACCTTGACTTTTCACACGTTGACATTTCAGGCCCCGTCTTTGCTTTCCTGTAGTGGAGTGGCCATGTTTCCATTTCATAGGAGTCTACCTCAGAGTTCATGAGCCAGGCGCTTGTTATTTGGCAAAGCCATGGAGAAGCTCAAGTCTGTAAATGGTGGTAGCCAGGAAAGGTTGCAGGCTGCTATAAATGGCAAGACGGTGAGAGTCATAGGTTGCACCCCACCCTTCCTTTGGAGACATCCAAGTAGTATGGCTAGCAAAGACTGGGAAGGGAGGAGAGAAATAATGGAGGAAGATTAACCGAAGTAACGGGAGAGTGAGTTCACACACTGGGGAAGTTTTAATCAGTCCAGGGCAGCAGCTCTAAGCCTGTTTTGTTATTGTTTGTTTGTTTGTTTGTTTTTGTTTTTGTTTTTTTGACAGCTTCTGAAGCTAAAACACTTTAGATGTTTGTATAAATTATTCGCCATTGAAGTGAATTGTCAATGTGGGGTAAAGAAATAAACCTGTCTATATTCCAGGAAATTCAGTCCAATAGATCTTCATTCCTATCTTATCACTTTCGATTTTCAACATATGTTTATTTGGGGAGTGTAGATATTAAGAACGGAAGTGGTCACGACTGGTCAGTATTTGTCTTTTTTATCTAAGGGTTTGTTATAGCTTGCTTTTTTATTTATGCTATAAATTCAGAAGTGGAAATGGTTGTCAGATTCAGTACATCGATGTCATGATAATTAGAAAGCAACCTAGTGTCCTGTCTCTCACAGTCTGAGGAGAATCCATCTTTTGGAGAACGTAAAAATTCACTCATAGCAGACTCACGGCTAAAGTAGAAAACGTCTTCATCTATTTTTCTCCCAATAACTTTATTTCAAACATTATTGATGTGTTTCATATTATATCCATCATGATGTTTGTTTATTAAAATGCAAATAAATTTTATTATTTCAAAGGGCATCAATCATCTCTTTCTTTTTTATTATTGTTTTATCCATTAACAAACATTTATTATGTCCCAGAATACTGATATTATTACAAAGGATGAAATTTAATTATAAATGCTTAGATTACTTGCTGAATTCGGTAGGTAGAGTCAAGAAAGAACCACCAATTAGCTATAAGGTGTTAGAAACTAGATTTGGTAAACTATATGTATATTTCAATAGACAATATGCAAAGAATTGGTGGTATTCTAATTTGCATTATGTCGCTGTCCTTAAAATGCTAATTAGAAGTAACTTGGGTAGTGTAGGGTTCATCTCACCTTCAGGTTACAGCCCATCACTAAGGGATGTCAGAGCAGGGTCTTAAGGCAGCCACCTAGAGGCAGGAACTGCACAGAACCAGAGAATGCTGCTTACTGACTTGCTTCCCTTGCCTTGCTTGGGACCTTCCTTATCCAGCCCCAGCCCACCTGCGCGGGAATGGCACATGGTGAGCTGAGCTCTCCTATGTCAATGATCAGTTTTTAAAAATGACACATAAGATATACACGCTCACAGAACAATTGAGTTCCTTAGTTGGGATGATCTCTCCCCAGATGACCGTAGATTATGTCAAGTCGAAAGAAATCATACAAACAAACAAAAAACTACCCAAAACAGATAGAGCTCAAAAAGTAACATTGACCAATCAACTGACACATTAGCTCCAGCTGCAGTAGTTAACTGCACTGCTTAGCTGAATTATATTAAAATTTAGCTGGGCACAGGTGGCATGCACCTTTAATTCCAGCACTCAGGAGGTAGAGGCAGGCAGATCTCTGTGTTCCAGGCCAGCCTGGTTTACAGAGTGAGTTCCAGGACAGCCAGAGTTACAACAAAGAAACCCTGTCTCCAAAAAACCAAAAATCCAAAACCAAAACAAAAAATTAAAATTTATATGTTTTGTGTGTGTGTGTGTGTGTGTGTGTGTGTTGGGGGGGTGCATACGCGTGTACTAAGTACTACCTTGGAATATTTCACTGTGATCAGTAAAGATGTCCATTACTTATTTGGGGAAGAATAGTGACTAAATTTGGGTCCAACGAGAGCTTCTTGGACCTTGGAGGGTATGATCTAGCAGGTGGTAAGAAGCATGTGATGAATATGACCTGGCATATAGATTTCAGTAAATTGGCCATTTAACAGGGGGTCAGGCCAATGATGGTCAAGAAAATACAATTCAACTGATTGCAGGTCCTGTTGGGTCATGGAAGTTCTCCACTTTAACTTTTCAGCAAATACTCTCTTACCATCATTATACTACATACAAATCCATATCAAATTGTCTTGCATATGACAGTGAGAATTCTTGAAGACAGGAGCCTAGGAGTGGCTGTTGACCTAGGAAGGCTTAGGGAGCTGTTTCTTTCATTTTGGATGGCTGAGTCAAGTACCAAGCAAGACAAGTGTGAGCTAGGATCAAAACTATAATTAGTTGTCTGTCACTTTCTGGGAGGCCAGATAGGCATGTTATTGTGAACGGCAGAGAAAAGTTTGGAACTAACATACCCACTTTTCCAGCCTTCTGTTACTGAGCCACATCAATGATACAAAGAAATAGGGGACAGATGAGAAACTGCACATGCATGAAGGTGTCATGAAATCATGTGGCCAAGGACATTCAGGAAACTGTGAGGGGTTGTGGCTGTTAACGTGACCGACCTACGTGTATTTGTTTCCTACCAGAAATGTTTAAATTAGAAAATTAAATTTTTTTTTCGCCAGCTGTCATTTATTAGGATGTCAGTCTGCGTGTGGATAGGCAAAATATCAAAACTCTGGAATTAGAAATGAGAACTTATGAAGAGCCCCCAAACCATTCCCTTAAAATTCTGTACACTTGAAGAGAAAATGATGTCTTTGCTAGGGCCAAGGCAAAAAAATTCTCTACCGTTCTCACTGAAATGTCAAGTTCAACCATGCGGTCCCTCCATTCTCGGAGGAGGGACTGGGAGGAGCTGGGAACGGTGATGTATCTATCACACCTGGTTCTGTAGAGCTGTCTCCATCCACATTATTCCCCGCCCGCTGCCAATCTTCTTGCTATCCTACCCTTCTTCTCAAAGCATAGCACTGAGGGTGGAAGCAGGCAGGGGGGTACACCAGTGAGAGGGAAACTAGGCAAGGGCCTCTCCACATTGTACTACTTTCAGTGATAAAGGAAACATGTTTTCGATTTGAATACGATGCATGAGCTAATCACACCAGGTGCCTAGTATGAATCCTCCACTCAGACTCTTGCAAACAGATTGAAAATGCATTTAAGGTGTGTTGAAGTCTGGCAGTAGTGGCACACGCCTTTAATCCCAGCACTCAGGAGGCAGAGGCAGGTAGAGATCTCTGAGTTCCAGGCCAGCTTGGTCTACAAGCTGAGTTCCAGGACAGCCAGCAGATTTACAACAGAGAAACCCTGTCTAGAAAAAAACAAAACACAGCACAAAACAAGCAAAAAAAAAAAAAAGTGTGTTGATTATAGGAGCTGTTCTTAATGATACTGATCATAATTGCAATTTTGCTACTGAACTGGAATGTAGAAATCTGATACGTGGATGGTCTTAGTTAACTCCTGCGAAAGGATCATTTGATCCCAAAGTGTCAACCCACAGGTTGAGAACTGCTATGTTAAAGTTTCAGGTAAGAACAATTTTGTTGTTGTTGTTCTATAATTTATACATGAGTTTCTGTTAAGTACTTGGAAAAGTCAAAGTTCTATAAATGGTTCCTATAAGCAGATAGCCCACTATCCCCAGGCCTAAGGCGTTTTCTGAGACATCTAATTTTTACTGTTGAAATTCAGAATGTTTCAGGGAAAGTATAATAAGTTGTTCACTCTATTGACAATTGTGCTTTGTGGGAGGGTAGTTGACAATACAGCAGTATTTCACACAGTTTAAAGAAGCTATTTTTGGTTAAACTGTGTGTTAAAGTATTCTATATGTCTTAAAGGTATTTTTTTTTATAGTTTTATACAGAACATTCCAAATTCTTCTACGCTGCTGCTTGCAACTTGTGGTGAAAGAAATAGAGTGGAGTCTCTTTCAGTTACAGGAATCTGAGCAAATCTGTAAAAATAAACACTTTGATTTAGCATAAGTAGCAGGAAAATATTATTTTTAATAAAAGAGAAAAATTAACTCATCCTACCTATTTCTGTGTATTTTTTTTCTGTAAAAATGTTGAGATAAATAATTTCTAAGATGCTTCTAGAGATGATATCCTATAGTCTTTATATAGTCTATAATGCATACTGCATTTGGAGAAAAGGGATTTCAGAGTGCAGGCTAGCCTGCAAAGAGTTAAGCAGCAGGACAGACTTGCTACCATTTTAACAGAACATTTAAACCAACTAAGTACACTGACTACTGCTATTGTTTATTTTCTTTCTAGTCTAGGGATTTTTTTTTTTTCTTTTTAATCTGCCAGAAGGGAACCTTCAGGATTTGAGCCTTAACATTGTTTCTAAGACTTGAATTTATTTTTTAATTAGGGTTAAAACAAAAATAAATGTTCACTTTTTTTTGGAACTGTACAAATTTGGAGAGATAAAAAACCAAAAAGGGGGAAAAACAAAGAAAGAGATTTCCTCATCTGAAAAGATTTAATGCTAATCTGTGCTTGTAAAAGGGCGTTTTGAAAAATATAAAACAAGAAGCTTTCAAAGCGGTCAAAGACTAATGTAAAGTGATATATTTCAGACCAGAGAGATGGTGTAACTTATCCTGTCACTGTTGCCTGTTTATTGTGTTTGTCTGGTTGGCCTGGCAACCAGCTCTTGCCATTTCACTCATTTTATAATGTTCCTGTAAATGTTAGGTAGGTCTGGATTTATTATACACTGTCAACACCTAAAATGGAACCCACTGCTTAACGCAGTTCATTTGGCTGGATGCCCCTGCTTTTTTTTTTTTAAATGTGTGTGTGTGTGTGTGTGTGTGTGTGTGTGTGTGTTAAGGAAAAAAAAAAAAAAACCTGTAGTGAATCCAAAAGAAATGTAGCCCAGACGAAACTAGTAGTTGGGTGGTACAGGAGATGTCAAAGGATCGTTTGAGCTCTGGAGCTGTTGTGTTGTTGGGTGGGAACTTGTGACTCACAGTTTTTGTGACTTGGGTTTAGAGGGACAGAAGCATATTTATTGCTGAATTTATCATCCCCAAAGAAGCCAGATGGCAATCACTGTTGTTCAGAAAGGCTTCTGAGCCATCAGGGGATGAATCATAAGGTTATTAGAAGCTGGACAGAATTCTTTTTTTTTTTTTCTTGTTAACATGCTGATTTCATCCACCTACTGTATGACCAAGCAAGTTTGATGGAGTCCCAAAAGATAGCATCCCAGAGACGTCAGTCAAAATAGACTATTGGGTAAGCTGAAGCATAAAGGGGAAATGGACTCAGAATGCCAAAGTGCTTTAGAAATGTTAAAGTGAAAAGTGGTACTCTGGTCAGAACCAGTGACAGCAAAATCAGCATAGTAATAATGACAAAAGCAGGCAAGTTTACCCCTGTTGCTAGGCTCCCTGTCACTCACTCACTGAGCCTGTTAGATCAATACCCTAATAGTCAATCACTCTGGTCTATATCAATGAAAGATTCATGAAGTCCTACTATCCTTTAGCTACTTGGGATCAGTAAGGTTATCCTGCCTATCCTGGTATCATGTCACTATGCATTTTAAACATGACGATTGAGTGTCTAGGAAAAACAGGAAGGTTTTCAGAAACGGCGGCATCCACTTTTAAGTTCTGCTTAAAGGACTATTTTTTCTTGGTCTTTATTTGTTGTGTATGTCTTTCCATTATAAAACAAGGTCTAAAACCAGTGGAAAATATTCTAATGAAAAGTTGCCATCAGTATTAAATTTAAAAGTAAAGCTATTATGTGTTCAGTGTTTTGACTTAAGTAATTGTTATAACCATAGAGGTTATAAATTATGTCATGGAGACACTTCTAAACAGGTCATATCACTAAATGTAACTTCTTGTTCTCTTTATATCTAACTTGTGTTTCATGAGTTAATCCTTAAAGGCATACACAGATGCAAAGGACTCTATTTTATTATATGTCACGTCAGGTTTCCAGCACGGATCAATTACAAAATATTGGGATCTCGACTGTTCAGTCATGGCCATTGAATGGCAGCTGACATGAAAGCACGAGACTTTGACTATTGTATTCAGAAATATTTCCCATGTCACAGAATGCTAGCTCATAGGAGAGTCTCCATCAACATCACCTTGAATGGATGAAAGTAAATTTTAAAAGAACACCAAACCACGTGGTGGTAGTGCACGCCTTTTTTCAAGCATTGGGGGGGCAGAAGCAAGTGGAGTTCGAGGCCAGCCAAAGTTACTACAGAGAAACAAAACAAAACAGAAAACTCATAAATAAATAATAGTCATTTCATATAAAGTCAATTTCCATGCATGTCAAGTTCAGTGACATAAATTCCCATTATAGAATCCATATGTCTCTCCTTGTTCCTGCCTACTGGGCTCCGATACTTCCTTCCATGTGTGTTCCACTCTAGGGTCCTATGCCATTGTCCATCTGTCTAGAGCACTGTATTTCTTGATGTCTCCATTTACCCAACTCCTGCCGTATCTACACCCACATCGTCTGTCTGAGGAAGTCTACCCTGACCCTCACACGTCGAGGTGCAACTTTCCCATCCATTTCCCTGGTTCTTTTTCATCCTCGATTCCGCTCACACTGGTGTCAACTTCGAGCCCCCTGCTTCATCTTTATCATAATTTGTTACCTGGTTCCTGTTTTTTATGTCACGGTCCTATGTCCAACATTTGGATCAGTACCTGGTGTCAAATAAGCAATTAAAGATATCTGTAAATTTTTATCATGTGCGTTTCTGAGTGCACACACATGGACCGTGTGAATGCGGGAAGGCAGAAGTCTGAGCTGGATCCCTGGAACTGGTGTTACAGGGCGTTGTGAGCTGACCGATGTTGGTGCTGGGAAACAAACTCCAAGTTGTCTGCAAGAGGATAAAGTGCTGTTAACCACTGAACCATCTGTCTGCAGCCCCTCAATAGGTAAATACACATGTACATATACATATACACATATATGTATTTCATATATATATAATGTATATGTAATATATATATTTCTTTTAAATATATATTTGCACATTTAAAATAATACTATAGTGCAAAATAGTACGAAAGAAAAACAGTGCTCTCTAAAAGAGAGTTCTTTAACAAGGGACGGAAAGCATATGGATTCGAATGGGAGGGAAGGTGGGGAGGAGCTTAGAGGAGTTGGGGGAGGGGAAACAGTAATCAGAATATATTGCATGTAAAAAAAATCTATTTTCAATAAAAGAAAAATGGAAAAAAGATCTTGTTACCTGTAATATGAATTTGGGTGCGTCATTTAAACACTCTCAAACTAAATAATTTTTCCAGCATATGCTCTGCAAACAATACTCCTCACAGTATAGGTTCTTGTGAAGTCAATATATGACAATCTCCTGATATACTATTTTCTGAATAGTAGATATTTGATAAATGCTAACTTCTTTTAACTCAACATATATTAAATTAAATGTACTTCCTTTTAAAGTATCATTTACAGAAGATATTGCATAAGTTGTAAAAAATGCTAAGTTATAAGTGGTAATGTAAAATAGCCAATCAATACATTTTCATATATTAACATGAGATAAGCCAAACTCATCTCCCCTGTGGCCTTTAGAATGAGATTAATTCTAGTACACCTCAAGTCTTTAAATGAATTGATTTATTTACTCAGCTTTAACCCATCATGTTACTTTGGAAAGGCTTCTCATTTGATTTGCCTTTCTGATTTGCCATTCATTAAAAGAACAAGAGAATAGGTTATGATGTGCTCTACTCCTTAGCAAAGACACAGTCTCTTGTAGGGGCTGGGCACATGCTTTCCCCAAACCGAACATCAGCCTGAAAGGGGCTAGGTTCCCCCTTATCTAAAGATTCAGATGTTGGTGTTAAGAAACGTGCCCACTTTAAGAGAGAGTCTTAACACATCCTACCTCTGGTTCTCTTCATTTTGGTTCTTGGTAACTCCTTCAATGAATGCAATAAAGAAATGTTGGAGACTCAGCCTTTCGTGAGCAGCCACACAGATGAGATCACATTGTAATTCTTGGTGACAAACAGGGTAAATACATGAGTAGTTTGTTTAGGCTTTATTTTGAAATGATGAAGTAGTCTGTGAAAACAAAGTTTAACAGGCTCATTAAAGAATGCTGTCTCCATCACTAATGTGATACGTGTACACTGCTTGTTATGGACTATAAACAGCAACGGTGGGGGTCTCTTATTCTGTACCGTTCTAAAACGTCTTGGATCTGACTACACGTAGAATTTCTACACTTAGGAAAGATAATGTGCTTATTTTATATTTAAATAAAAACAATAAACTGTTTTTAAAATCGTAATGTGCTGATAAGCACATGAGTGCCTGAATTAAATAAAACATAGACGAACCCCATGTTGATACATACGTTGTTATTAGATGCTGGACTATGGTGGCAGCATGATTCACACGTTTCAGCTTGCTCTTCAGTCTGTGTCTGTCTGTCCACAGAATTTCTGACTGCGTGGTGGCAGGGACAGGTTGATGGAATGGTGACTGCCCTTCTTAATTACTTCACAATTTGCTCATTGGTTTGGGGTAATTGGAACAATTTGCTTGGGAAAACCTGTGAGGAATCAGATGTTAATTGATTTTGTCTTGTGTAATCAGCCCCTCAAGAAACAGGACCTCCCCCCCTGCCCAATCACCATTTCTCAAGCTGCGTGCTGCCAGCCCATGATCCTGTGGAAAGAAAACACACAGGCAGTTGCCTTGGTATCGACTGGCCAAATCAGATTATGCCTCTCAACTCTGAATGGAGAGATTCCAGGAATTAGCAGAGGGGCCCAGGGAAAATACATGAGAAAGATTTTCTATGATTTATGTACAAGGGACTGCGTAAGGAAAACGAATTTAAGTCAGGGTTCCACATTGTCTGGAGCTGCTACTGTATACCAGAACAGGGCAGGAAGAAGATGCAGCTCCAGTTTTTAGACTCTTGCATCAGTAGAGTTTTTTGGAGTATCTCCTCATACATCCCTAACACACCTTTTAATTTGACAATAATGTCCTGTTTTCTGGTTCCCCTTCCTACTCTGCATTGCTGACAACTCCCCACCCAGATTAAACGGCCGCTACATTATCTAAGACCTAGTGCATCAGCAGATAGCCTTTTAAGATAACTTTACATTTACTAACCTATTTTCTACACATATAATTCTGTAGACTCAAGTATGCCTTAGTGGGGGCTGGGGAAAGGAGGACAGGACAAAATACCGTCATTTAAATAACACTTATTTTTTTTCTTAATATAAGTAGATTTTCCCCCTACTTGTAAGTCTCTAACTTTATATTCTCTCTCTTTTACATCCCTTCTCGCTCCATCCCTCTATCCCTCCTCATGGAATTTTGACATCTTTCTCATGAGAGATAGTTACACTTAATCTTTGTGATATAAAATCCAGGCATTCGGTAGATGTGCGTGTGTGGACAGCTGTGCTGGTCTCTCCAGGTCTCTGATTCTTTGAACCTATAAAATTTAAAGTAAAATATGACTGAGTCTTTCATGACACCATCACCGATTGCATTTTCGGGTTAAATCTAATCCGATGACAGTGGGACCTCTTGTTTCCGTTTGAGGTTATCTCTCTCAATGTTTATGTCTAAGTTTATCAACGGTTTTTCTTCTCTTTCTTTTCTTAATATCCTTACACGTTTAGCCTTCCATGACTCATTCCGGAAGCATAGAAGGAGTCATGGAAGCTCTTTATTGTCTGAGAAATTTAAGTAAAGTTAGCATTGTATTGTACTTGAATTTTTGGAAATGTGAATGTGTCCTGTTTTGCTGATATTTTATTTGGTAGATGGTTTTTAATGAATATATTTTTAAAAGGTATATTTTTAGCACATTTTGGGTATTTTTTACTAAGAATCAGTTTCTGCTATGCAATCTTAAAACTCTGTTATACATCCATGTTTGTGCCTATCTGCCATGTCCATTCATAATTTTCATTTTTGAGTGTTCTTCAAGGAAGAATATTGCTTTACACAGACGGAGAGAGTAGTATTCTAAGGACCAGATACCCTCCAAGGTGCGTGTAACCCGTTTCTTACTTTCCGATATTGTCCTTTAAAATACCTTAATTTTATAAGCGGTAGCATATATCCTGCTTTTCTCTCTTTTTCTCGTCACTCTTTGTTGCTAATCTTAAGCTTCTTCCTGAAAATATTTTCCCTCGCTTTGAAGTCTATAATTTTTTTTTCTCTTAAAATACTTTCATTAATCCTTTGAGATCATTTCAGTTCAGTCTATGAGTGGAAAGTTTGCTTTTGTGTCTGAAAGTAGTATTATTTTTATCCCTGTTTCCAAAGACTGCTTAGTTTAGTATATGGTTCTAGTCCTCTGATTATTTCTTAAGCACTCAACTCAAAACCCCCAGCAGTTTCTTATTTTTCCTGTCACTTTTAGGCAATCGGCCATCAGCCTGGCTGGTTCTTATTCACTGATCAGTGAGGTGTTCTTTTTCTCTGATCATTGTGCAGTTGTGCCTCCGACTTACAATATGATATTTTGATATAGATGCTTACCTATGGAGTCAAGGTTCTCTTTTCCGTTTTCTCTCTACTCAGAAGTATGCTAATGTAAAAAAAAAAAACTGGGGATATTTAAACTGTTTGAAAAATAATGATTACATGCCTGATCTCATTTTACACAAATAGATACTTAATATTTATTTAGCACATCATATATACGTATACATATTGTCTATAGATGCATACGTAGCTCAAATACTTTTACTGTGTGACATTTATTTAAGCAAATAAATAATGGAAATAATAAATAGTTCTTAGCTATCTGGTTCTCTGCGGGTGTACTTATTTAGAATCTTGTGTAGTTTAATAGTATACCCAGATTTTTTTTTTAAAGAAATCATCGCCCTCGTGTAATACATTATGAATAGGCCATGAAAATCCTTTTGATCTACAGCCAAGGTTTGCAACCCAGGGAAGGGACTCTGAATGAAGATGTATGTGCTGGGTGCTCAGCACAACCCAACCTTACCACTTAGGGTGGCCTGTCCATGACGTTCCTCTGCTGTTTACCGCACATAGGGACCAGTTGTGGAAAGGACCAGCAAGGAAGAGCTCAGAGGTTTGGAGGGAGTTCAGAGAGATGAAGTGATGATTAAAGGCTGAGAAAACCAAACCTCTGAGGAAAGATAAAAGGAATTGGGTTTATGCAGCCCGAAGAATAAGTCACCGAGAAGCTGTTTAATACTATTTTTCAAGTTAGTATATAATGCAGAGATTCTTCGTCTCGTGAAACTCAGCCAGAAGATATAACTTGTGTGCTTAAATAGGCCACTGGGTTTGCCACGATTAGCTTTCTAATGTTGGCCATTGGTCAATGTTTTATGTTCTGGATTTGACCAGAGACCATTTTGTGATAGCCTTCCTTGCCTGAGCCACTCCCCTCATTTTCAAGTAGAATGCATTAGCTTTCCCTAGTAATTTGCCACTCGTGAACATACTAATAGAGTACTCATTGCCTTGGTCTTTTTTTACATGGATTCTGGGGACCAGAACTCAGATCCTCATGCTTGTACTGTAAATCCTTTATCCACTAAGGAATCTCCCCAGCCCAGACTCATTACCGTTTCAGTAACTGATTTTCTGAAAATTAACTGCTGAAAGTTAATGGAAGGACCAACTAATGTGATCCCTGTGAAATCTGAAGGACTGTGTCAATGGATGTCCCTATGCCCTGGGTAGATAAGCCTGCATAGTTATAGTGAAGGACTGCACATAAAACAGTTGGCTAGTTATGAAAAAAACTCCAAAGTATAAACAGCTTAAAAATCTTCAAATGGCAGATGTTATTGATTTTTATATAAAATATTTTCATGTTCAACTAATTTGACAAAAGGATTATGAATAAAATGAACCAAATTTTTAAATCAAGAGATCAAGTCAATGGTGTGCTAAAGAATAATGTACATTGTCTAAGGACATTGCAATGGGAAATCATTCCGAAATATATTTATTCTCATGAAACATTAGTTGCTGGACATGCCACATGTCATGAGCTTATGTTATAAAGATAAAGGCAAAAGGAGGGACAGCGAAGATGAATACCAAGGTCAAGTTCATGGGGTTGGATTGATAGGAACAGATTCATGTACGAGACTATTGCAGCTGAGTGTCATGAGATAATAAATGTTTGAATTAGGATCTTGCAACATAGCAAGGTGCAAAATGGGCTTGCATGGGAAAGAGGCGTAAGAGAGTTGAACGGCTTTGTAAGTGATTGAGGTAAGGGGTAGGAAGCCAACCGGATGAAAACTAACTCCAAAATTTCAGGCGTGGGTGGCTACGGGAATGGTGGCACCATTGACAGAAAGAGGGACTCCAGCCAGCTAATGCATTTAGCTTTGTGTGAAGGGTGGGAGCAGAGGAGGGACTCCAACGTTTCGTAGACTCGCAGGGCCATAAAGAATCTTACAGGGTATAAAGGTCGTGTTTCTGAGGGGAAGAAAGCCTGTAGTTAACTTTCCTCAGACGGTCAGGAACACTTTTATACTGGCCTCTGCAAACAAGCAAGGATTACAAAAATATTACTCTAGGTAAGACTTTGCCATCCTTCTAAGCAAATGGCCATCTTTTTATCCGGTTTAAGATATTTCCTCTGCTACTTACAGTGAACTTTTTCCCTTATTCATGATGGAGAAAGAGCAAAGCTCTTCATATGCGTATTCTGTATTGGAATTACAGTTCTGATTTTTAGAGTCTTCTTCTGTTTTTTTCTTAAACCAGGGGATTTTACAACACATTTCATTGGTTGTGATTTTCCACACATTTGTAGTTGTGATTGTTAAGAATCAAGTTTTTTTTTTTTTTTTTTTTTTTTTTTTTTTTTTTCCTGAACGTGTTTTTTGGAAACAATTCTAAATTATCTGACAAATGGAAATCCATTGAAAAAAAGAAAACTGAGAGCACAATGGGTTCTCTCGGACTGTACTTTTACAAAAATAGAAAGGTTCACTTTATTGTTGATGGTGTTTGGGTCTAAAGGTTTATGAACATGGGATAGTAGAAAATGCATTATTTATAAAGCACACTAATCACAAATTATTTAACATATTCTTTGATGACACCATCAGAATGTCTGCTAAGACATTGTACAGTCAAGTAATGCGCGTGTAGTATACATATGTGGTATACCTGCAAATGTATGTACAGATGTGTCCACAGAGACCACAGGAGGACATTGGGTGTTCAGCTTCCTATTCCCTTTGAGACAAGATCTCTCAATGAACTTGGACCTAGGCTGGTAGTTAGCAAGCCTCAGATCTCCTCCCCTCCCCCAATACATATGTAACCGTGCTTTTCTTTTTTACATGGGCTCTGGGAATTTGAACTCAGGTTCTGATATTTGCAGCAACTGCTGTTACCTGTTACCCCATCCTTAACTCACCTTAAAAAATTCTCTGACTCTTCTAGAATACCGACTATGTTAAGTAAGAGTGATAGTCAGAATAAAGAGTAGATGTAAGTTTGCCTAATTAGATGGTTTCTTATTTTAATAGATGATCTTAAATAATACATGTGCTGAATCGCTTTTTAGGGTTTTAAAACTGAACAAATTGAAATTGGCCTCTTTTCTATCACACACATAATAAAAGAGAAAAGGAAAGCACGGGAGATAATTCTTACTGCACCTCTGCATACTGACGATCCCAAAATAAATCATCCTTGTGGAAGATAGGAGTCTGAGGAAATTGTCATCCTGATATTTTATAGTTGGAGGAGGTGAGCCTTACTCATTTCCATGATGTCAGGGACAGAGTTCATAATAACCGCCTCAGGCTAACACCTACGGCACATCACACACTTTGACTGCTTCCCTGTCCCTTTTCTCTCCTAGCCCCTCACCCAGTTAAAGTACCAGTGCATTAGATAAAGGAGGGGTTCACTCAATCCAGAAACTGGATTCTTCAAATAGCATGGCTGGATATAGCTGGTGTGACTTTAACTCTGATGTAACTTTGAGGAGCGAGATCCTTAGACACCTAAGCAAGCTCCATGCATCCATTTCCACCATTGCACTAGAATGACTGGTTCACATGCCTCATGAGAGTTTTTTCCTGGCTTCTGACTTTTACTCCAGTTATCAGATGTTCTGAGTTCTTGAGAAAGGCCCACTACCTCTTTATCTCTTGTGCTAAATCTATTGCTTTCCCTTCCAGGGTCTCATGATAATTGTCTTGGTTTGTGTTGTTGTGTTGTTGTGAAGAGGGAAAACCATATCCTCTAAGACCATATTCCTTAGTTTAGCCAGCATACATTTTTGAAAACACCCCCACCCCCATGAGCCCACTAAACATGAAACCCATAAAGGTTCAAATTCAGAGTTGCTGAGTCCGGTGACTCATGGCTGTCGCCTAACTCTCCCCCTACCAAAGTGTAAGAGAATACTTAGAATATTAATCTGTATTTCAGCTCTCACAGCATGCTCTTCTGTTTTGAGAAACGGTGAACATGGCAGGTACAGAAGATATTTGGGAAAAACATTCACATTTCTGGCTCTTTGCACAGTTTGGGTTTTATGATTTTGGTTCCCAGAGTTTTATTTTCTAATCTGACATTTCTCGATAGTCCAATTATCCTGAAACACATTCTGGAGAATTGCAAAGTGAGTAAAGCCAGGATAAGAACACTTCAAAAGCGTTTCAGAGGTAAATGATAGAGAAAATGCAAAACTGCAGAGCGCCTGTAGTTCCTAAGAGAGAGGTTGGCTTTTTGCCATTGTGGGAGCTGAGTGAGAAATGGATCCAGGCAGGTCTGCTCTGTAACATAGAGCTGGGACATTGAAGCTTGGGAGCCAGATGACAAAACAGTTCCTTTGAAAATGGACTAGAGGAAAGCCATACCCTCCTTCCATTACAGGGAGATTTTTAGCTTAGTAACTCTCTGTGGTGTGAGAGTTACTCTGTCTGTACACATAGACACACACACACACACACACACAGAGGAGCAAAGCAAGGCAAACTACTCCATCTAAATCTCCTGTGATTCCACAACTCTATAGACATAGAAGATGCTACTAAGTTGAACTCAAATGAAGAGCCAGGCCCATTAAGAACTAATTGATCTTGGAGCTGGAGAGATATGCTTCATGCAGAGGTCCACAGTTTTGTTCTCAGCTCCCACGTCAGGCGGTTCACAACTGCCTGTAATTCCAACTCCAGGGGGAAACAAACTCTCCTGACACGAAAGATCACCTGCACTCATGTACACAGATACACACATAAGTAAAAATTTAAAAAAAACATTGTTTAAAAGCTGATCGTACCCAAGGCAGTATGTTTTTTATACACTTGCCATACTCAGCATCCTCTCTCCCTATTTTATTCCCTGTGGCTGAAGTTTATATCATATTAGAAATCTCCATTGGATCCTTTCCCTCTGAGCTCACAGAACCCCATGGAAGGGAAGGAGAAAGGATTTGGAGAACCAAAGGGGTCAAGATCACTAGGAGAATGTGACCCACAGAATCAACTGAGCAGGGCTTATCGGGGCTCACAGAGACTGAAGCTGCATGGTTCTGTACTAGGTCCGCAGCATGTATGTTATGCTTGCTAGCTTGGTGTTTTAATGGGACTCCTAACAGCAGGAATGGGTGTGCCTCTGCTTTTGGGACCTTTTCTTACCACTGGGTTGCCATGTGTAGTACAGCCTTGATATGAGGGTTTGGACCTAGCCTTATTTATCTTGTGCTGAGTTTGGCTGATATCCTTGGGAGGACTGCTCTTTTCTAAAAGGAAGCAGAGGGAGAGTGTAACTGAGGGAGAAGGGGAGTGGGAGAAGACTGGGAGGTCTGGAGGGAGGGGAAACTGTGGTACAAGAGAAGAATAAATAAATAAATACATAAATAGATGATCAGTAGATAGATGGATAGATAGGTGATAGATGATCAATCGATTGATCGATAGATAGATAAATAGATAGATAGGGTATATCATTTTAAAAGCTGATTGTACCAAAAGCAATGGGCTTTTCATCCACTTGCCCATCCCCCATCCTGTCTCCTCATTTTTTTCCCTCTGGCTGCAGTTTAAATAAAGATGCTTCCTTCATTTATATGAAAAACGAAGCAACAGCAAATTTATGATTAAGTTAGTCCATTACCAGGAGCCAATGAGTATTTTGTAGTCCTAAAGCTACTCTTTGTGTAAGCTTATCTCGTGGCCACCAGCGTATAAAAGTCCAGAAACTTCTGAGAGTCTAGTCCTGTGTGAGCAAATGAACCACTTCCTCAGAGGCTGAGCACAAAGGGCAGTGAATAGGGAAGAGGAAGGTTTGCTACCAAGAGAAAGTCAGGAGAAGAGATAGCGTGCATTCCTTTTTCTCTGTCTCCCCTCAAGCCAATGTTCTTCCCCATTTCTTCTGAGTTTTGGGGAGCAACGTGAAGACTGACTGATAAACCTGTGCCACTTGTTTGTGGTTTTGCAAGGTGTATTGAACTGAAAGTTCACATCTCGTTCAGGAGAAACAAAATATGGTTATCTGTGGTTAATTTTCAAGCCTCATCTCTTATTTACACCGATTTGTGTTTCCAAGTATCAAG
This sequence comes from Cricetomys ansorgei, assembly GCA_026225945.1. NCBI lineage: Eukaryota > Metazoa > Chordata > Mammalia > Rodentia > Nesomyidae > Cricetomys > Cricetomys ansorgei. The sequence goes on from JAMJFZ010001881.1 coordinate 2,897,265, forward strand.
AATATGCTCCGGTTTTCACTTTAACTAGGGATATGATGTAAAACTGGAAAATGGCACAGAGCAGAACACTTACAGCTTCTTTCCCAATGAATGACTCTCCATTAGCTCACAGTAATATTTTTATGTTGTCTTTCATGACTTTTATCATGACCTCGGTGTTGGCTACCGTCAACCCAGACAAGTTCATTTGCGATCGGACTTTTACATATATCTAATAACACCAAGAAGTCAATAGAAAAAGGAAAGAAAAGAAAACAAAAGAAAAAGAAAAAGAAAAGGAACCTTTGTCTTCAAAAACAATCCATCCATTTGGCGTTGTGGTGGAGGCTGGGGAGACAGATCTTGATACTTGGAAATAAAAATCAGATAGATCAAGAGAGTACATACCACTCTTGCAGAGGACCTGAGTTCAGTTCCCTACACCTCAGGTGGCTCATAGCCACCTGTAACTCTAGCCCCTTGAGATTCATCTGGCCTCCAGTAGTGTTGTACTCATGAGGATACCCTCCAGACCCACATATACACGTTATTTAAAAATAAAATATATCCTTAAAAAAATTCATTTGTTTAAACCCACTGAGGCCTTGTGGTGCTGCCTGCATGGGTGCAGGTTGATTAATTTACACTGTATACAAATACGAAACATCACAAAGCAATAAAATAAGTAGATTCATTCTTTAGACAGCAAACTCTCAGTTTGAATCTCAACATATTCTCAATTAAACATCAGATATTTTTCTTTATGATGCTTTCCTGTGGGCTTTCTTATAAATTTTATTAAACATTATTTTGAACTTGATTCTTCACTCAGTAACCTAAGAACCAAAGCACCAGAAGAAAATCTTTGCTAAAGCAACATAAAGAGGTTGCTTTATATTTCTTCTAAAAAATTATAGACTCTTTTGTATGCCCTGTTCTTCCAATTTAGCCCTCTACTCTATTGTTATTATTAATGTCTGAGGCTCCGCTTGACAGGCCTGTAACTGAAACTTGCTTTGAGCTGCTATGTGTCCTGGTGGCCTTGTTTTACTATTCATAAATATTGCAGCCAGAGTTTTAATGGACAGTCTAAGCAAAAATAGAACTGGATTGCTAGCATTTAATTTTCTGTGTAAAATAAAAGAAGTCGCACGAAACCAAAGCACCGGCTAGGTGCATTTAGGGAGTTCCCAGGGGGTATATATCACCCTGTGTGGCTTTCATTTTCTTGGTGAAAATTTGATACAAGGTTTAACATCATTCGATTAATCAAGTCCCTTTGGAAGAAGTGATCTCGCTGAAGAGAGTTTTGTTGGACTCAGTCCCTCTGCTCTGCCTTGTCCCTTGCAGGAGTTCTTTCCATCATCAAGAAAAGAATGGGAAAAAGGGTAAGGGTTTAAACCAGAGAGGGGTGCTGGTCTTAGTATGGAACACAATCTTCATCCAACTCTTCCCATGGGAAAAGGGAAGGCTTCTTTAGGAAGGCATACCTCTGGAGTTCAAGCAGCCATCCATTGCTCTCTCACATGCAGATGGAATTGCTCTTCTTGTCGTTCTGTCATAGTATAAAACTAGAAGCCTTGCCTAGCCTTGCACTGGTGCACTTTAAAGACTAGTTTCTGTTTGTGTGTTTGTAATAGAAGGCAAATCTGTATAACACGTTGTGTCCTGCATGTCTTGAGACATTATGATCCATGGAAAAAAAAAAACTCCAGTTTTATTTTGTGGAACCGTTCTTCAGTAGATTGCCTAAAATCCAAGCCACTGGTGCCAGATCACCTGGGTTCAAACATCAGCTTTCTGACTAAATCGTGCAATCAATTCAACCACTCTTTCTTGCTGTTCCATTGTTTCTAGATTGGGAATATGACTACCTGTGTTTTTGGATGCATAAAGATTAAAAATCTTCATAAATACAATGCATAATGCTTAAATGACAAGAAAATATACTTAACTTCATTTCAGGGAGCACAACTCTAGAACTGAGAAGGGAATAGACTTGTAAAATACTTACTGTTTGATAATTCCGTCCATGAATATGATATTTTAGATCAAACCCAGCTGACTCTCTTCCCTCCAGTCCCCCCACCCCACCCCTGTTGCCTCTGTGGCTTTCTCCTCTCAACTTCATCTATAGATCCATTTTCTACAAGGGATCGACATATATTTTGTGGTTTTCATGTTGACTTTTGTTTCTTTATACATTTTATCTGCCTGAGATTTGACGTGGCTTTTACTCTTGTTTTCCTGAACGAGCGTTCAAATGACTTCATCAGAACTAAAACGCTGTTTCTTTGCCGCTGCACTACCAAGCTTGCAAATTCTTTCAGCTGCATTATTAAAGTCTCTAGGTTGGATACTAAATAGTATGTAAAGCAGACTCAGCAGCTCAAATGCTTGAGCACCTCGTTGGTTATAGAAAACTGAGCAAATACAAGAAAATGGCTGTATGCCTAGATAATGTTTCAGGGTACAGAATGGATTTAAAGTCACAGATCCACTAATGACTGTATCTTGGAGAATGATCATTTATTCCCAAATTAAGTCTGTTAAACAGGATTCAGAATGAAAGAGTGGTTTAGAATAGTTAAGAGTGAAGCTTACACTACAGTTTAGAATGAGATGATTCTTTCCAGATATGACAGAAGGATAAAGAAGCGTGTCTATGCTTTCATCCTGTAGCTTTCTTCGTTTTTCTTTTCCTGGGTGATATAGCATGGAATCCACAGTCTAAAGAACATGGGTAAAATGGGGAGCCGTGGGTTTTCTGGCTCCTGGGGTTGGACTCTCAGTTTCTAAGGTTACCTTCAAGAAAGGGTGGTACAGTGCTTCCTGAGGTAGGCTGGGTTAGAGGTTGGTGGACGTTTGATATTTCACAAAGTAGCAATTACCTGATAACAGAAAGCAGCCGGCAGGGACTGTGTCCTGTTACCGTTCATTTCAGAGATGCCAGGTCCGCTGTGGGCATCACTGTCGTTGGGGCTTTGGTGGGCCAGGGTCACTTTGGTTCACGAGTTTTATACATTGGTCGCCTTCTCCTTATGACTTGCCAAACAAACCTTTTTATTTTTGCACACGTTTATGTTGATTTTGTGGTTTCTGAAATTGGATTCTGGCTCCTGGAGGCCCCAGTTTCCACAGCAACTGGAGGTCTTATCTGCTACTGGTTCTTGGCAAGCAGACAAATAGGCCATTCAGTTTACCTTGGACTTTTTTTTTTTTTTCACTCTAAAAAAAAAAAACACCTTTTTCTTCTTCCCAATTTTTCCTACACCCTGTCATTTAAACATCACGTAATTAATTGCGTACATCCTGTGCCACATGCAATTGCCACAGCTTTGAAGTCCCAATAGATCATTTTTTAGAGGTGGGTGCCATTTTAAGAGTGGGGGTTGGTGGGGGGAGATGGAAGACCTGGCGCCAAGGCACGGCTGGGCTGCATGGAGTGTACGTGGCCTTGTTCAGGTATGATAAAGAAACCCGGGCTCTTTCTATTTGTTTTTGGTTTTGTTCCCCGCATTTCCTTTCCAAAAATGGACACATAGGGAAGATTGCAAGTTCCAGTATGCTATTTCTCTCTCTGGAGCTGTTCCGTTTCAAAAACCAGCACACACTGCCTCACTTGGTAATGGAACGAGGTTTGGGTGATGTTTTTCCCCGACCCCTATTTCAAATTGGAAAAAAAAAAATATCTAGTTTAGCATCATGGCATTTATTGGTTGCTACTGATCGAGAAGCATTAGAAATAAAACAAAGACAAGAACAAAATTACCAGTTTCTGTATTGAGACACTTACTGCAGAATCTCATTAGCTGAGAAGCCGAGAAGTGTTGAGATATAGTCTTTTCTCAATGTTTAATGTTTATTGGGATACATATTTAGAATTATAATGAAAATGATAAATCCACCTTTGGAAGACAGGAGACACAGATTTTTTAAAATTATTATTGTGTGTGTATTTATGTAATTATTTTATTATGTATATATGTGTGTGTGTGTGTGTGTACATGTGTATGTGTAGAGCATGTGTATATGTGATTGTGGTATTTATATGTATCTGCATGCACATGTGTGAAGATGTCCATGCCAAGAAGACAACGTTTAGGAGTCAGTTTCTCCACCCACTGTATGTTTTAGGGACTGAATCTCGGTTGTCAGGACTGTATGTAACATGCTATCATCTTGCCAGCCAAAATGTATAAGCTTTGAAGCGGGAAAAATCATACTACCTTTGACAAAGTTTAGCCTTTAGTTTTGTTTCTAAAGAGGAAGTGATGAAGTATATTTCACTGGTATTTTGTTCTTTTGTTAGGGAAATAAGTCACTCAGCAATTTCTCTATGAAATAAGAGAGTTCTGTTTACTTTGGAGCAAGTGTTGTCTGATTTTTTTTTGATAAAGCTTAATAACGCTTGAGATTAATATTCCACATCTTTACACATTTTTCATATATTCCATTTTCTTATTAGCATTTTTTTTAAACTCTTTGGCTCTGTTTCATGGGATGTAATCTGCAACCATAGATTGAGCAAGTAAACCTTCCTCATCTCCTGACGGTTCTAAACTTGTTTCTCCTCTTAGATTCTTAGAATCATTGCCGCAGAAATCTCTCCTTCCTGCCCGAGAAATATTACTGGACAGTTTATGAGACTTTGCTTTGGGAAAACTAGTAAAATTCTTAGAGCATTAGTCTTCCTTTCTGTAAATGGTAAAAAAGCATCAATACCAACCCAGAGAGCTCTCATGAGCACCCATCGCCCTAACACTCAATACTGGTACCCAATACTAACATTAAAGATTATGATTCACATACGAGAGACAGATGCAACTTCGGCCTCTCTGAATCTGGTCGACCTCACAATTTACATTCACTTACTATTTATCCTATCTTCATTTCATGTGTATGGATGATTTGCCTGCATGCTTATCTGTGTAGACATGTGTACCTGGTATGTAAAGAAGCCGGAAGAGGACATCAGATCTTCATGGAGCTTGAATGGTTGTGAGCAGCAAGGTGGGTGCTGGGAATCAAACCTGGATCCTCTTGAAGAATAGCCAGCACTCTCAACTGATGAGCCATCTCTCTGGCCTCTCTACATTCATTTCAAAATAACAGCTTTTCTCTGTTCACTGGAGTGAACACAAATGAGGGTAAGGAGTGTTGTGCACTTTTTAAAAAATGTTTTGATATCTGTTGGTTACATTCAGGACTCTAGAGTCACTGTGACTTCCTTAGGATCCTCACTAGCATTAGCCTAGGGTCTGGAGACTCAGGATGGATGGGTATCATTACCTGTAAAAGTATTTCTCAGTAGTCTATCTTTCTGATTCTGCACCTCTCTGTCCACTGCTTTCTTGACTGACCCCATCGAAGAAAGTTTCCAAAATGGGCTTGTATAGTTGTGGATGTCAGCAGTAGAGAAAACCTTGGTAAGAGGAAGACATGATCTGAACACGCTGTCTAGCATTGAGAGGGGGTTCAGCTATCCAGAGCCAAGTTCAACCTTCCATTTTTATGCAGAGTCCTATCTTCCAGAAGAGAGACACAAATGTATCGGCCAAGTGTTACTGCCCCTTAAGCACCATATCAGAAGGATTTTCTACTGAAATTCCTATTTCCTACTCACTGAAGGACAGGTGGAATTCTTCCCAACTTCTGCTTCCTACTCTGTTTTCAAAGAGGACAATTAAATACAAAAGCTAAGACATTCACTTTTGTGATCTAACATCACAATTTTAGGTAAAGGAGACTGTAAAATTAAAAACCAGAGCCAGTAGACACTGATTTTGTTGGTGGTGACTTTGTTTTAATGATCTAAATACATATTTGCTGGTCCTAAAGAATAGAATATTTTAATAGATAGGATTCCTTCTTCTCTCCATGAATTGCCTAACTGTGGTCCCTATCTTTAAAGACTAAAACATAAAAAGCAAATAAGTCACCTATATTCTCCGACTCAGACTAGCCAATCCATCAGCAATTCCTGCAGCTACTTTCTCCAAGAACATTGTACATCCAGATGCTTCCTGCTGGGTGTACTGCCACCAATCCAGAATAAACTCACAGAGACCTCCTACTCGATCGTGGAAATAGCCAAAGGAACTAGTTTTTCCATTTGCTTTCGTGTTTATTTTCACTATGGCAATCATAGCTCTCATTACATATGAACAAGGCATGCCTTCTTCTTCTTCCAGGAGATCTTGAAGGGGCATCATCTTTATGACAAGTCCTCTTGTAGGCTATGTGGACAGAATAATAAACACAAATAAAACCTACCTGTAGACCTTAGCACACAGTGGGGAAGACAGAGAGGAGACCGTGGATAAATGGTAAGTGAACACTGTGATGGGTACTTCAACACTGGGGCAGAACATGATATGAAAAGGGTACCATTTTGTAAAGGTTATTCGAGGAATCCTGTGCTCTAAATTTTATGTGGAGCCAAATATACATTCATAATTATCTCTTTGATGTTCTACATAAGTTTATAAGACCAGGGACCTGAAACCTCTCTCATTTCTTCCTCTTCCAATGAGGGATAGTTTTTTTTTTTTTTCCCCCGAAACTTCCCCAAAAGTATGTTCTCTCTTCTTCTATTTTGATTTATATTGCTGCAATAAACATCATTACCAAAAACCACTTAGGAAAAAGGAGTTTATTTAATCTTATAGCTTACAGAAGACCATCATGAGAAGTCAAGACAGGAACTCTAGTCAGGACCCTGCAGGCAGGAACTGAAGTCGTTTCATGGAAAAATGCTGTTTACTGGCTTGCTCTTCAGGCTCACGTTACGAATACCGTTCTTATACCTTCATGAACCATCTGCTCAAGGCTGGCGTCACCCACAGAAGACTTGGCCATCCCACATCAATCGCTAATCAAGAAAATTCTTGATAGACTTACCTACAAGCCAAAATGACACAGACATTTTTTGCAATTGAAGATGAGCCTAGCTCGTATGAAGCTGACAAAAAAATGACCACCATATCTCCTCAGGGTGTAAGCCCTGCAATCCCATCCTTCTAGAATGGATGGTCTCTTCATCATATAGCTGAGTCTTTCTTCCTTCCTTCCTTCCTTCCTTCCTTCCTTTCTTTCTTTCTTTCTTTCTTTCTTTCTTTCTTTCTTTCTTTCTTCCTTCCTTCTTTTCTTTCTTTCTTTTTTTTTTTCTTTCTTTCTTTTCTTTTCTTTTTTCTTTTGTTTGTTTTTCAAGACAGGCTTTCTCTGTTGGAACTCTGGCTGTCCTGGAACTCACTCTGTAGACCAGGCTGGCCTCGAACTCACAGATCCACCTGCCTCTGCCGCCTTAGTGCTTGGATTAAAGGCATGCACAACCACTGTCTGGGGATGAGTCTTTCTTATGATATAGGTTTCTGTTTAATTCCTTTTAGAAAATCCCTTTCTGGTCAACCTACCTCTGATATAGTTTGAGTGTGCAAATTTCCCCACGAGGTTCTCTGTTTGAACATTTGGTTCCCAGGTGACAGTACTGTTTTTCAAATTTGGGAACACTTTATAAGGTGGAACCTAGCTGTGGGAAGTCTATCACTGGGGGTGTACCTTAAGGTTCCCATCTGCATACTGTTTCCTGTTCATTCTCTGTTGACTGCGAGATGAGTGAGCCTCCTGCTCCTCTGGCCATTCCTTCGCTTCTATGATAGACTGTACCTCTTGGAACTGTAAATAAAAATAAATTCGTCCTTTCTCACATTACTTCTTGTCAGATATTTAGTCACAGCAAGAAAAGAAATATAAAATACCATGTCTTAAGTCTACCCCTACCAGATTCCATTCATTTAGTAATCTTTTAAAGTTTCATATCATTTTACGTATTTGTTTATGTACCGATGTTAAGGCTGTTATTTTTTTAAATTATTCTATTTTAATTGTGTGTTCATGTGAGAAAACTCCTGATTTCCCAGCTATAGATGGAGCATTCATATAAGTGTTCACCTCCATATCTTGCCATAAGGCTCAGAAAATGTCCACGAAGAGGATCCGGAAAAAAAAAAAAGAGCCGAAGGATGCAGAGGAGTGCTGTGAACTACTGTCCTGCCTCCTGGGTGTGAAATGGGTGTCACTCCTGAACTCACAGCAACTGTGGTTAACTGAACAAAACCTGAGCAAGTTAAAAATCCCAGCATGGAAATAGGAGAGGCTCTGAAGCTCCCAACCATAGCAGATGAGCTATCAGCTGTTGGCTGCTGGGGGATGCAGAGTCATTTTCCTTTGGGGATGTGGCCACCCAGTGGATGGTCCCACACACGAACAATATGAGCAGTTAGTAAGTAGGCTTGATAGATAGTGTACAAGAAGAGCTACTTGGATTGGATGTGGAGAAGAAGAGCAGAAGGGAACCTGAGAGTTTCACCTTATCCTTGTCAACAGTTGGTTTAGTGAGTCTTTTACATTCGTCTATCCTAACACGTATATTAACATCTCAATATTATTTGACTTGTCTTATATTGGTCACTTTCATATGCTAATTGGTTGTTCCCATAACTCTAAGGTTAGAATAACTGCCTTTAGAATTAAGTCCATTAGAACAAAAATTTCTGCTTTCCATTTCCAAATTTATAAAACAGTAATCGTACTTGTATGTGTCTCAGCATTTTTTTTGCAACAATCATGTTATTTTAATAAGAATAATATGGCCAGAAGAGTGTCTGACACTTAGGAGCCATAGAAGAAATAATAGCTATTAATAAACCAGGAGCCAGCGTTAAAACACACTTCAACAATGAGAAGACTACTAAACAAGATCTACTTGTATATAGTTTTGGAGAAAGATGCTAATAACTTCCTTTTTCTTTTTCAACAAAAAGTATAAAAACCTAAACTTTGAAAGGGTTAGACAAACTACCCCTGAGTAGTCCCATAAGAACCTCATTTTCATTGATACTTTTGAGTATAGCGTTTAACAGAATTATTTAACTCTAGTTTCTTTCCATATAAAAGGTTGTCAATGATATCCTCTAGCCCCCATCATGCAAGATGACTCATACAAAGAACTTAGGGGAAAAAGTTCCTTTGGTAATTGTATTTATCACACACTTACTAATACACAGCAAACTCTGTTTCAAGTTTTCACAGAGAGCTAACACTGCTCCCAGCATCAGGGATAGGCTCCCCAAGAAGGTGGACTTGAGCATGGCTGATTCATTTTTGGTTTCCCTCTGCTTCTCCTGTCCTGGTGGCTCTACTTGTTAACTCTCTACCAAGCCTTATAACTTCCCTCCATCTCCACTTGCTTCTCCAAGATTCCAACTCTTGTCTCATCTTCCTTTATGATGCAGAGCAGCGAGTTTTCATTTCTTGTTGTTCTGTTTTGAAACAGTCTCCTGATACAGTCTAGGGTATTCTCAAACTCTCAGTTTTCCTGCTTTAGCGAGGTTTACAGATGTAATCCATACTTGGTACTGAAAACCTCCCTTAATCATCTTCCTTTTCTGCCCTTCTCCCCACTGGTCCCCACCCCCTGAGTGTGTGTGTGTGTGTGTGTGTGTGTGTGTGTGTGTGTGTGTGTGTTTATATGACAGAGGGTGAACTTGGTTGTCATTTCTCAGGACTCATTATTTTGTGTTTCAGGGTCAGCTCACTAGCTGGGAGCTCACCCAGTAGGCTCCACTGATTAGCCAGAGATCCTCAGTCAGCCATCTGTCTCCACTTCTTCAAGGCTGGAATGATAAGTGTATACCACCAAGCCTGTCCTTTTTCCTGTGTGTTCCAAGAGTCAATCAGACTCTAGTCTTTGTCCTTGGAGGACAACCAGAAGCACTTAGCACTGAGCTCTCCTACCCCTTTCTCCCCTTTTCAATTGTGAATCTGTCTAGTCTATTGAATTGTGTTTTTACCATGGTAGTTTTTCTTGTTGTTGTTGTTGTTTTTTGGTTTTGTTTCTTCTACTTATCAAGTTCTCTCTGAATTCTGGGCTTGTCACTTCCTGTTTCTGATGACTGCAACTCCCTTCTTTAAAGTTTGCACTTGGTGACATCTCTTTTACTGATGCCTCATGGGAACAAGATGTTTATTCTTCAGAGATGTCTTCCGGAATACCTGTTGTCAAGTTGGCATTCTCTCCCTTACCTGCCCAAACTATGGAATGGCCATAGCTAGTCGTCTTTTTCTCGTTTTTCATATAGCAATTCATTCACATTGTAATTAAGTACTGGTCATGCTTGTTACTTTCACACCCCATATGCACTGTCAATATGTGTGTGCATGTTTGTGTATATCTCACTCTCATAGCTGCATGTCTTCATTGGCTTCCTGGGGCCTTTCCGCTACTAAGTAAGATCAGTTGTGCAAGGCTCATCAGTGGAACTTAAGTTTATTGGCTTTGGCATATGGATGTTTAGCATATGGCCATCTGTTTCTCACCAAATGTAGCTTATAATATGTCTATTATAACTAAACGGCACACGTTGTGGCAGTCACTTCTCCCCAGCCCTACTCCACATCTCACTTCTTTCTCGGAGGGTCTGTTTCTATTTCTGTTTCCACCCAAGTTTCACTTGTCTATAGTCACACCTCTTTTTTTTTTTTTTTTAAGACACTCTGGAAATATGGAGTGTTATCCCGTGACTGAAATATCCCATATTTTTCTTCAACAAAACACTGATTGTCAACAATCTACGATTGTCTCTTTTCCAACTCTAGCCTTGAGCCAGTATCAAAATCTTCATGAATAATTCGTAAATAATTAAATTCCTTAGTTTTTTTTTTTTTCTTCTTATTCACAGGAGCAAAGTAATTTTGATCTCCTTGTGGATTAGATTATCCGTAAATGTTCTGAGTTAAGCACTCTCTTTCCAGATGTGATTCCTTTGAACGTGTGGACTGATAGGACCCTGAGCCGCACACGGTCTGTGTTTTCTCTGTAAATAAAAGCCTACAAAATTTCAACAAGTCAGCCCTTCCATGCCACATGGATGGCAAGCCACATTAACACACCAGTTTTCCCAATACACAACCACAAATAACACATTCTAAAAACACTGCTTCAATTCGTATCCACAGAATATGGGACAACTGTTGAGTTACTTATCTTTTGAATGAACTCCATCTTCATGCAGTTACACTTTCTGTGAGTAAAAGATAATTATATTTTATAGCAGAGGGAAAATTTTCAAAAGAAATATTCACTGTTTGGCCGCAATGCTTGCAAAACCAATTTAGCTAACTTTCTACCTGTATATAGAATATAAACAGTCTTAAGACATTGCATTTTGCCTCTTCAAAATCACACACAGGAACAACCACCACGATAACAAAAACAGAAGCAACCACAAACTATAAATAAATGAATGTATAAAGGTAGATTGTTATAACAAGGAGATATTGTTAGTAAATTTGGAATAGCAAAATTGAGAGCTATATCTCTCCTACAGCAGGAATTTATTTGTATAGTGCTGGTTTTTTAAAAGTATCCCTTTACGTATACCAACTTGACAAACCAACAATGGGTCTGTAAAGGTTACAAATATTTTTATAAACTTATTAAATTTTTAGTCAGTTTTGAAATTCAGTCTCAATCAATACTTTGGCCAATTGACACCTGTAATTCGAACAATACTTAGAGACTCTCTGGGCTATGCTTAGTCTTTGTCTTCTGTTTCTGAAATTGAAATCATTATTTTATGACAAAAAAAGAACAAAGGATCAAGTCATGTAGCTCTGTAGACAAAGGTCAGATCTAATGTACCTTACCCAAAAATGTATCCGCGATTGTCCTTGCAAGATTTCCCCAAATTCCTACTTTGGGGACCATGTTTTTGGATTTAAGTATCATATACAGAATGTATATGAGATAATTGGAGTATTCCAGTAATTTCCTATTGAAGACTTCTGGTCCTGCTTCACTGAATAAGGAGAGAAGAACAGGGATGATGCTTTCTATAGGGGAGGGATGCCATGAGTACAGGGAAGGTGTTTATGCCACAGTGAAAGGCATCTTTCTCTTCTCCATAATTCTCCTGTTGCTTCAAGGTTATGTTTATGCTTTCTGTTTCTTTATGCTGCATGACCCATCTTCAGCCTCACTATCATTCCTGCAAGACTCCTTGACAGCCTCCTCAGCTCCTTCTGGTGTGCTCTTTACATAAGAGCCATCTAACTTAGGTCCAACCACAGCTAATGAGACCCTGATCAATTCCAACATTTCCCCCATTCTACATACAGAATTCCTTTGGTATCTCAAATAAGGCTAGGGATAAAGGAATGTGCTTTTTTCTGTGCTTGTAGCCTTAAACTACGTACTGTGTGTACATAGCAAGAACTATGTCGTTTATAGACATACTATCTATATATGAGCTAGAACATAATCTCCATTTTTATTGTCTAGAGGAGAGGAGCAACTGTGCTAAATTGTAAGCTACTAAGCCCCATGGTCGTTGCTCAGCTTGTAGGAAGGACATATACTCATTTGTCTTATTCTGTGCTTTAAGCATCCTGGGACTCTTTGGATGGGGACATTTTGCATTTTTTTTCTGACAGTTTTTCTTCTGAATTCATGAGGTTAACTTATGGGGAAACCTGTACAAATCACGCTGCCTTCCAACTCTGTGAAATCTCAGAAAATGCATACAGGTGGTTTTAGGAGAAGCAACTGTGAAGAGAGAATGTCTCACCCTCAGAGGTAGTATTGTAGCCCTTGAGGCTCAGCAGCCATGTGAATTCGGACTGAAAGAAATATATAAGATTTTATGCAAATCCTGTGCACGGAGCCACAGCTAATGAGAGTTCTTACGCACATCTGGCTGGTCATTTCCTGCAAAAGATGTTTTGTGACAGTTCTCTGCAATCTCCTACTCTTACAATCTTTCTGTCCACATTTCTGCAGTGATTTCTGAGGTCTGAGAGGACGAGGCGTGATATAAAAGTCCCATTCGGGACTGAGCGCTCCACAGACTCTTGTAGTTGGCACTCTGAGCAGTTATGAATCTCTGTATTGATCACCATCTATTACAAAAAGAAGCTTCCGTGATGAGCGCTGTGAGCTACAGTGAACTAAGATAGCATCCTATAAATGTTCCACATGCCACTGGGTACTTCCATCTTGAGTCTCCAGAGTGGTTGAAAACATGACGGTGGATTCTCTAGAGGGCAGAGTGTATGTGCCTTCGGTTCACATCAGTATTTCGCACCCAAACGCAAACTGTTTGATTCTCCTGACTCCTTCTCCAAGCAGGTGACGCTAAAGAATATCTGAAGATACTTCTAGTTATCATTCCTGTGGAAATGGTATCGATGTCTAATGGCAAGAGGTCAATGATGATACCTAACATCTTTTGGAACACAAGACATCCCCAATAGGGAAGAGCAGTCTGATTCAACATGTCATTCATCACTAATTTGAGCCCTGGTCCACTAATGTGAGTATATCAAATCCCAGGTAACCATTCTAAGATACCAAGGCCTGGAGCCATTCTGTTTTCTCACCATACAACATTTACTTAGGCCCAGTTAATTTTTTTTGTAATTTGCTGTGAGCACCAAAGCACTAGCTAGATGTCTGATATCTATAATAGCCGTGTTAGCTTATTTAAAGCCTTGTAACAGTTTTTCCTCTGACTAATTTAACCATATTAGGTTCTCTAGCTTTTGATCATCCAAAGAATGGATTTGTGGCTAAAGAGTTGCCTCTATAGTTAGGATCACTTGTTCTTGAAGAGAACCAAGGTTTGTTTCCCAGTATCTACGTGGTGGCTCTGAACCACCCATTAGTCCAGTTCCAAGCAATCTGATGCCATCTTATGGCCTCATGGGCACTTTATGCATGTAGCATACGTACATGCCCGCAGGCAAACAGGTATATTTTATGCATACGTGTAAAAGAGCAAATAAATAAATCTTTAAAGAATGTATTTCTATGCTGTAGGTTCTAATTGTATAACAGGCCAAATTATTATATTTTCCCCCTGAAATTGCATCATGACTAATCTTCTCATATATTCGATTCCAAGGCTACAAACAAAAGTTTACTAACTTTTTAAAAGAATTATGAATATGACCCATTTTTTGTTGCTTTTCAGAAAGCCTCCTCCTCTATTTTTCACTGTGGTCTAATCTCAGAGCACCATCTACAAAGAGAGATGGTAGGGACATGTTCCTCTGAAAATTTCCTTTGGAGTAGTGGCAGGAGCGAAAGCGAAGGAGAATCTGTATTCTGCTTGTTTTCTTTTTCTTTTCCATTTTCATCCAAAGAAGGAGGGAGACTAAAAAGCAATAAAGCAGAAGGCATTTCCTACAGGTACCCTTAAATCATTCAACACGGAGGTCTTCAGGGAGCAGAGTGGTCCCTCCTTCCTTTCCAAAATGACCTCTCTGGCTAAATGTTCCTCATCCTGTACTCAGTGTCTTCACCTGAATCTCCAAGGGCTTCTACCTTGACTTGAGCCAGTGTAACAGCAGCCCCACTTCTGCAGAAATGGGTCTTGACCCATGCATCACGTTCAAAGCCTCCTTCAATGGCTCCCCAGTGACGGAGGCTGAGGGCTCTGTTTTGCTTGTGATAATGTGCTAATCGCCAAGACCAGACATAAATTCTCCTTTTGTATTGTCATTTGTCAAAGTCGCAATAAGGGACTGGAAAAGAAAAAGAAAAAGCAAGGAAGGGGTAATGACAGGAAGAAAATTTGGCCTCGGTTTTATTTTTCTCTCCCACAGAAATTCCTCCTCCTTTCTTAATCTTTAAAACATCTGATGGTACAGAGAGGGCACTGCAAACACAAATGAATAAATAGCCCTGCATGCCTCTCCCCTGATGGTTTTTGTTGGGTCAACATTTTAGACAGATGGCTAAGTATAAAAAAAAAAGAATGAAGATAATTTACGTGGAAGTCCCCAGTTGAAGCTTGGGACTTTGTGAATGAATTTTCCACAGTTCCATCACTTGTTGAGGGGTCTGTGGTTGGGTGAGTTGTCCTCAAGATTACTTTTTTACAAGTTCTCCTGAGTTTGTTACCACAAAAGTATCAAAAATGTCCTTTTAAGGGCTGAGAATTATTCTCTGCATGTGGACGAGTCATGGGTCCCTATGTTAATCACTGTCTGTTGAAGGAAGAAACGTCTATGATGAGAATTGAGAGATTCACTAATATTTGGGTGTAATGATAAGGCACTGGGACTCAGTTGAACACTACAGCCACTTAGCAGAATAATAATAGCTGTTTCTTCCCTAAAGCCTGTGAGATCTGTCTAGCTGCAGGTTCTTGGTCCCAGGGGTGTGGCTTTTATCTGGTAGACCAGGACTTAAATCCAAACGGAATGTTATTAGTTATTCCCTTGATGTTCATACCAGGATTACGCCAGTGGGCTTATCTTGCTAGGTCAGTCATCAATGTAGCTGTAAGAGTTCATAGTTGAGTAATATTAATGATTAATTTTGTTCTTCATAAGTGTGCATAGCACTTTCCAGAAAAAAAAAAAAAAAAAAAAAAAGCTACCAGTAGGGATAAAGAAACTTCCAGGCCATTACCATCTTGATTTCTCTGTGTTCTTTAACTCAAGTATATGGTGTTGTCAGTGCCATACCATCAAGTTCTGGAGGATAACGAAGAACATTGGCCATAGCCTATAATGTTTGAGGTCTATGGGACTCTGGACAAGTCCCCCTCCTTCCCCGCCCCCTACAAATAATTCCTAGTACTGGCTTTTTATTCCTTAACCTGCGGTTTATAACAGAGATATTATCAGCCCTTTGCTGGATACCCCCATTAGAACTCATGAATGTGTGTGTCTGTGTGTGTCTGTGTGTGTCTGTGTGTGTGTGTCGTCTGTCTGTCTGTCTGTGTGAGGAAGCTTTTACAGTAGGCTTCCATAGAGCTTTTTCAAAAGGTCTTTAGCATTAGTTACCCCTTCCTGTTTTACTTCCTTGACCACGCCTTCCCATATCATGCCTTATGCCATTTTAATGTTTCTTTCACTATTCACCTTTAACCCTTTATGTCACCACATTCTGTCTGCACTCTTGTAAGAGAACTCCCTCCACCATGGCCCTTTACGAATACTCTGACACCTATGTGTGCTCCAGATGAAACATACATATCTGTGACATTTGATCTTGAACTATTCAAAGCTACTCTCCACAGATGAGAGAAACATACGACATTAATCTTTCTGGGCCTGGTTATCTCACTTAGAATGACTGTTTCCACCTCCGTCAATTTATTTTTTTTTGAATTTCACAATTTTGCTTTCCTTAAAAAGCAAGTAATGCTCTATTGTCTAAATGTACACATTTTCATCATTGATTCATCAATGGATAGAGGTTGTTTTCATTTAAGATCAGCAATTAAAAAAATGAGACCTCATGAAACTGAAAGGTTTCTATACAGCAAAGAACACTACCATTCAAGGAAAGAAGCCACCTAAAGAACTGAACAAAATCTTCGTTGGGTATATATATATCTGACAGAGGACTAGTATTGGGCTCTTAAAAAATTAGACATCAAAAAATAAGTAAACAAATAAGCAATCTAATTTTAAAAACTGGTCATGTAACTAAACAGAATGTTCCCAAAAGACAAAATGGAAATCTATTCTTATGTCTGGCTCTTCTAAATTGCCATAGTGCTTTTGAGGCTTACTGGTGGTGAAATCACCCCATAACCTTCTTAACAAGTTATGCTTCACTGCAAAACCACATGTTGCTTAATGTATTCTCCCATGCATGGACAGTGGGCATTGTGATAATATAATCAGTATTATCAAAGCCATGCCATGGTCCTGTGACAACCTAATACCTTGTGAGGGCGTTTGTTCTTTAAGCTTCTGAGGCAAACACTGCTCAGTGCCAAAGCCAGCAATCTCTCACCTCAATTCCTTGACTTTGGGTGGAGACGTCTCTGAATACACATTTCCAAGAAGCCCAAAATACTGGTTGTCAAGAGCACTGTGAAAATTAAGGAAGTCCATGGCCTTAGCCCAGGCTTTCTGGAACAAAAAGTCATTGGTACAACCAAGATTTTTGTCAAATTTCACATAAACATTTTATCCTGCTGCCTTCTCAGTGGTCTGCTGGAAGTTCTGGTGATACCAAATAAATAGAAAAATAAAGCTGAAGTCAGGTTTGAAACCATCCAAATCAATTTGGTAAGTTATACATTCAGGACATTGTTTTTAGTGCACTTAAAATTTAGTTCAAGGCAGAGGAGATCAGTGACAGTAAAGTGTTTTCCACAAAAGTAAAAGGACAGGAATTTGGTCCCCCGTGCCCTCATCAACAGTGGAGTGCAATAGTGTTTACCTGCAATCTGAGTTGTCTCTCTGACCAGCCAGCCTAGCTGGTCTTCAAGATCAATGAAAGACCTTGTGTCAAAAAATAAAAGTGGGAAGTAATTGAAAAAGGCAACCCACATTGATGTCTAGTCCCCATAGCAGATACATGAATTTGTAACCTGTTCATCAAAACATTTTAGTTTCATTGATTAGAAAACAAATTAATGTTCAAAGGGCTTAAGTCAATTTTCCAATGAGATTTGATTAGCAATGAATTCGAGCAGGGTTTTGATATGTATATCCAAACGATATTTATGCTACAAAAGAAATGAAAGTAATTAAGTTGTCCTGGATCTACCCAGAGATGAAAACAGAAACACACACACACGCACACACGCATATTAACTTACAGTAAAGAAAACAGTAGAATGAACCAAAGGATACACTTCAGCACTAACAATCACACAGCTCTAGAATACAGTGTTCCTGGGAGACTTTGGAAACCAAAGAACTAATTTAGTGAATTGAGTTAATGTAAAGAGCATTGATTCCTTGAGATGGTGAGAATGTAACCACAGAAACTACTTCTAGGTGGGAAATGGGTGCATTGTCTTCTTAAGAACACAGAATGGGCAGGAATACCTACCTATTGAGTCCTTTCTACCCTTACTTGATCAAAAGACTCTTTTAATTTCAAAGTGACAGAGACCTATATGCTTAAGTCCAAAAAAAGAAAGAAGATAAAGTCCAATTATTACTTTTGATAGCAACAAGACAAAGAATAGAAATAACCCTGATGTCAGAGCCCCTGGAGTCAACTCTCACTCAAAATCCCAGAGGGATGCTCCAAGGGGCACACACAGTAATATAGGAAAACTGATAACTTGAGCTGTGAGATGTAAGAGTTACCACATCAAAGACAGATCTATGAAGATAATCTCCACCACGGACTGATACAGAGTTTTAGAAAGACTGTAAACGTAAAGAGAGGGCTGGAGAGATGTCTCAGGGATTAAGCGCACTGGCTGCTCTTCTAGAGGACCAGGGTTCAATTCTCAGAGCCCACATGGAAGCTCATGTCTGTAACTGGGTCTATAACTCCAGACCCAGGGCATCTGATGCTCTCTTCTGGCCTCTGTGGACACAGAACTCGCATGTTGCCCAGACACACATGCAGACAACACACCCATTCACATCAAATAACTATATTCTAAAAAACAGATAATAAAAGTAAAAATGGTTTCTGTGTAATTTGGTCCCCATTTTGATTTTTAAAAATAGATTTTTTTAATTTTTGGGATCATTTCCCTCTTCCTTTCCTCCTTCTAAACATGCCCATACACACACACACACACACACACACACACACACACACACACCATTCTCTTTCAAATTCGTGGACTCTTTTTCCTTAATTGTTGGTAAGTGTGTGTGTGTGTGTGTGTGTGTTATATTTTTAATCCTCACCAGAATTGCATAAAGTTTTTCTTAAAAAATTATTTTTACAGGGCAGAAATTTTCTGCAGTCTGGTTAAAAATAATCTTTTTTTTTATCGCTGGGCTATTTCAGCTATAATATACCAATGGTTGTAAAGGGCCATTCTGTTTTGCTAAGGAAACACGGGAAGCAGCCATTTAAATCTTTTCCTATGTCCTTCACATAAGCGCTATTGTGTGCCTCGTATTACCACACTGAAAACCCAGTTTGTAGAGCATAATTTCATTTATACCATTAAATGGACGGTTTTGTAACTCCTATTGGCAATACCGGAGCTTCCAGTCTTGAACAAAAGGCAACACAACCCTTAGAAGTCAGCTAAACCAAGCATTTCCTATCTACCTAGCAGGGACCATTGTTAACATCTGTCATTCGATATATGGCCGCCGTGGATAAACGTGATCCTGACTGTAGGTTCCTTCCTTTTATTGTGTTTTCCAAAGCCTAACAACCCGCTGCTTTCTCATCCATCCTGCATGCATAGCATCTTCAATCATGGTGTGAAATTGAGCCCTTGCAATGACAGCTCTCCCCCACATCAGCTCCCTGGCATCTCTCCTGCCCTTGGCATCCCTTCTCAGGGCCAGGTCTGCCAATTTGATTCTTACCTCAGGTAACTATCGCAAAGAAAAGCCTAATCATTTTAATGGGATGGGCGACATCTTAGGGGAGGAAAAATAACAAAATTAAAGTTGATTTTAACCTGCAATGAAATACACGCCATGGGGTGTTTCCATGTGAAATCTTGGATGTTGTACAATGGATGGAGGGAAAACAACTGAACCAGGGAAGGGGAAAGGGAGGAGGGAAAGAGGGAGGAGGGAGGAAGGGAGTTTGCTGGAGTCGTTTTTGGCTAAAGTCTGCTTCTAACTAAAGCTTCATGGAATGAGTTTAGAGTTTCCTAATGCTGACAATTAGTTCCACTTGGTGTCAGGCCTCTGAGACATAAGACCATTTCTTCTCACTCCTTAGTCTATCTTTCAGGATTCAAATTATCTTATCAATGTTTGATTAAAAAAAAAAGCCTGGTCATTTATTTCTGTTGTAATAAATCATTTATTCTGTGGCACAGTCTGGATGTGACAGCATTCACGTGCTCTGGTCTGCAGTTTGATTTGAGGGACATTTTTGAAAATAATGTTCTTCTAATAACCATAGAAAAACTTGGAAACAGAAGTCAGACACTTCATTCAACATGACAACGTCATACCAGCAAGACACCATGCACAGCGAATCATTCAGCCCATTAGAGTAACACATGCTTTTAATTCTATTCCATTTTGTGTCCTGATGCTTTATGATCACCAAGACTCATGGACTGAAAACTAGCTCAAGCAACCAAGAAAGATGTCATCTCAAAAAAAGGCTAAACAGTGTACTTATATGAAACCGCAGTGGTGTGATACCATAACAATACAAACTGTCAAAACATTTTATACAGATTAAATTTTTTCTATTTACTTCCCTGTGTGAATGCTATGTGTATGCCTGCACGTATAATCCACAATGCTTATTTGGAAGTCAGAGGACATATTCATGGAGTTGGTTCTCTCTTTTCCCTTTTACACGGGTTCTGGGGTTCAAGCTCAGTTGGTCAGGCTTGCCTGGCAATTACCTTTACCTGAGGAACCATCTCACAGGTCCATTAACACATTTTAACTGACCCTGAAACATGACAGGCATCAGAAAACCAAGAGACTTGATTAACCAACAAAGTAAACATAGGAAAACAGGCTGTGGTAAATTTCTTATATCAAGATACACACACACATATATACATATGTATATATATATGCATTTTTTTGAGAAGTCTTGTAAACGTGAGCCTTACAGAAAAGGTACTCAAGTTTTCTCCCCCATCACCAGGCATCCAGTGAAAGTAAGGAAGAGCTCATTAGAATTTAAAGAGAAAAAAAGTTAATTGGGTTTGGGGTGTGGCTCAGTGGCTGCATGCTTCCAAACTTGTGTGATGTGTGCATGTGCATTCAAAAGTTGACGTGGTTCATCTTTACACTGAAGCTTTGTGTTCCTGGATTATATGTGAATAGAACCAATTGTGGAGAAAGCGTAGCAAATCACAATGCCACACAAGATAAGGGTGTTTGTGTTCAGGAAAACGCATTTTCAGAATTGTTTGAAATGTTACATTTGAACGTAAGAAGGCAGCAGCTTTCAAAAGGAGGAGGGAGGATCTGTGAAGGAGGAAGGAAGAGGGAAAGGGTTAGGGAAGGGAAATGGCTGGATTGTGGCACATCACACATCACCAACACTTGCATTTTTTTTCTATTTCATCTTGCCATGTAAATGAGGAGGGAAAGTCTAAGTATTCTCTCCCTTATGTAAAATATGGAATGTGGTATCTTGTGTCCAATGTCTAATTTGTAAAATGTAAAGAAAAAACATCACAAGAAAAGCAGTTCAGTAAACAGCTCATGTATGAAAGCAATTTTACAATCAATGAGTAGACCTGAAGGCTTTGGGGTTTTCCCAACTCAAGCAGGGAAAAAGTCGATGGACTGGAAACCCACCTACCTCCATAAAGGAGTGGCTCTGGGTTGGTTTTTTTTTTTTTTTTTCCTTTCATTTCATTTTGTATTGTTTGGTATAGTTGTCTGTTGTGGAATGGGCGTATCTCAAGAAGCTTTTCATGAAAAAGTTAATATATATTTTTCTTATTTTTTACTGGATTGGGTGTGTGTGTGTGTCTGTGTATATGTGAATGTATGCCATTCACATGTGTAACACAACACACTCACATACACACACACACACACACATACACACACACACACACATACACACACACACACACACACACACACACACACACACACCTGTGGAAGCCAGAAGATTTGGATCCTATGCAACTGAAGTTCAAATGATTATGAGCTTCCTGAAGTAGGTTCTGCAAACTGAACTCCGGTGCTTTTTACTGTTGAGACATCTCTCCTGTGCCAACATGAATTCTTGTTTGTTTGAATCAGAAAGACAGTCGCCTGTACTCTTGAAGTTTGCTGTTAACTCTTCCAACACCCAGGTTCCAGCTGCATTTGTCTGGCATTCATTTACTGGTTAGCAGAGTTAGTGGCCTGTGCTTGCACACAGACCATAATATTTTGTTATTGTTGTTTTTGTTTTTTGAGACAGGGTCTCTCTGTTGTAACTCTGGCTGACCTGGAACTCACTCTGTAGACCAGGCTGGCCTTGAACTCAGAGATCCACCTGCCTCTGCCTCCCTAGTGCTGGGATTAAAGGTGTGTGCACCCACCTCCCAGCCAGACTTTAACTTTTTATAACCTACAACCTTGTGCAACCTGGTTCCCATTTTGAACTCTCTCCTAAGTCCCATATGACTAACCACATTTTTATTAAGGATTCTCAAAATGATTCTGTTCTGTTATATTATTGCTGTGGGAAGACGTACATTTTTCTTAGAAACGGCGGTTGTGTACAAAAATGTAGAAAGATGACCTGACTGGATAGTTGTTTAAATTTAAATATCATCTCACAGTCTGTACTGAACACTAGAAGCCTTTCAATGGAACCTGAAGTACTCTTTTGTCTGCTGTGGATATCTTCTCTGGTTTGGGTCTTTCTTGATAGGATTAGCATGCAGACCTTTGACCTTGATAGACCATCTGTTCTTACAGCTTATTTCTCCCCTTGAAGTCACACTTAATGAAGGATGTGCTCTGAGGGTATATTACTTTGGTTTGCCTAGCAGTTCAAAGTTTGAATGTCTGTCAGAATTCCTCCCGCCTGGAAATCAGGTTGCAAACACCATGGGACTTTGTTCCCGTGGGAGATATCTCTAAACTTCCATAGCTCTTTTTTTTTTTCTCTCTCTCTCTCTGCTCTTGGAACTCTCTTCCTCCCATTGTGCTGCCTTGTACAGCCTCACTATGAGGGCTTCTGCCTTGTCTTGTTGTATCTCATTTTGTCCTGTTTGGGTGTTGTCTCCTGGAGGACTCCTCTTTTCTGAAAGGAAGTGGTGGGGGAGGAGGTCTGGGGGAGAAGCATGGTGGTGGGGGGGAGCTGGAAGGAATGGAAGGAGGGGAAACTGTGTTCAGGATATATTATACGAGAAACGAATGTATCTTCAAAAACAATCAAAATTCAAAGTAAAAAAGAAAGAAAAGTGAAAAAATAAGATAAAAAGAAATAAATGACAAGAACTTGTCTCTTGATCCCTTTGTGTCATCCTTAGCTTTTGAACTTGATTGTAAATGTGTTTGATGTCATCAACTGTGGTCAATTTCCGACCTTCCCATTTCACATCGTTTTTTTTTTTTTTTTTTTTTTAACTACTCTTTGTGTTCCGTGGGGTTCAGAAACATAGGAGGTGAAAATGAGCAAGGTCATCTTCAAACAGCCTGCCAGGATTCTGAGCCACGTCAATTAGAAACTGAACACAACCAGCCAGATATTTACAGGGAAGTGCAAAGTTTTGCAGTCTCTCCAATCATTTGTCCGTGAGTCGTGCTTACTGGTTTGTGTATCCTGAGGAGATGGCAGCCCTGTTGAGTGGTTGAAAATTTACCAAAACGTAAATTTTTCCCTTACATAGTATTTATTCTTGTCATCTCCAGAAGAAAACTAAACACGGTGACTTTGCACGTAATGTACTCCATAAGAAAAACACCAGACTTATGTTGAATACTACTTAATTGAATTAAAAAATGCTTAGCAGAAACCAAAATAAATCACTTGTAAAACAATATGTTCCTATGTTAGGCTACAAATAATACTTATTTTTAAAATTAGACATTTTATCACACTGATCCACTTACTTCTGTTTGACTTAGATCTGGGAGAAGAAGAAATCTATGCGTTTTTATACTTTTGATATAAGAAATTTTTTTTAAAAAATTATATGCAGAATGCAATGATATTGATACAAAATTTAAAAATTTATAAAACATGATAGACTATTGGCATTCTTTGTAAATAAAAGCAACGTAGGTTTCATTTATTAAGGGAGTCTCTTATATCTAAATTGTCAGTTAACTTAGGAAAAACAAAGGCATCAATCAAGTGAGAGTTTGCTCTGTGTTCTGAGCCAGGCCTCAAGGACTCTCTAGTTCTTCCGAGAAATTAAACTGCAACTGCTGCAAAATCTTTGAGAAACCATTTCTCAGTTTGCAGATATTTTCTCCTTATTTGTTTTTTCACCTTTAATTAAAATATACTTCTATAATTCCCTCCCCCCTTCCCTACCGCAAGCCCTACGGCCCCTCTCCACTGCACCTCCAGCCCCTCCCACGTCACCCACCACTCTCAAACTGACAGCTCCTTCTTTGGGTATCACGGCTAAATACTGATATTTTAAAATATTTTTTCAGATGAATTCACTTATTTTTAATTTATATGTATGGGTAAGTGTGTGTATGCCTGGTGCCTACAGAAGAAAGAAGGGATGTTGGATCTCCTGGAAATGCAGTTGCAGGTGAGTGGGAGCCGCCATGTGGGTTTTGAGAACTAAATCTGGAGCCCTCGAAGGAGTGACGAGTGATTCTAACTGCTATCTCCAGCTCCAATTTATAGGTTTTTTTAATACTTCATAGCTTATTATTTGAAACTTGGAAGGGTTATAACTTTATTTATTTACTTTAGTATAATGAAAGCAACGCCCTGAAAAGCTCTTTTTTAGATGACAATACATTTTAGTGGGTCTTTTGGTACCGTTGACCAACCTTCCCTAAGACCTCATGTTATTATAATGGTAAAAGAGGAAATAGGAATTTCACTGTGATTCAGTTGTTTGAAGACAAAAAGAAATTGTTTTTAAAAACCCCAGGGATGATTCAGCAGTTAAGAGCACTTGGCTTGCTGCTTTTCTAGAAGATTCATGTTTTTTTTTCCAGCAACCATTTCATTCCAGGCAACTCACAACCACCTATTATGTCAGTTCTAGAGATGTATGTAGCATCTCCTTCTGGCTTAAAAAGCACGTGCGTGCGCATGTGCGCGCGCGCGCGCACACACACACACACACTACACACTCACACTGACACACACATGAATAAATAAAAATAAAAATATCACTCTAATTATAATGCGTGTATTTTAACTAATAGTAACATTACAACACTAGTTTGGATGTTACAATTGTATCGAATAAAGTTAAAATAGGTACATAAGCAAAGCGAGGTAAATTTCATCCAACATGTACTCTTTCAAAAAGAAAGATCAAAACAAAAATCCAAGACAG
The DNA here is from genome assembly GCA_026225945.1 of Cricetomys ansorgei. NCBI lineage: Eukaryota > Metazoa > Chordata > Mammalia > Rodentia > Nesomyidae > Cricetomys > Cricetomys ansorgei. Next base: position 2,922,173 of record JAMJFZ010001881.1, read on the forward strand.
AAAACAAAACCCAACAGCAACTTCCTTGGTGAGGTCTTCGAAGGCTGGAGGTGTGCGTCAGTAGCAGAGGGCTGGCATGGTCGTGCAAACCTGTCTGTAAGTACCACAGGAACAGCAACAACACCATCCCTCTTCAGTACCTTGGCTTCTTCCTTTCCGGTCACTCCGAACAGCATCTCTACAGAGTGACTGTGTACCAGCTTTTCTTCATCTGTGAAAACGGGGACAAGTCCTGTCACTCTGAGGCTCAATCCATTCTGAAAGAAGTGCTGTAATCCTACAGGAACCCCAGATGAAGAAAAGGAAATACTCAGCAAAGTGCCCTTAGGATATGCCTGTCTGGTTCCAGACAAAAAGTACAGAGTCTATTTATTTTCTTAAGAGTCATTTGCTTAAACAAATTATATAAGCATACTGAATTACATGTTTACACAGTAAATTAAATAATAATAAAACTAAAATTCCCAGATAAGATGCTAATTGCAGCTTCTAAAATATACCTAAAAGTAATTATTTCTCTATTTTATAATTATTATTAGATTATCTGGTAGGTACTCTATGTCACAAAATAGGAAAAGTAAAAGTTAGTTATGGGCAAGCAAGGAAGAAAAAACGGCATTCCCGAATAAATCTTTTTAGTTTATAACGGAGATACATTTCCTTAGGCTTCGAAGACGGTAGGTAGAGCCTTAGACAGACACAGAGTGAAATATTGTTACAAACTACTATGGTTTTATATGTCAACCATTTATTTAAAGAGCCTCAGGGCTGCAGGTAGAATTTGGTAATAGAGCGCCTGCAATGTGAACGGGAGGCCCTGAGAGTGATCTGCAGTGTGTGTGTCAGAGAGAGAGAGAGAGAGAAAGAAAGAGAATTTTAAACAAAATCATTCATTTGAAATAAGGAGTTTTACAAAACCTATATTAAAGAACTAATAGAACTAAGGTTTGCATTTGTTTCTGAAATAATACCTCATTTTTAAAAATTATTTTATTTTTGAGATTATAATCACACCGTTTCTCCCTTCCCTTTCTTCCCTCTAAGTCCTCCTAAATATACCTCCTTGCTGTCTTTCAAATTCATGACCTCTTTTTTCATTAATTATTATTTATACATATGCATATATATATGTATGTATGTATATAGATATTCCTAAATACATAAATGTTTTCAGAGTTGACCATCTGGTATTGGACAACCAAATGGCATGTTCTTTCCTGGGAACGACTATATCTTTGGCTCTCAGCATTCTCTAGTTGCTTATAGTTCTTTGTGTAGGGTTGAGGCCTCAGCCTCTTGGGCTTTTCTCCACCCATTTTGCCATGCCTATAGTTGTTCTTGTTTAGCCATATATGTGAGAATCTATAGGTGCTGTTTTTTTAGTTTAAGTGTGTGTGTGTGTGTGTGTGTGTGTGTGTGTGTGTGTGTGTGTGTGTGTTAGGGGGTGCACCTGAATGAAATGCCCATGGAGACTAGGAGTGGGTATTTGGATTTACTTGGAGCTGGAGTTACAGGTAGTTATGAGCCACCAGATGTGGATTCTAGGAAACAAAATTGAGTCCTCTGTAAATGCTTCACAAGCTCTTAATCACTGCTCCATCTCTCCAAACTCAGAAACAATACATCTTAAGAAATGGTTGGCTCTAATCCATTGCTGTCTCTTTCAATATAATGGTAACTATTTCCCCTATCCTTATATGGGACAGCACCAATAAAACATGTCCTCAATTAAGACTTAGTTTAATGAAAAGTCTTCTTTAAAATTGATTTAATGGATGGATCTCTGTGTTATCTAGTTAAAATCTAGAGTTACAACTCATATATATATATATATATATATATATATATATATATATATATATATATATATACATTCTATCAATATATTCCCCTCTACATGGTAAGTACAAATGTATTTTATTGATTTGAAGACAAGATCTCCATCTAGTTACAGTGCCTTTTTTTCTTAATTTTTTATAGTCACATGGTTTGTTTTTAATATTTGATGGACAATATTCCATAAGGAAATAGGGTGAATGTCTAATCACCTTATATCTTGTGTAAAACTTAGGAGCACCAGGAACGTGAGGACAACTGGCAGGTACCCGTGTGGAAACGCAGCAGCACGGGCAGGCTTTCAGCATTCTGGCAGTGCCTTGATGGTCTTGGATCTGGGAACAGACCCCAGGAAAAGAGCGAAGACAGAAAAATAGCTCCCTGTGGAAGAGGTTACGAATTTCTCTAATAACATAACGAGTGAGCAAATCAAGAGACGTATGCCTCAGCTACCCTCTAAGAGATGACAGCTCACTGGTAAGCATTCCGTACAAAGGATCCCTCGCTGGATCACCTCTGCAGTGTACTACCACGTGTGGGTGAGGGTTGTGCAGTGAACAGAGAGTCCTTTCTGAGCTCAGTCTGCCCCACACTGTGTGTCTCACCACCACTTACAGCCAAACGTTTGGTCAGTTCCTCCCAATGAATGAACCAAGGCATGAAATAATGTTTCAAAGATTTTTAGAAAATCAGAGTTATGAGAAAATAGCTAATTATCATTCTTGGGATTAAATGTTTGAGAAGGCACCACCAAGGGAATGAGCCTGTTACAGATTTTAAAGGAAGAAAATGGAGACTGGCTTTTTGTCATTGTGTCTTTCTGCTCTTTCTTTCTTTTACCTTTTTTATTTTTGGTTTTTCAAGATAGAGTTTCTCTGTTGTAACTCTGACTGCCCTGGAACTCACTCTGTAGACCAGGCTGGCCTTGAACTCACAGGCATTTGCCTGCCTCTACCTCCGGAGTGCTGAGATTTAAGGCATGTGCCACCACC
>JAMJFZ010001881.1:4130000-4472500 GCA_026225945.1 Cricetomys ansorgei
TGGGTTCCGTTCCCGGGACCTGCAGAAACCGAGTATGGGGTAATCTCAACACCTGGGAGGAAGAAGCAGCCGGATTAGAAATTAGCTCCACAGCAAGCCCAAGGCCAGCCTGGGATACACGAGACCATGTTTCTAAAACCAAATCAATAAGTGGGCCAGTTTTTACAAGGTAGTGCATTCATTTTTAAATTTATATTTTCCTACCTCTCTTCATCTTTCTATTCTACTTTCTTGATCTTTTATTTTCTTAATGGGGATGTTCTTTGTAATCATTTCTAAATTAATACACAAGGTATTAGATACTGCTGTGGCATTTTTTAACAGTGTGTTTTTGTAGATTTTCCTTCCATCCCTCCCTGCTCCCCCTGATGTCCCCCTCACAGCCCCTCCCTCTCTCAGTCTCTTCCCTTTTCCAAGTCCTGTGTGTCTTTTAGTCCATCCCCATCCCTCCTGGTCGCCTACCTTTAGTCTCTCTTGGTTTCTTTTCTGGTGTTTTGGTTTTGCCCACACTTGCCCTCTTTGATGTGCACACATGTAGACATTAAATTCCCATCTGCACATGTACATTTTCCTCACACCGCCACCCTCATTTCCTATCAGAAACTTTTACATTATCTGATCTCACAAGAGTCAGGTGATATCTCAAAGTAGTTTGAATTTGAATTTCCTTGATTACAAAAGATGTTGAACGCTTTTAAAAATACCAATTGACCAACTATGTTTTTCTTCTGAGAACTGTTGATCTCCTTAGTCCGTTTGTTGATTTGCAGGATTTGGTTTTCTTGTTTTGTTTGTTTGCCTGGATTTTTCATGTTTAATTTTGCATTTGCTTGTAAATTCCTGATATTAGTTCTGCGTCTTAGGTATAACCGATACAAATGGTTTCCCACTTCTGTAGGCTGTCTGTTTGCTCTCCTGATAGTTTATTTTTCTGTGAAGAAATTCTTTTAATTTTGTGTCATCCCACATGTTGACTCTTCTGGCTAGCTCCTATATTATTGGCATTCCATTCAAAAAGTTCTCGCCAGGTTTTGTTTGTTTGTTTGTTTTATTTTGTTTTCAATTAAGGTCTTTGATCCACTTTGAGTTGATTTTTTGCAAAGGATAAAGGCTATGGATCTATTTTCATTTTTCTATAGGGGGATATCCCATTTTGCCAGCACCATTTATTAAATGGGCGCTCTCATTTTCTGTTACTATTTTTGTAACATTTGAAGGTTTGTTTCTGGGTCATTTCTTCACTTCCATTGGCCTATCTGTTTATTTTTCAGCCAGTATCAGGACAGCATAAATGAGCATACACTGTCACTATAATAGTATAGTATAATTTGAGGTCAGGTATTATAATACTTCCTGCTGTGTTCATTCTCCTTAGGATGACTGGCTATATGTAGTCTTCTGTGGTCCCATATGCATTCAGGAATTGTTTTTTCCAGTCCTGTATTAAATTAGAATTTAATTAAATCTGTAGATTACTTTTGGTTATGTAGAAGGTCCTTCCACCATCTAGTGCTGTATTTGATTTCTCTTTTCAATGACTGAAAACTTCTATTAAAGAAGTCTTTCACTTCTTTGGTTGACTTGATTCCTAGGTGTTGCTGTTGTTGTTGTTATTGTTTGGAGTGATTAAGAACAAAGTGCCTTTTATTAGCCTCTGTCTCTGAGTTTGTTCTTGATATATATGAAGACAAATCACTGATTTCTTCACAGTTAAATCAGCTTCTGAGATGGGGATGTAGAGTACTTGCCTAGCATATTCAAGGGCCTGCATTTGATCCCCAGAACTGCAAGGAAACAAACAAAAAAGACTTTTAAGAGAAGAAGGTGAGCATTGTCAAGAGGATCATATGATCTGTGGATTTAAAAGAAATAATCCCAGTGGCCATCCACTTAGATCTATGGTACAGGCAATCATCTCGTCTATAACACCCATCAGTATATGAATAACAAAGAAAGAATGTTTGTGTGTTTTTGTTTTGTTGATAAGGGACCCATGAAACCAGATATTAAATACTGAGTATAGTACCATAAATCCAAAACATGATGAGGCAGTTTTAAGTTCAGTAGAAGCATTGTAGCAAAGAAAGTTAAAATGATTAGACAGTAACTATGAGACATTCCTCTTTTAGGAGATAACATTAGGGCTTAGAGGAAACAGGGTTTAGGGAAAAAAATAGTCTATGTGAAAGGACTAGCTGAGATAATAGATCAAAAGCAAGAGCCCCCATAGGCCAGTAAAACATAGAAATAAAGAATTATTAGAGGGTAGAAGGATAAATTAAAGGAGCTAGAAAACAAGGTTGGGATGATTGACAGAAGTCGTTCAATGTTAGGGCTTTGTAGGCTGAGCAAAGGATTGTGGTGCCTGACCTTAGTGCAAAGAGAAACTATTAAACAATGTTAAATTATCCTTTTTAAATGGTTATGAATGAGTGATGGAATCTAAAGCAATAGGTATAGAAACAGAGAAACTAAGTATCAGGTAGACCAGATAGAGAATCTTTAGGTAAATCTTTTTTCAGGGCAGTGGGGAGGGTTGGGTCAAGACAAGGTTTCTCTGTTGTAACTTTGGCTGTCCTGGAACTCACTCTGTAGACCAGGCTGGCCTCGAACTCATAGAGATCCGCCTGCCTCTGCCTCCCGAGTGCTAGGATTAAAGGTGTGTGCCACCACTGCCTTGCCAGATAGATATTCTTATGGCTTGGCTTTGGTAGTAATCTCAGAGATGGAGAGAAGTCAATGGCTCAGGGTTATATACAAGATTCAGGATTGAAAGAGCTGGCAGAATGAATGTGTAGCACTGAATATGGAGGAAGTAGGAAAACAAGAACCACACACAACTCTAAAATACTGGGCTTGAGCACCAAAGCATGTGATGAAACAGTGGCAGATCTGTAGACAGTGAGGGTGGCCAGGTTTAGAGCCCAGTAGATAACCTGAGAATTCTGCTTGGCTTAGAGTATGTCTGAAAAGCCTGAGATATACAAGACTAGCTCAAGAAGTTCTAGGCACATGGCATATTTCTGTAAGAACGATTAAATTATTAGGAGACTAATTCTTTTTCATGTGTGAGTTTGCATATGTGTGTGCTCATGTGTGTGCATGTTCATAAGGGGGGGGGCAGCCAGAGTGTAAAAAATAGAAGCCATTTACTTTGTTTTCTGAAACAGGGTCTCTCGCTGCCCTGAGACTTAATAAATTGGTAAGACTAACTAGTCAGAAAACCGCAGGTATCCACCTGTCTCTCCCTCCCCAGAACTAGGATTTGTAAGAATGTGCCACCACACCCAGTCATATCTTAATATATGTTCTAGGGAGTGAACTCAGGTCCTTATGTTTACGAAGGAAGCACTTTACTGAGCTATCTCCCTGGCCCAGAAAGTTAATTTTAATATCACATTAAAATTGCCTCCATTAAAACTATTTGCAACCCAACCTTCTGTTGTCAGGAAGGGTCCAAGGAGCCAGTTTCTTGCAAGATAAGCCTCCAAACATTTGAAAAGATGAAATGGATGTTCCCTCCCACGTGGACGGAATATGTAAAGAACGAGAGCATAAATAAGCATTCCTTTTAAAGGAAAGTACATTGAAAATCATGTTGTCAAAGTTCACAACACTTCAGCCTGGAGAAATGGAGGTTCGATTCAGATATAGCAGATGACAGAGCTTATGATGACACTCGGTCTCCCAGACTTCTATGAACAAACACTAGTGCCCTCAAGTGTTCTTCCCATGATTCTGTTACCATTCTGAATGCACCCCAGCAGTTTCCTACTCAACTAAGTCTCTCATGGAATTTGTATTCTTCCAATGAATCTGTCTGATCTAACCAAGTAATGCAGCCATTTTCTGTACAGATGTCTTTCCATGATGGTGCTAGACATTGCAATCTAGTGACCACATCACACTGCTGGCTTTTATAATGTTTGTGGTGAACTCCTGTCTAGCCGGGTTCCCACATCCTACACTTGTGCTATAATTTCTTTGCTTAGATTTACAGTGTTGAGGTATTTGAAACTTGAGTCTTTTAAAACTGGAATATTAGTTATTCCTTCCACTTTTGTCGCAAACACGAGTCTGATGACTGATCCTTCTGTCTGTGTCCCATTCCTTGGCTAAAATGATACTTAGGTGACAGAAAACTCCAAGGTAATAATAAATGTAAAAGTAAAAATTTGCTGCTTGCTTACTATATTTCAGATCTTCCTCAAAGTCCAGGCTTCCTCGTCTATAAGACAGACATTTCAAAATAAAAACAAAAGTAATAAATTACCTATGAAATTCACAAAGTCATATTTGCCTATCACTAAAAACTTTTAAAGAACATCTTACTATTGTAGAAGTTTATTTTTACTTGTGTATAAAATAATTGTCTTGTGCACTGTTCGGAAAAGGGCTGCCCATGTCATGGTGTTTTATACTGTCTGCAGGTGTTGGATTTATGTGGGGGATGTTTCATAGTTGATCTGCACGTGCTATCAGTAGAACACCTGAGGAGTTATGAATCAATAAAAACACTAGTTGAGATGCTTGGGGTTCCACTGTCCAGTATGGTTCTTGTCGTGATGGTGGTTTGCTCTGTTGAGGTCCGGAAGTATTTGCACCTATGTTGCCCTTCATCTGCAATAAGGTGCTGTTTGAGTGCTTCCCACAATGCCCCACCAAGAAAGGGTCCCAAGAGCCCATAGAGGATGATCTTGGGGGAAAACAGTTACAGGAGGAAGGCTCTGCTGTACCTCTTCTCTTCCCAACTCCACGCCAATTACTGAGCTGTTCCTGCACATAGCCTGTGCTTCTGTCTTAGCTTAGATTCCCCAGAAGCAGATCATGAAGCAATCACTCGAGTACAAGCTGTTCCAGGGGAGGGCAGAGTAAAATGTTGAGAGTCACCAGGTGCATTATTAATCTAGTGACGCTCAAAAGTCCACTAAACGTAACCATCCTAGGGAACTATGGGAGTCGGGACAGAGCACGTGCCTTGCAGTTATCCAACTCCTGTGCGTTAATTATATACTTGTTTCCATCACTCATTAATGAGGGTTGGTCAGGTTGAGATTGAGCCCCAAGAACTTTCAAAATGCCACGTATACCAGAGAAACCATCATGTAAATGGAAGTCAGGTGCAGTCCAATACAACAGTGAGGTCTGGTGACGGGGGATGTGGACCTGGCGTAACGGAGTTCATGACAGCAGCGGAGAAGTTTACTAAAGAATGGAAGAGGGAGAATGTGCAAATGTATAAATGGTTGGCTCTTTGTATCCACGGGACCTGAATCTACAGATTCAATCAATCTATCATGGATTAAAAATAGTATTTAAAAGTATCAGGGCTGAACATGTGTGGTCATTTCTACCGCCGACAGAATCCCCCAGATGATACAGTGTGATCGCTCTCTACACAGATTTTGCTTTGTTGCAGGTACTACAAGTATTCTAGAGAGTATTTAACACACACACACAAAAAAAAAATGTGAACAGGTCCTATGAAAATACTTTGTCATCTTATATAAAAACCCTGAGGATCCACTGAGTTTGAGATCCAGAAGGGATGTGGAACAAATTCCCCATGAATGCTGAGGCATGTCTGGAGGCTGCACGCATGCACGCACACATCCTATCGCATTGATTCTCTGGAGGACCCTGACTAATACAAACTGCTCCGGGGTTAAGCAACAGTGTAGCATTTAATAACATTCTCTCCCTTATCAAAGACAGATGCCTCGGGATAGCTTCCATTCCCTTCGTCATACGCTGTACCTCTTGCCAATGGTGGCTGTGCCTAGCGTATATCACTGGGCACAAGCATCTGGGCACTGACTCTACCGATGCTAGACCCAGGTAAGGTATTCCAAAGAGACGCTGAAGAGCTCCATGTTTCTAGACGACGGAAATTCACAGAAGACTCTGGGAGGATGCCTCCACGGCAAAGATGCCATGCCAAGCAAGGATAAAGGTAGTAGAAGAGGTTTACTGACATTTTCCGAACCACACCTCCCCCACCCAGGGTTAAAGGGGTAGCGGAATTGCAGTGGGAGGGGTTTGGTTTGTTTCATTTTCTCTCTCTCTTCTGTTAACCTTGTTCATCTGTTTTATATTTTTTTTTTTGAAAGAGGCTTCCAATCAAAACAATGTCATCCAAATAATCAAATCTCCACAGGTCATGTGAGAAGATCTGCAAATCATTTTATCTCAATTATCCACTGCCTCTAAATGCCCAAGAATGATAAAAAGAGTTAGTCCCGTCAGTAAAAGTTAATAGTTAAAGCAGGTGAAAATGCAGTTATCAAATGTCTTAGATAAAGGGCCTCTTTTTTTTTTAATGAAGTTTTTTTTCCTTTTAAGTTTTTTTTTTTTTTCCTAAGAAACACAGAGACATTGGGAGCTGAGCTCAGCTGACCTGAGGGTGCACAGCAGGACAGAGTACTGCCATTACCTCTTCCTGCATATTCAAATATGTCCATGTCCCTGTGGTGACTTTTTCCTTAACAACCGTGCACTTTCTTATACTAAAATCAAGGACTTTGATTCCTAGTGCTCATTTTCTCCCACATACTTTAAAGTTATAGTTTCTAGGTAGATTAAAAGGCTTCACCTCCAGGCTGGGAGTGGGAGTGGCTCAGTCTGTAGAGTGCTTATGTTGCAAACATGAGGATTTGAGTTTGATCCCCGGAACCCATGTTTGGTTTGTTGTGCAAGTAGACAGAAGGATCCTTGATGCTTGCAGCTTAGTCCACTCACTGTGCTCCAGGCCAATGAGAGATTCTGTCTCAAACCAAAACAAGGCAGATGAATACTGAGAAATAACACCCAAAAATTGACCTCTTGCCTTTGCAAGTTCCTGCATATGCTTGCACCCACATAAACATGCACCCACATAGACACACACACACACACACACACACATACAAAAATAAATAATAGAAAATGTAAAAGGAGCCACCTATTCAAGATTTCAATTGCTAAGCCCCAAGTAGGCATCCTTAGCTTGATACTGGAAGGGCATCTTGACCTTTAAATGGGATATGGAAAGAAGGTTATCACTTCTCTTGATGAGAAAATACAATCAGCAACAACCATAATGAAATGGCCATGCATGTATGGTCAGGAATTAATAAAAATAGGTGAATCTTATTTGAATAATGATACATAGTAGAAATGGTGGCTAAGAAAAGAAAGGCCTATCAAATGGCCAAACTTGGACCAAAGTCTTTACCTCATCAGGCAGAGCCATTGGTTGTGTTAACTGGCCAATGCCTGTGCAGGTTGGATGTTTGTTTCCAATTATTCCTTCCTCTTTATATTAAGGTATCCATATCACTCCCCAAATGACTTTGTAGTGTCTCTCAGGAGAGAGGACATTACAGTAGTGCCTGAAGCTTTTACTTGGGATTTGATTAAGGCCCAACAGAAATCAACAGTATGTCAGAATGCCTTTGTGGATTGCTTTGTTTGCATCTCTTTCTTTAGACATGAGAGAACATGCAACCTGTAACACATGATGCAAAACATTGCTACATGGAGAAGACGAACCCAACACATTCATGAGGCTGAGCATAGGCAGCCTTACCTGATTCGTGCAGAACTGCTACTAACCCACAGACCTGTGAGTAAGGAACTTGTATCTGTTTCCATAGCCACTGAGGTTCGAAGGTGTTTACTACACAGTGTCACTTTAGCAGAAAATGTCAAATATAAGCAAGAGGGGGATTTTAGAGCAGACAACCCCTCAAAAGATTAAATTACAAGTAACTTGAAGGAGAAGGCAATTTGGAGGGTTACCTATAATTTTCTAGATTTTTTTGTCCCATGAACACAAGCTAGAACTCTATAATGTATGATTCCCTAAACCTACCTTACATGGCGTATTCTTCCATATACCTGGCTTCCAGAGCAAAGAGCCATGAATCAAATTCTCTATCAAATCCATACCATTCATCCAGTGTGAACAAAACCATTAAACTTTGTTTCTAAAGATTCAGGGCTAGCTTGTTTCCTTGGTATATCTCAGACTAGGACAGAGTTCTTGGGCTGCTTCAACAAGGTCACGGACCATTGGGCTTTCCTGATTTCCATTTCTCCTTCTTCTGCAGACTACAGAGATCTTAAAGTCCAGACCTTCTGGGTTCAGGCCTCTTCCTTCTCAGCCATTATTGTTCCTGTGCCTCCTTAAAGTTTCAAAGCAGCAGATACTAACCAAGTCCGGGTCATAGCCCCATGCCTTGAGGTGAGATGGAATACAAGTGATTCAGCCTTTTGTTGTACATATTAGGTGACACATCCTGCCAACCGTGAGGAAATAGGAAGGACCCTTGGGTTAGAAGCCATCAGGTTCCATGATCAAATGATGAAACACCACCAACATGGTACATTCTTTCATTTATTAAACGCTTATTCTAAGTCCATTTCTTTTTACAGTTTATAGACATTATTCCCACCCACATGCCCCTTCTGCAGACAGGGAACTTTGTTAGCTAATTGAGACTCACAAAGAAAAGGCAACGTGTTTAAGATCACCCAGATCGCAGATGACAGAGTCAGAGTTTGAACTCAGGCCTGACTGTATCAAAGCCTTTGGATGCAAACGCCCTGCATGTGGAGATCTGCCTCCCTCTCTATTCTTCAAGACTTCAAGACAGCCCTCGATGCTATTGTCTGATTCCTCTCTACTACAAAAGAGGCACAGGACACAGACACAACAACAAAGTCCCTCCCTGGGGATCAGAAATAGCCAAAAAGAGGCAGATGGTGAATTTCTGGATGCCAAAGCTCATTCCAGAGAAACGAGTGCCTGCTGTCCCATGAGTTTTAACACAACGATGTGCAAATTCTGCTGGGCTCCTGAGGAAGCATGCCAAGTCTGTTTGCAATTTCGCAGCTCATAGCATACTCATCAGAGTCTTTCTTTCCATTCATTCTGCCTGGTGCTTTGCGAGCCTGCTGAAGGCTTTGCAACTTTGAAAGCCAAAGAGTCCAGGCCTCGGACTCTCAGAAGCTGGCTGTCCTCTTAATTACGCCCTTCATGTTGCTGTCTGTCCCTTTGCTTTCTGCAAAGGAAGGACATCATAGTGCAGCTCAAAAGGGTAACGAGCTGAAAACTCGCTGGGACATTGGGCAGCAATCCTCTCACATTGCTCATCCTCAGAGCATTATTTCTCCCTTAATCACCAGCATCCTGGCCTCAGAGTCTCCTGCTCTCTGGACTGCAGTCTGTCTTGATCTCTCTGGGAGACACAGCAAGCAGCTGTGGTAAAATTCGATGCCACATTCATGGTGTTGAGCTTTTTCTTGGGATTCCCACATGGAAATACTCTACCCTGGGTGGCCTTCCATGTAGACCAGAGCAGTTGCTCTTCCCAGAAAGGCAGCTGTGCTGCCCAGCTGTGATGTCTCAGGAAAGCATGCTGCACAATCATCTCGGATTTTTCCACTTCGAAAGAGTATAGGCTCTTTTCTGAGAAAGCTGATGATGTTGCTGCCAAAGCAATGGACCCCAAATGCACTCTTTCATCTCTGAGAATGACATTGTTATAAGGGATGATAGAGAGTGTGGGGAGACGGAAGTAGAGGGAATTCTCTCCCTGTGCAGTAGCAGAATTCCAGAGCTTGCCCTTAATGATCCTTGTCTTTGTGAAATCCAATCTTCTGACCTTGATTCATGTGAACATGTAAACATGATGAGAAGTTATGAGGTAAGAGGATCAATAGCCAGTTAGGTTTAAGTTATCCTATGAACCTTTCAAAATGAATCTATCTATCTATCTATCTATCTATCTATCTATCTATCTAACTATGTTATCTATATCTATCTATCTCATATGTGTGTGGTATGTGGCATATGCATGTATACATATATATGTGTAGGTGCTCTTGCCTATGCATACATGTATGGAAGCCAGAAATAGCATCTTTGCCATATATTTTGAAACAGAGTTATTTGTAGTAGTTAATTTTGTCAATTTGGCACAACCTAGAATCACCTGGGAAGAGAAATTCAATGAAGGGTTGGCTACATTTGGATGGACAGTGGACATGTCTACCAGGGATTATTTTAATTAAGTTAATAGATATGAGAAGACAAGACCTAGCCCACAGTGAGCAGCAACATTCCCTAGGCCAGAGTTCCTAAATGGTTTAAGAATGAAAAACTTCGGTTGAGTACAAGCAAGCAAGTAAGCATGCATGAATTAATTTCTCTGTTTTTTGACTGTGTATAAAACTAACTATTTGAAGTTCTTCCTTGGCTTCCTCACTATGATGGACTATAACCTGAGATTATATGCTGAAATAAAATCCTTTCCCCCCTAAATTGACTTTTGTCAGAGTAATTTATCTCAGCACTAGAAATGAAATTAAGATGCTCTGATCTGGCTCTCACCATTTCATTTGGACTGGCTGACCAGTGAATCCCCAGCATCCACCAATCTCTCTACCTTATGAGTTTAGCAAATTCAAATGAGGCCCACATTGAATGTACAACCTTTCTTCCCCACCCAAAATGGTGTCTAATGTTTTCAATGTCCATAAATACTTCTCTCCTTCATGCCTACTGGAAACAGGAGCTTTCTCCAACACTTCTTCCTCAGTCATCTACGATCAATCCAACCTCAAGACTTGTCAACTGCACCCCTTAAAAGTGTTCTTCATCATCTTGCTAGGCAAGGTGGTACACATTAATTTTATATCAACTCCCTTAGAATTCAAACATTCTCTCCAGAAAGGATGGAGGGGGAGGTACTCATGGGACTCAGGAAGTAAACAAACTTCAAGCCTAGGAAAAAATAAAACTACAGGATTCATGAGGGTTCCTCCCCAAGGTTATAGAAGCAGCAAACAAGTGCTCCAGGAAGACACTCTGACCAGCTGAACTGCCCAAAGGAGATCTTCAACTTGTTGAGCTATCCGCAAGACATGCATGGAGCTCTAGGGTTACAGCTTTCACGAGCCATCCCCGCTGCCAGGGTGGGATTTTCAGTGCCACAGCTACTTTTGAGTCATCCCTACTACTATAAATGATACCTCACCCATAGCCCTGTAGCTTCAATAGACTTGTTGGGTCACAAAGTGGTACTTTTGTCTAATCATCACTTTGGTCTGTAGTAGATTCCCTAGATATGTGTGTCAGTGTGTGTCAGGTTGCTTTAGAAACAGTTTCTCATAATAAATATTAAGTCTAATCCTTAAGAGGAAGGCTGAGGCAGATGGATCATTAAGTTCAAAGCCAGTCTGGCCTATACAGTGAGCCCCTGTCATAGAAGCACACGCAAACGTTCCTCATCTAACCTTTCTTTCCTCCCTCATTTATGCTGCTGTCCCAATCCAAGTCACTATGTCTTGTTGGGAGTATGATAATGGCATCTACCCTATACCTCATATCCGTTTCTATGTCTCTACAGTCTACCCACAAATCTGTGCCAGTGTGACACAATCAAGTTTTCATCATAGCCTAACTCATGTTCAAATTAAGGTCTTCAACAAAGATCAATGGTCAGCTGTTCTATAATTTACACATTTTAAAAGAAATGAAATGTTTGCAGTACCTACCCAGAAGATGCGTAGGTACATCTTATTTGGAATATCTTCATGGATTTTGGTTTATTTTTCTTCATGATGACCCTACAGTTCCTACTGAAATGGACCACACAGGAAAAGGGGAGGAGGAGGGGTGGGCCATGAAGATGATAGCATTTCCCACAGTTGAAATTCCTTTTGTTCATATAAAAAAAAAAATCCCTTTGGCTAACCTGGGTTTGTTTGTCTTACAACCAGATAGCCCTCAACAGAAATAAAAGTCACCTTCTGCCTTTTCTTCTACATATGATTTAAAACTCACTTTCAAATTTCAATTGGTACAGTCATCACATTTGGAAAACACTGGTGGATTTCCCACACCAAGAGTTCATTCTGCTGACTTCTTTAAAAGCAAGCTGCTTCTTGCCAAATAAAACAAAAATTCCCCAGGTCAGTGATATATTTTTAACATTTTCCTTGGTAATAACTTCACATTTACAGACAAATTATGAAAACAAAAATAATATGAGACTATTCATATACTATCTATTCAGATTCTTTCCACTTTATTGTCTTTGTTCTGTCATTCACATAGTTTAACTATACATCTAACTATTTAGCTATGTTTATGTTTTTCTGAAATATGTGGTTATAAATTTATTATATTGTGACCTTCAGCCTGGAACTATTTCAGGGGGTAATTCCTATGAATAAGAATTTTCTGTTATATGACCAAATAATTGCCAACTTTGACAAATATAACGTCAGCAATTGTTTTTCCTCTAATTTATACTTTGTATTCCAGTTTCATTACTTTACCAAACAGTGTCCTATACTGTACTGTCCCTCCCCACTTCAATGGAGGATCTACTTTAAAGTCAGATATTGCATTGACTATTTACATTTTTAAATGTTTTAATTGCTATTAACTATAGTCACTATATTGTCCAATTGATCTCTTGAACTTACTCATCCTGAATAACAGAAGTTTAACATTCTTTGACCAATATCCTCCAAATACTTCCCTGACCAGCCCTTGATAATATAACTGTTCTCCTCTCATTTCTATGAGCTCAGTGTTTTAAAATTCCATATGTAAATAATATTATGTGGTTTTGATTTGTATTTTTACCTTATTTCATTTACTATAACAACTCACAGATCTATTTGTGGTGTTACAAATAACGACTTTTCTCCATTCTTAAAGCTGCATAGTTGTCCATCATATGTACACATGCATATACACATATAGTATACATGTATATACTATAAACTACATATATAGTGTATATATATATACACGTGTATAAGGTATATAAATATATACTATATACTACATGTGTAGTATATATATACATATATAAGGTATATATATACACATATATAAGGTATATAAATATATACTATATAGTATATATACATATATATAAGGTGATTTGATATATTCTTTACCTATTAATCCATTTTCTGTTGTATTTTGGTATTGTGAATAATGTTGCAATAGACGTGGTGGTACAGGTATTTCTTCACACCAATTTCATTTTCTTTGCAGATATACCCAGGAGCGGTGAATCACATTAACCCTGTTTCGAGTTTTCTGTTTCATGATTTTGAAGAATGTTCATCCTGTTTTCCATAATGGCTTTGCTCACTTAAACTCCCACCGAGAGTATGCAAGGGTTCCCTTTTCTCCACTAGCATCCCCACCATTGGCTTCTTTTCATCTGAAATATTAATTCTTCCTTTTGTTTGTTTCCTCCTAATAATAATGAGGATGTGTGTTTGCAGATGGAACACTGTATAGATGCCACTATGCTCTGCGGCCAGGTCACACCTGGAGACTCACAATGTCCATCTGTCCTCCCCTTGTTACACCTAGATAGACACATTGTTACACCTGGAGACCCATAATCTTCATCTCTCTCCCGCGGGTGATAGTGACTCTGATCACTAGTCAAAGAGGTGAGACACAGAGCTGAGTATCTACTGCATAACACTTAAGTTTTGATCTCCTTTTTATTTTCTATTTTTTATTGTTTGAGAAATTTTCATACCTACATTGTATGTACATACGATGTGTTTTAATTTCATCCCTATTCCAACTTCTTCTCTATTTCTCTACTACTAATTCCTCCCAACTTTTTGTGGCTTTTGCTTGTTTGTTTGTTGTTTTCGTTAATAAACTGAGTCCACTTAGTGCTACAAATATGTTCAGCAGTTTGGGACCATTTATAAAGCATGTGTAACAGCCTCTTCGGGGTCTTCATCCTTGAAGAAAACTAACCCTCACTCTCCCAGAAGCTATCAATCTCTCTCAGTAGCTGTCAATTATCAATAGCTCCTCAGCTAGAAGTAAGATTTCATGTCCACCTCCCTTTTGTTCGACTTGATCTTTCCTGAATCTTATGCGTGTGATCCCAGCCATGAGTTTATATATGCAACTGCCCTGTCGTGTCCATAAAACACGATTTCACTTTTGTCATCCACTCTTTCTGGCGTTTATAATCTATCTATCCCCTCTTTCAGAATGATCCTCAGACTTTGGTAGGAGGGGGGCATGATGCCAATGTCCCATTTGACAAGTCATTAGGAGTTGCTTTAGTATTATATTCATTTAGCAGAAGAACAGCAATAGGTTCTCCTACAGGGCCTATGTCCTGTCTTGGCACAAGTTCTTGGCATGAATCACAGTGCCAGACATGAGTTTCATCTTGTAGAGAAGGCCCTACACCCAGATGGAGAATGGGTGGTTACTCCCATAGTATTTGTGCCACTGTTGCTCCAGTGGGCATATCTTTCCAGGTTGTAGCAAAATATATTTTGTAGCTCACATGATTGACAGCTGGGTATTATTGGCAATTATTTTTCTCCTCTGGTAGCATGCATATCACCTTCCACCTCTATGAAAGTTGCCCAGTGGAGAAGAAACTTCCAGCTTGATTCCTTCATATTCCATAACTTGAAGTAAAAGTGTGGCCACTTTAAATAATATAAATATCCTCTCCCTCATCAAAATGTCTTCTAGTAATTATAATTCATTTGATTCAAACAGTGTCAAATGGTGCAAAGTGATAAATTCCCAACTCCAGTACTCCTCCCAAACTAGCTAGTCAACTTTTGTTATTTTTTTTTAATTTATTTACTTTATGTATATGAGTGTTTTGTCAGCATGTGTATCTTTGCACCATATGTATGTCCATTGCCCACAGCAAGAAGAAGTTGTCAGAACCCCTGGAACTAGAATTTCAGATGTTTGTAAGCTGCCATGTGAGTCCTGGGAACTAAACCTAGGTTCTCTGAAAGAGCAGTAAGTACTCTTAACTGATAAGATATCTCTCCAGTCCCTATGGTGCTCTTATTGCTAAGAGCCTTCCTTTCTCTTCTCTGTATTCATTTATGATATGAATTCATGAGTTCCCTTTATCTGATTTCTTGTTATTTGTTATTGGACTTAATTATTTTCATGCTCAGATTGCTTGAGGTTTGGCTAATAATACCCTGCCTGCTCAAATGAGAACTTGAGCCCTCATGACAAGAAATTACACATTTATGCACATTTAGGATGTATATACTCTGTGTGAGAGGGGAGTGTTCCTTCCTTTATATCCTAATAAAATAGCTCTGTGGCCATCTTTGTACAAAGCAGAGAAAGCCCTGATTTTATGAATCCTAAGTGAATGTGTATAGCTGACATGAGCCATCTATGCCAAAAACCACAGTCTCAGACCTATGGAGGAATGGCAAAGCTTTCCCCCTGAGGTGAAGTTCAGGGACATGGTAAGATCTTCCTTGGGGAACTGAGTTTGAATGTGGACAATGTGTGCACCATGACTTTCAGGAACCCTGGTCTGGATGTTTATGGACTGAATAGTTACCTGCTGAGACTGTTCCCATCTAGATTAACTAAACCTGCCTCCTTGATCCAGATATATGCCATAAACCCTGCCTCCTTGTTTATCTGTATGCAATAACCCTTCTTCTCTGTTCAACTCTATATAATAAATATGCTATGCTTGAAGACTGCTGTGGTTTCTCCAGCCAAGAGCCCAGGCCACCTGATCCCAGCTTTCCATCTGTGTATATATGTTTGTTTGTCTTTTCTTCATTGACTTACCGGCTCGGTCAGGTCTATCTCTGGAACCCTGCTGGGTGAAACACATCCTGAATCCTGAAACCAACCATTTAAAATGACATTTTAAACCTGAAGTACTATGCATTGGGTTTCTTAAAACGGGACACATTTATATCCACTTGATCCGATATCAAAACATTTTAGTATAATGCCTAAAGACAAAACAAAGACGTTTCAGTGAAAAATTCTTCTGATGGCCAATTTCCCCTCTGTCCTTTGGATAGGACAGCAGAGTGCAATGTAGGATGAATTCTACATGTTGGAGATCAATGTATTATTATCCTAATCTTCTGAGAGTCCGTGCTTGGCAGGTTTCCCCCAAACTTTAATATGAGTTACAGTGCTGGTGATCAGCTAATCCAATAAATTGCTCAGTTCTTCCAGTTCACTTAGACTAAATATGATCATTCTTTATTTTAAAAAATGCAAGCTTGTTGGAATCCATTTCTTCATCTACAAGTATAATGATTTTGACTAATTTTACACAAAAAAAATATTGCCATGTGTGGGCCCCATAAATCTGCCTAGTTTTGTTACTTGCTATTCTCCCCAGCTGCTCTGAACTTAGCAGAAAATTTCCAAGTCAAGAAATAAGCTGTTATTTGCTGTAATTTCCTCTTTGAGGCATTTTTCAAAATTTTGTCATTATATTTCTTACGTTTCAAAATATATTAAACACATCTGATTCTGTGCCCAGGAAACAATTGTTTCCACTTTTAGCAATGGAATTGAAAATGTAAGACGTGGGTGTTAGATTTTCAATTTTCACTCATATTTTTACTTAACGAGTTAGTATCTTACCTAATTGTGTTTTTCAGATTACTTCTCTTTAGAACCAAAATATGTTCATGAAAACTTAAAACAATAAAAAAACAAAAAACATTTTTTCCTGTCCCACACAGATTATATGCTGAACTGAACTCAGCTACTCTTTAAATGGTATACAGTTAGGCTGATAGAATAGTCTCACTCAACCTCATACAATACAGTAACTAGGAAACATGAAACAGAATGCCAATAGCTAAATGCTTCAATAGAACATGTTGGCACATGAACTTTGCAATAGGCCAGGCTACTGTTTATGTGCCTATATTTTAAGACCCAGATGAGGTGAAACAGAATAAGTAAGATTTCTTATAGAGCTAATAACTGCACTGAAATGTTAGTTCCCAGGCCATGAAATCAACCTTTTCCCCCTATAGTTCAATGGGGCTTGGTATATTTACTGACTTCTCCATTGAGCATCATCATCTAATTACAGACATCTTCTTTACCCCAAAAGTAAAGCTGCAGATATTGACACTTATTTTTTAAGAGTTCTGTGGTTTCTCCAGCCAAGAGCCCAGGCCACATGATCCCAGCTTTCCATCTGTGTATATGTTTCTTTGTCTTTTCTTCATTGACTTACCGGCCCAGTCAGGTCTGTCCATGGAACCCTGTTGGATGTAACACATCCTGAATCCTGAAATCAACATTTAAGATGACATTTTAAAACTGAAGTATACTATGCATTTGGGTTTCTTAAAACAATTGTCCCTCTTACCGCAACTCCATCCACCATGAATGAATTGTCTGTGTGTATTTGTCTATTTTGAAGAGTTCCTATGAGTGGCATTGAAGAGGATGTTGATCCTCTTAGCTCTCAGTGCTGTGGTATGCTTCATAACTTCATGGTCCAATAACAGGTTCGTGTTTACATACAGCATAAGCTTACCTTTCCATTCATCCGCTGATAGATCATTGGTTTATTTCAAACTTTTTATTATAATGTTGCTATGAATACTCATGTACAGGTATATATCTATGAACGCATATTTTCAACTTTCAACTACTTGCGAGTAGAGTTACTGGATCGTGCGGTAATTCAATGTTTAACGATTTTTGACAAGCTTTCAGCCAAAGCAAGTGTTCCATTTTATATTCTCAACAAGTGTATATGAGCGTCTAACTTCTCCGTGGCTACACCAACTGACTTTATCTGCTGTTGTTTTTATTGTGTCCATTCTAATATGTGTAAACTGGTAGTTCATTTCATTTTAATCCTCATTTCTTAATGACAATGAGGTTGAAAATCTTGTATGTATTGACCTTTTGTATATTGTTTTTAAAGAGATATCATTCTAGTTGTCACCTGGTTTTCGATGGAGTCGTCCTTTTTACTGACTTGAAAGAGCTCTTAGATATTTTGGACAGGATTCCTTTATACGATTTGTGTAAATATCCGCTTTCCACGGGCGAGTTGTGTTTTGACTGATGACCTGGGATGCAGTGAAATTCTTAATTTTAAGGAAGCCAAATTCATTCATTTATTTTGTTATTTATGTTTTAGGTATCCCTAAACTGTATCCTAATATGGTGTAATAAACACTTCTCTTTTCTTTTACTAAGAAGAGTTGAGCACTGAGGAGACGCCTTGTTCAGCAAAGTCTCACAATTACAAAGACCTAAGTTAAATCCTGAAAAAGGTTGTTTTAAAAGTCAGGCACGACACACTCTAGAAATTCTCCGGGGAGGAGGAGACAGGAGGATCTCTGGACCTTAGTCTATTGGGTGAATCCCAGGCCAATGAGAGACCCAGTCTCAAAAAAAATAAAAAGAATGTTGCCTGAAAATCAACACTTAAATCTGTCCTCTGTGGCCTATTCACACACATGTACATCTATCTGTATGCACACAAATCATGTAAACACATAGACACACAAAGATAAAAAGCATTGAATAATTTTACCTCTCAAATTTCTGTTTTTACCTATTTTGAGTTAATTTTTTCATGTGGTATAGGATAGGACTCCCGTTTTCTGCTTTAGCACGTACCAGTGTACCATTGGTTAAGGTCTTTGAGACAGGATCTCACTATATAGTCTTGGCTGACCTGCAACACACCGTTTACCAAGCTGGTCCCAAACTCACAGAGATCTTGCTGCCCTTGCCTCTTCCTCTGCCTCCCACATGTGTACCATCACACCCAACAGGGAGACTATCCCTTCTATCAGTCTTGATATCTTGACTTCTATCTCATGAGCATGCTCTGGTTCTTTCTTAGCTGCCTATCTTAACAAAGTAAGCTTCTCTGTTGTGAGGTGTTTTTTCTATAGAGATGAAAAGGTTAAAACAAATGTCCTTAGTCTAACAACCACCAGAAGACCTAGATTCTGGCAGTAGTCTATGAATGAGCTTAGAGGCATATGCTGTCCCAGTTAAACTTTGAGATGACCACAGCATGGAAGATAATTTTACTGAAGCCTGTGAAAATCCTGGGCTGGAGAATCCAGATAAACTCTTCCCAGACTCCTGATACACACATATATGAAAAATATGTGCTTAAATCATACCACTAAGGGTGGGTGTGTTTATGGTTGGTGTGTTCATGGTGTGTGTGTGTGTGTGTGTGTGTGTGTGTGTGTGTGTGTGTGCGCGCATTAATTCATGGATGCACTTGTAGAGAACAGAGAACAACTTTCAATTGTTCTCCACTTTATTTTTCTGAGTCTGGAGCTCGCCATTTCAGATAGACTGGCTGGCCAACAAGCTCCTAGGATCTGTCTGACTCTAGGCCTCTAGCTCTGGGATTACAGATGTGCCCCACTGCACTTGGCTTTCATGTGACTACTATAAATCTGAACTTGGATCCTCATGGTTATGTAGCAAGCACTTTATCCACTGAGCCATCTCTCTAGCCCTGGGGAAGATTTATTCTAGTAAAAAATGGTAGGCACTACATTCTACAATTTGTTGGGTTTTTTTGTTTGTTTGTTTGTTTGTTTCCATTATTCTTTAGTCTCTGCTACAGATCTCCAATAAATGGAAAATAATGTCAAAAGCTAACAAAAATATTACCAAACCCTAGATTTTCAGTCCTTTCTTGCAGCTGTGTCTTTCCATGCTCTCATTACTGTTCAATTATTGGACTGGTCCAGTCCTACTCAACAACTCCTTGGTCTCCTTGGTCTCGTTTCCAGTGCCTCGTCTGGAAGTTCAGTGTCTTACCACTAAATTGTACCTTCTCGTTCACAAACTCCTCCAATTTCCTGGTGTTAACCAAAGCCAGAGTGTTTCAAAAACCACATCAATGTCTTATTGAATGGAAGAAACTCCTGCTCTCAGGCCCCTCCCCGCCAGCATACTGCTCTATGTGGATACCATTTCCCAGTGATGGGATCGCTGGCCAATTATTTAAGTCCTCAAAGCCTCAATATCCCAGTTTCTTAAATGGAAATAATACCTGCCTCAGGATTGCTGAAAAATAAATGTTGAAATGATACAGAGAAAAGTGTCTGTCTTTTCTGCATTCAACACTGTTTTCCAAACTACTGACCAGGGTTACTCTCAGCATGACCCAGCCAGGGATAAGCCAATAAGGGTAGAAATAATTATATCTGGAAGAACTAGCTGGAAGGAGTCAAGGATGTTCTCCTAGCATGTTAATTTGAGGGTGTTTGATCAAAGTGGCTGGAATATAAGACTGGATAAGTAATATTTCTTTGAATTAGGGGTGTTTTATTCAGTGGGACTGAGGGAAGAAAATAGATACACGTATGACTGTATGAAAGTTATACAAGGGTGAAGTTCCAGCCTTGTAGAATGGTCTGGGTTTCCCTGCGACATGTTAGGGAAATAATTAAAGATGTGGACACGTATGGACAGATTCATATGATAAATTATTTTACATCCAGAAGATCCACCAGAGATGCACATTCCGTGGAAAATTGAAATGCACAGACACCATCCCTCCAGGCCATCAGGAGTGCCCTGAATTTGAGAATGAATCTGAGAGAGAGATGGGGGGAGATATGGGAAGAGTCAGAGGTAGAAGATCAATGGGCATCCCTGAGAGGTGTGTAGACTTGGAGATGATCAGAAGTGAAGTATTGTAGAACATGGCTTGGTGGCATCCACAGAAGAAGGGACTGTGTAGATGACTATGTAAGCACATTCCATAAGACTGAGACTTTGATCCACAGTTATAAGAAGGTGAGTTCGTGAATCTGAGTTCAACCTGTCAATAAGAAATAGAATGACAAAAATCCTGGATTTCACTAATTCTCAAGTAATTCACCACTCTGGCAACTCGGTTAAAGCTTTTAGAATTCACTCTACAGCCCTGTGAAAGTTATAAATGTTTGCAGAGCAAAATTCTTGCTCCACATATACAAATTTAAATGGTCTCTTTCCATTAGAAATATGCTTTGCAACTGTGTCTTTAATCAGCCTTGGTTGGGCATATGTTTAAGCAGCAAGTAACGAAAACTCTTGATGGAAATTTTCATTCTATAATTACAGTGTAATCAATATCTACATAATGCTTTGGCAGTTATATGTCTATAATCCTGATATATTAGTTTGACATCCCATAGCTCAGAAACATGGATGCCTGCTTCCAATGTTTTTATCAACATGGACTCTCAGATGGCAAAAATTCATCTAAGCCATAGTCAATACAGCATTATGGAACCAGAATGAAGTTTACAGTATAATTTCTAACTGCATTCCAAATACTTACTCTTTGTACCCACAGATAAGTGTAGCTCTTTCCCTTAAGCAAAGAAACTTCTTTTTGCAGCGAATGAAGACCATTACAGCTATCCACAACTGGCCAAAGTACAGAAAACAACAGACCTTGGGGTACCCAATCCAAACTGATACATCTAAAGTAGCCCTTCACTTAAGCCTCAGAGAGCATCATAGAAGAGGGCGTGGAAAAACTATAAGAGCCAAAGGACCAGGAACTCTGCTACAGGATTGTTTTCTATATATGGCAGGAAAGCTGTACCCATAAAATCTCAAAAAATAGATCACTTAAATAAGACAAGCATGATGACAATACCAGTTGACATGCTAATACGGAGAAAGGAAATCTTACAAGGCCCCACCCCTAGATGAAGAGCTTCAGGCAATTAATGGTTGCTTAGAGAGGGGAAGAATTAGTCTTCTCTAGGGACAATCCCCCTGATTATACATAACAATAATTGAAGAAGTTATGAGTTCGAGAGCAGGTGGATATGGGAATAGTTGGAGAGGGGGGAGAGAGAGGTGGAATGAAGTACATGTTCATACATGAAATTTTAAAATGTTTTCTTTTAAATTAATTAATTAATTAATTAATTAATTAATAAAATGGCAGGGTTTAGTGCTCCACAACAATTCTGAACGTCAACTCTGCCCCTTAATAGTCTCATCCCAGACATATTTGTTACCTTTTGTCATTTCAATGTGCTCACCTATAAATAGGACACATATGAAAGTTTATTTTAGGAATATATATATGAAATAACATCAACTGGCATCTGGTCAACAAAAGCCAGCTTCAGTGGGGTGCTTCTGTCCATCTCCATGCAGTGTAGAGCATGGGGCTGCAATCCTGAGCCCCGAGGACTCAGACCAACAGGGACCAAAAGAGAGAGAGAGCAGCTTTCAGGGACCTCCTATTCACTTTATCAGAAAAGCTATGAAAGCAGAAAACAACCCTCTCACCTGAATTCTTTTTCTTTAAAGTTCATACCTCTTTATGTAGTTTGACTTGTGAGATCCCTGAATATGAGATCCATCTAGCTCAGCAAATTTTCACATCAATATTAAAGTCCCGTTATTTATGAGTACTATTTTGGGCAGTCCTTAGTATGCATTCATCTTTCATAACTGAATTTCATATCCGGCTTTCAACTCCTCCTTCCCCAGACTCTGACAAACACAGTTCTACATATTATTCCTATAATTTTGGAGAAGCATCAGAAATGCCTTATGAAATACCTGAGTTTTCATTTCTGGAGATTGTTTTGAACTACTTACTGTTCTGAATTACTTTGAACTACTTTGAACTACTGCTGAGACGGCTTTTTCCCTGCTTGGCCAACTATTCCCCTATACACGTAGCCATCAGCTTCTGTCTTGGCCTTCTTCTCTTCAGTCTGCAATATCGCTTTCTTACTATCTATGTCACTACCAATTCAGAGCAATAAATACTAGTGAAAAAACCCATTTATAATAATGTACAGTATAGCTTCTATCTGTGTATTCGTGTAAGGATAACTAGCCTCACAAGCAAGTCACAGGTTGCAGAATGTCACTTCATGCCTGTGATTCGATGTCTTCAGCTATAGTCTTATAAGTGATTATAGAGACAGGGAGCATAATACTTAGTGTGAGATCTTTGTTAGTGTGACGTGTGTGTCTGTGTGTGTGTTGGAGGTGCGTGTGCACATGAGTGTGAGGGTCCTACAGCCATAGACATTTGCAAAGACGGAGGCAGACAGCAAATGATCTGTTCTGTTGCTCTCCACCTTGTCTCTGGAGGATGTATCTCTGACTGAACTTGGAACATGTCACTTTTCATTTAAGTTTAGCTGGCCAGAAAACCCTAGTGAAAGTTTCTATCTGTGTGCCCAGTGCTGTGATCTAAAGTGCACACAGCCACACCCATGTTTTATGTGGGTCTATACTCAGGCTTCGATGCTTGAGGAGCATGTGCAGAAGCTTTTATACAGGACTGTGATACTGGGGAACTGCAGAAGGTGGGTCTCCCTGGCTCTGTCTTCTCTTCAGACCCAAGGACTGCTCTCCTGGGGGAACAGCAAGATTCATTTTTTTTAAAAAAAAAGCATTCTGGGGAAGATGCAGAAACAGAATTCTTGAGAAGTTCCCTTTAGGGAGTGACAGGTGAGTGCAGGATGAGTGTGAAGAACATAGATGTTATGACAGGAATAACAGGTGTGTATATAACAAGTGCCATGACATCACTCCCCCTCCAAAAAAAAAGAAAAAAGAAAACCAAGAACATCACACAGCTCTTAGAAAACAGATCACTTTATACCGGCTACCTTGACAGAGGTAAGGTAAAGAAATGTGCACTTCACGATTTGAACCAGAGCTTTGCTCTGGCCAGAACTTTGAAAATTCTGGAAACTAACACACATTGAAATATGCTTCATCAAGAATATTTTAAATATGAAATTTTCTTAAACTAAGTAAAGAGAATCTTTCTAAATATGAACTGTTTGAGAATGCCTTTGCAAAAATATATATATATATATATTATTGCATCTTCAACAGATGATCTATCTCTTGCCAAGTCATGCAATTCAGATGAAGGTGAGAAGGTTTTGTCAACTCACTAATATTTGAAAGCACTTGGGTGTAGCTTTTATTAAAATCCCTTCATGTGTAATGAAACATGAATGCTTTTTTTTTTTATTTTTCAGCAGTCTCTCTATGTAGCCCTGGCTAGCCCAGGCTGGCCTCAGACTCCCAGAGATCCACCTGCCTCCTAAATCTAAGCTGCCATCCAGCTTCCTAAATGCTGAGATTAAAAGTGCACACCACCACACTGATTGGGAAGTCTTTGATTACATGCTCTGTACCAGAATATTTAAGAGACAGACTTATCAAGACATCAAATCAGGCAAAGTCTTTAATAGGGAATCAAATCTCAGAGGTCCTTAGAGCACTCATTTTCCAGAGAATCAATAAAAATGTTATAAATGTACAAGAGTCTTTCATCAGTGCTCAAAGCAAAACAGCCTCTGGCAGGCTGCTTTTACCATCAAAAGCGGTGTCCTCGCTTAGGTCGACAAAGTAAGAGAAAGCCGGAGGAGAGTCTGACGTGTCTGCGCTTAGCTGCAAACATGCCCATTATTGTATTATTTTGAACTATGTGTGTAGGTGCCTCGGCTTGTGCACTTGAGTGCTGGGCCCCTGCAAGTCAGATGGTTCGGATCCCCCTGAAGCTGGAGTTAGAGGCAATTATGAACCACTGACGTGGGCATTGTAACATTGGCTTAATATTTGATAAAACACCTCATCACCTAGCCAAACTGACAGAGGTTCTCACATCTTTAGAATGCTGAGGACCACACAAACAAAAGCGTAGCTATGGAGTTCTTGCTCTATGCTGCACCAGGACCTAGAAAACCAGAGATAAGTGAGTGTTGTCTGCCACTCAACTTCACTTTTCTATCCTTTGAGAATTTCATATATGTTATACAATGTATTTCGATTATATCCTCTCCCCATTCCACTCTTCCACTCTCCCAGATGTTGGAACATCCCCCTGCCAACGTCATATTCTTTTTCTATCTTTATAACCCCCACAGTCCACTTAGAGCTAGCTGTATGTGCATAGTTGCTAGGCCATCCAATGGATCATGAGCAACCTAAGAGAAACCAAACCCCTATGAAAACTGACTCTCCCTCCACCAGCAGCCATCAGTGGCCAATAGCTCTCAGGTATGCAGGATGGCTGGGAGCCCCTCCCTCTTTCTTGCTGGAATATTCACTGGCTTTCTCCAGATCAGGTCTTGTGCTGGAAGCCAAGCCGCAGCTGCTGTCAGTTCTTGTGAGTTCAACAGCCGTGTCACATGCAGAAAACTATGCATCACAGTGGTCCTCCTCAACCTCACCTTTTTTTTTTTTTTTTAATTTTCTACTCTGTTAATTTACTGTGGTCATTTTTAATTAGATGAAGCCGAAACCCATTCCTTTCTGTAGAAGCAAAGTTGGACTTCTGAACCTTGTGTTTCTTCCGTGGAGTTTCCTCTTTACCACACAATACCAGATTGGAACAACTATCTATCAGTGTCTGCATGGGCTAGGTGGGGAAGGAAAATGATGTACCTGGTAAGTAAAGAAATTCCTTCCAGCAAGCTTCTTTGCTGTTGGGGAGCAGGGAGGGTAAAAACAGCACTGGGAATATCCTAGTGCTTCTGAGATAAATGAAGGACTAAGTTTGTGGTGCCTATCAGCCAGCATATAAACCTGTTTCAACCTGAAATTCATTAGGATCAACATTTTATTGGCCAATGTATCTAAAATAAACACCATCAACAGAGTGCTACCCTTTTGCTTATGTGATAACCCTTCATGGCTGCAAATGTATATTTACCACTGTTGCCTGGCTGTAATTGGGATATCCATTTGTTTGTTTGTTTTTAGTCTCTTGTATAATACATCCCAACTCCCTTCTCCCCTCTCCACTCCTCCCATCTTCTGCCATCTCCCCTCTCCTGCAGATCTACCCCCCCCACCTCCACCCACCTATCACCACCACCATCACCACCATCTATCCCAAGAAAAGAGCAGTCCTCCCAGGGTTACTGCTCAAACAGGCCACAAGATAGAACAGGGTCAGGCAATAATCCCTACATCAAGGGTGGACTAGGCAACTCAGCAGAAGAAGAGTCCCAAGAGCTGGCAAATTACACACACACACACACACACACACACACACACACACACACACACACACACTCGAGCCTGTAGGAGTTCTGCTAGAACAGCAAGCCAGAGAATCTCAAGACATCTTTGGGGGACCCTGTGTGGGCTCCATGCCTGCTGCTTCAGGCTCTGTGAACCCCTAAGAGTGTTGGGCAGTTGACTCCTGGGGGCTTGTTCCCCTGGTGTTCTTGACTCCTCTGGGTCCCATAATCCCTCCTACCCCTCTTCCAAGGGGTTCTCCAAGCTCTGCATGATGTTTCGCTATGGGCCTCTGCATCTTCTCCCATCATCTGCCAGAGGAAGCCTCTCTGATGAAAATTGGACTAGGCATCGATCTATGAGCAGAACAGGATATCATTAGAAATCATCTCCTGGCTATTCAGTCTCTAGTTCCTGGCCTGCCCTGCAGTATCAGGCATAGGTTCCCTCCTTTGGCATGGGGTTCTGCCCTTCATTCCTTTGTCCAAGCAGATCTTGTAGGGAGGATAGGTTATAAGTCCAAGATTTTGTGGCTGGGATGGTGTCCCAGTCCCATCACTGGAAGTATAAGGTATTTTTTTAATCGATTATTTGAAGCAGGAAAACTCACCCTGATGTGGGTGCTGTCTTCTTGGTGGCAACTCTGATAAAAGGACATGGAAGAAGGAAACTTTGCTTCTTCTCTGTTTGCTGTCATTACTGATGGCAAGTTCATTTATCTATCCCTAGTGCATTACTTTGCTGATCTTGGAATCAGCTTCTTTAGCTTTTCAACATTGACTGAAGACCAGAAAGTCTCCAGCAATCACGCAGGCCTTTAACACCACTTAACTACTTGATTCTTGGCCTCTCCACTTGGAGGCATCTTCTGAACTATCCAGTCCAAATGATATAAGAAAATCAAATAAATTCTCTTTATATTTATCAGCCTATCAGTTCTGTTCCCTAAGAGAACCCCAACGAATACAGTGGGCCAATGAGGTTCTAGAGTTTCTTATAGGAGCATAAGAGATTACTTAGATTGACACGGATAACCAATGGGCAGCTGTATGTCTCTTCTTTTAACAGATGTTAGCTGGGGGGAGAAGAAGCCTGAGAGACTCTTCAGCATCATTTGCCTTCACTCCTATTTCCACAAGGGAATGGTAATGGGCCCGATCTTGTAAGGGTCTTGTGGGGGTGATTAATCATTTTTCTAATTCAAGATGGCAATGACCAAGTCCAACCTGAAGGCAACAACTCTGTAGCAATTATGCTCTATATCCGTGAGGATGCTTGAAAATTAGCATGCTGAACTTATCATTTTGATGTGGGGTGACCGTTACTGGAGATACTGAGGTTCCCTTTGTGGGGTTTGGTCTTGTTCAGTGAAAGAATTTAGAAACAGACTCAACAGAAAACTCAAGACCAATCTTATTAGAATTTAAGAGGAAAAAAGCACAGAGCAGGCAAGCTTCAAATCTCAGATGCTCCCCAGAATAAGAAGACAGAGGAAGGAGAGAAAGCCATGTCTTATGAGTTGGGGGTCCAGCATGCTCAGTAAGCAGCCACCGGGCAGAAGGGCAGAGGTAGGGACAGGGAGCCTCAGAGAAAGAGAGTGAGAAAGCCCAGAATGCCAGGGAAAGCTTGTTCAGGTTTTGAAAAGGGAGAGAGAAAAAAAATTAAATGTTAAAGATGGGCAACAAAACAATAAGAGCCAGAGATAGCCAGATCACTATAGCAAAGCTGTTTTCTGTTCACGATGGGGACATTGTACACGTGAAATTGTAGCAACTGTGGCTGTCAGCGGGAGATCAAGTGAGCAAAGATTCCAGCATGGACTGGGGGACTGGGAAGGACTCACAAAGTCCACCCCTAGCTGAACAGCTGTTGGCAGTTGATGGCTACGAGAAGAGGTTAAAGTCAGTTTACTGAAAATGTGGCCCCTAGAAGGCTGTCTTGCTCCTACTGATGGTCCTGTACAGTGCATGTGCTTTTGTGTGTGTGTGTGTGTGTGTGTGTATGTGTATGTGTATATGTGTATGTATATATGTATATTGACAGCTAAGTGAACTCCACCGGTCTAAAAAGGATGGCATGGAGTTGGGAGGTATCAGAGAAGTTGGAAGGTTAGGAGTGGATTTGATCAAAACACATTATAGCCATTCTCATATATATAATCTGAATATTACATATATATTACATGTTACATATTGTAATATAAATATTATATATAAATATAAAATATAATTTTACACTGTTAATAAAATTAAAAAGTTGAAATTTCCTGAGTAAATGATGAACCAGCCTGCCTCCATCTTAGGTTTAAAAGCCATCTTATAGTAAAGACAAACTAAATTCATTCCTGTTTGATTAAATCTGTTTCTCACGGATTGGGCTATGCCCCACCTAAAACCATAACAAACGGTTCTGTACTGCCTGTTCCAGAAAACAGCAGCCATGTCTTTGTTTCAAAATCGATATGACCTACTTACACCCCTACCTTTGTTTCAAAAGGTTGTCATGACTACCTTGTTATGACCACCTTGTTTTGCTGCTCCTGTAACCCCACCTATCTGCCTGACAGATCCCCTATTTGGAAATCCCCTACCCCTAAGCTATAAAAACCCTTATCTTGCCCATGTCCAAGACTGACCTCTTGAACTCCAGCTTAGGAGGAAGCAGCCCGTGTACTCAAATTAAAAAAAAAAAAGCTTGCTTTAATTAACTGCTTATTTGATTAATTTAGCCATAATGATTTGGGCCACTGATCTCTCTCCTAACATCTTTGGGATTAACATAACCAGAAAAGCAGGCAGGCTAAACAGAGCTGCATGTTAATGGTTCAGCTCCAAGAAGTGTAAAGGGTAAGGGCAGTAACTTTATGACCTTTTGTGGGTCATTTACATAGGATCTGCCTCTTCTAAGTTCATCAGGGGCACAAGCTGTTTCAAGAGAATGCTCCCTTGAAATGAAGCCCAGTGGGCTAACGGATTCTGGTCTCCCCCCTCTGTTGGTACCTTTCATAGATTAACCTCCAGATCCAAACCTCCATCCTATTCTCTATTCAGTTTCAGTATTATTTGCAATAGTTGGTATTTATTTATTTAATTTATTTTTGTCATCAGACCGATGAGGTTCTATGAAAGTCATCATATATGGTATTTATTAAATGTATTCATAGTTATGATTTGATATGCCTTTCCATAAAATGTATTTCATACACATTCACAAAGCAGAACTTTTTTTTTTTTTTATGGTATCCTGACTTAAGTGTGTTCGTCTTCTGTGAAGAGGATGAAAAGTCTCTCCCAGGCTGAGGCTGACTCTGTGGATAATGATTTGAGCAGAAGACATGGCCAGGACGGTTCCTTCTGCTCAACCTGCCTGGCAGATGTGGCCCACACCACGTCCTCTGTGCTGCAGGTTGTCAGGGCTGGCTTGACATTCCTGTGTTCTTAGCTATAATTTTGGTCTTTCCACCAAGGCAGTTCTATTTCCTAATGGGCACTACAGTTTATGAAAGCCAATGCTATTGGGAAAATATTCCAAATGCACAGGTTATGTGGTTGGTGGAAAATCGGCATTAATGGAAAAAGGACTAAAACCAATGTCTCTTCCTAATGCTATTTTGGAACTTCTGGTTTTCCTGTGGAATTCGGAGTCAGTAGTGATTGCAAAACCAAAAAGACTAAACAGAATATTAGAATTGCAAAGGACCAGGAGTCATCTACTTAGCCAGTAGGTAAGCCTACATTGTGCTCCATGGCTTTTCACTTTTTTAAGTCAGAAGACACGAGTAATGTTGGACAGTCTGGGAGTGACGGCTTTGAATTTCTGTATTTTTGCTTTGTTTCAAATCAGCCTCCCTGTGTCTATGACCAGACTCCTTAGAAAGATTTCACATCTGTAGCCTTTGGACACAGGACATGTTTGGACATGTCAAGGCTGCTCTCGTGCAGCCTGTAGCTGTCAGCGCCACCTAGCTTCTGCATTTCCTCAACTCAATCACTTTAGAAAATGCTGTATGAGCCCTCTGCAGAGTTCATTCAGCACCTGCCTCACAGGTTCTGAATGATGGAGGCTGGGAGAGAGGCAAGGCAGCCAAACTGCCCTGAGACCACCATGGAGCCCCCTCATGATGGGCTGGCTCTGGTCTCAGCTCTTCCAGAGTCCCCAGTAATTCTCAGAAAGCCCCAAAACCAGCTGCTGGCCAGTTAGAGCTTCCCACACTTCTCTCACATGCTTCACTCTCTGGAACACGCCCCTCACCTCCTTCCCAGATGTAATGAGCCAATCCAGTGGGTACCCATGCTCAGGTCCTGACCTATTGAAGAGATCCCCCTAGTGACTGCTGTTTCACTTAAAAGCCCCTATCCATCCACATTTAGGGCTGCTGCCATGTTTTTTTAGTTGGACAGCCCTCATGTCAGTTTGTAACCCACAGAAAATAAACTGCCATATCGAACCACTAGGTCTACCCAGGTCATACATATTGTGTCCTGGTTCAGTCTGGTGAGGCCTCCTAGAGCTCAGCCCATCTGCACCATACCCTACCTCTGGGCCTAGTCCCGGTTGCACATTTATGCACCAGCCATGCCCAGTGAGTCAATCCCTCAACCTTGCCCATTCTCGCTGCCCCAACCCTCCAGCCAAACCTCCTCATACAGCTTGCACACTGACCCAGCCTGGTGAAGGCCCAAGATCCTGACCCAGCCAGTTCACCCTCACACTTCCAGGCATAGCTGGGGCAGCACGGCTTGCACAACAGCCCAAGCAGATCCGGACATTGATGTAGAAGTTTATTTTTAGTTATGTTTAAAATGGTTGTTTTATGCATTGTTGGGGGAAGGGCTGCCCAGACCTTGGCATTTATATTGTCAGCAGGTATTGGCTTTATGTAAAAGATGTTTGATTGCTTATGATCTGCACGTGCAATCGATAGAACACCTGAGGGGCTTCGGTATCAATAAAAAGCCTGAGATGAGATGCTCGGGGTTTCACTGTCCAGTGTGGCACTTGCCATGATAGTGGTTCCCTCTGCTGAGGTCTGGCAGGGTTTGCTCCTATGAATATGCCCATTTGTCTCTCTTGGTGAGCTATACAGCAACATAACAACTACAAGACATTTGTCCCATTTGTACGTTGTTTTACTCATCGCTGACCTGGAATCATGCCTGTTCTTCCAATAGAAAATCAACACCGAGTATCTGAAGGATTGTTATACCAGCTCCTCATACCTGATTTGAAATCAATCAAGCACGGGCAACAATAAAAATAGAGACAAGCTTTTCCACTCAACAGAGGCAGCCTAGAATCTCACATGAGATGATACAAGCAATAAAGAAGTCTAAATGCCCAGGTCACAGCACAAAGAAACACAGACAGTATGAAAGGCCCACACAGTACATTGATCAACCCCCTCAAATCCAGCAATGCTATAAAAATGTCTCTAGAGGAAGTTACATATTTGAACATCAGAAAATGAAATTTAAATGAGACATAAAATTCATAGAAGAAATCAAGCACAGTTTAAAGAAGACATAAACACACACACACACACACACACACACACAATTCGTTCAACTTAAAGAAAATATGACAAATGCCTCAGCCATGCCCAGGAAAACACAGACATGTGGTTGAATTAAATGGTGAAAATAATTCAGGAGCTGAGAATGGAATTCAATTTGAAAAGTAGAAATCTTGAATCGAACTTAAACCAAAGTGAAGATAAAATTGAAAAACTCAACGTTTAAACTAGGAAACTCAGAAGAGATGACCTTTCAAGCAGAAGGTATTAAGTAGAACAAAGAATACCAGGACTGGAAGATAAAGTAGAAGAATTAGACCACCAAACAAACATATAAAAAACACACAAAAGGAACAATGCAGGAACTGTGAGTCACCATGAAAAGAACAAGCCTTCATATTTTAGGCAAAGAAGAGAATCCCAGGTCAGTGACATAGACCAGATCTTCAAGTGGATTATAGAAGAATCCCCCCACCAAAAAAAAAAATTAAGGAAAGGTAAACTCTCACAGAAGGACATGAAACACCAAATATACAGGATCAGAAAAGAGTCTCCTTTGTGGCATCTTATACTTAAAACACTAAACATAAAGAACAAAGAAAAAGTATTGAAAACTGCAAGAGAAAAAGCACAAGTCATATATAAAGGAAAACTCATCAGAGTAACATCTGATTCCCAAGAAAACTTTGAAGGTCCTGGGGAAATATACTTCAATTTCTAAAAGATCACAAATGCCAAACTAGACTTCTGTATGGCACCCAATAGTGCCATAGTGAACAGATAAAGAAAAACTTACCATGATACAAACAGGCTACATAAGTCATGCCCTCCAAATTAGCCCTATAGTGAATCAGCCAGCCATGATACGTACCTTTAATCCCAGAACTTGGAAGACAGAGGCAAGCAGATCCCTGTGAGTTCCTGGCCAGCCTGGTCTACATAATGAGTTCCAGACTAAGCAGGGCTACAGACTGAGATTCAGTCACTAAAGCCAAACAACCATTCATTGTATTTAATGCATGCTCTGTAGGCAGCTAACAGTAAAAGAAGTCCTGTGGAGAACATTTCTACTTTATCACACATGAGTTGGTAGAGTTGAATAAGGATTAATTAAAAGAAAAGAAAACAGATTTTTTAAAATATGTTTGTCAGCATTATCTACATCATATCAGAACGCCATCTGAAATATGTTTGACGAAATATCTAGTTCTTTTTAAATCCCTAAATTCTTAATAAAGGTATTTAAGACTCCTGCTTTTCACCTCAAATTTCATCTAACCGTACCACTTGGGTGTAACTGGTAAAGAAATACATAAGCAACAAGTGAATGTCATCTATGCATAAGTGTTTTGTGCCATCTGCTGCATGACTGTGTCCCATAACCCGACCCTGGAAGGGGCAGAGGAGTCAAAACTAAAATATCTAAGATGCACACATACTCTGATTCCATCTGATGTGTTTAATGTAAGATGAAGGAAAAGTAGTACAGTGGGGGTCCGGGGGCAGCCTAGATTATAATACAAACCCAGGGAAAGCCTTGCACAGGGGATACCAGGATATGATGCAGCAGCCAAAACAAGGAAAGCGGGAAGCTGTGATTCAGCTACGAACTCCTCACCCTGGGAATCGAGTTCTTGTGTGTAAGCCCTCCCCGAGATAATGACGGTATAAAAATATATTGACACAATAGTCATTGAAGTGGGATGTTTTTTTCATCTTGTTTTCTGGTCTGTTGGCTAAACAGGAAGTTTTTTGCAGGATGCTCCAATATCCTTTGTTCAGAGTAACAACTTTAGCACTTCGCTTTCCTTCACTCCCACGATACGCTTAATGTTTCCGCTGCCAGGTCCTGGATTCAGCAGCAGATTTCCTGCAGACAGCTAAGGCTTCTTAACTCTTTGTGTGGATCAATCACAGTCCACAGGAAAGTCACAAGAGGCCTCTTGTAGATAGAGTCGACATACGGGCATGCCTGGGGGAAGTCAGACGTGGCAGGTTAGTGAAACTGAGATGACAGCAGCTACCGACGTCAATGTCTGTGAAGTTGGTACTGCAGATTGCCTCTTGTCATAAGGAAGAAGATGTTCACTGTCCTGGAAGTTAATTATGAAAGGAAGCTCTCTCTTCCTCTAGGTCTTCCCCTGGCACTGAGAAAGCATTCCCAGGGATACATGCTACTGTGACCTAAAGCTGCTGTTGAAACGTGTTGAACATGATGAAGCCAGTTGAGAGCTGGCCATACTATCTCAACATCCAGTTTGGGGTAAAGAGGCCCTGGCTTTAAATCCCAGCACCTATGCTGCTACTGTTCATGAAGTCAGTCTGTGCTTTGGGTTTCTCTATTTCTTCCTTATTAAAATGGGGAGAATAATTGCATTTTGCCACATCTTTCGGGGTTACCAACAATTATGGCGATAGTCTACGGTGTCTGGTTACATCTATGGGACCTCACAGGCCAACTGCTCCAAAAAAAGAGATCACCATGACTCACTTTTGTAAGCTTAAAACTTATATAAGGAATTTCTGGTTTGGTTGGTTGGTTGGGTTTTTTTGGTTTTTTTTTTGTTGTTGTTGTTGTTGTTTTGTTTTTTTAGTACATTAAGGAGTCAATACTTTTAAAGTACTTGGCATGAGACCTGTTAAAATTTAGCCAATCAGGGATAGAGAGATGGCTCAACAGTTAAAAGCTCTGGCTGCTCTTCCAGAGGACCCAGGTTCAATCCCCAGCACCCATATGGCAGCTCAGAACTGAAAGTAACTTCAGGAGATCGAACTCCTTCACGTCAATGTACAAAATTTTTAAAAATTTTTTTTAATTAGCAGATCATAATTTTATTATTATCTTTTTTTCAATCTTTAACTATTGACAATAGAACACATGGGTTACTTGATAATAATACTCTGGAGCGGTGGCTGTCAACATTCCTAATACTGCGACCTCGTAATACAGTTCCTCACGCTGTGGTGACCCACGACCATAGAATTAGTTTCCTTGCCACTTCATAACTCTAATTTTGCCCTGTGTGATATCTCAGTTCCTATGACCATCAGATATATGTGTTTTCCAATGGTCACAACTCATGGGTTGAGAAATGCTGATCCCAGTGGTGTTGCTTGGGATGTGGTTGGGGGTGGGGGCGTGGATATTACAAGACAGGTGTTCTGGAGTATGTTCTTCCAAACAAAACAGCCACTATGATTGGATCAGCTGTGCCTGCTTGCAAGAGAGGTCTGTGGGCAACTGACATTTCCTCAGAAGAGGGTTTGGGGAACCCTCACCTGAGATTCTAGCCATACCTCAAAGCCATTTGTATGCAATTCTACCTTGATTGTACTTGGTGTGTCCAGGTAGCACAGCCTTGTGGTCTTGGGATGAGCTAGAAAGTATGATCCTGTAGGAAAGAGTTTTGTTTTGTTTTGTTTTTTTCCCAGTCTGTTCCCTTCTGCATTTCTTCCTGAAATAAAGTCTATTTATAGTACACAGTCAATAAATATTTGCTATATGAATAGATAAGTTAATACCATGAGATACCTCTTCCTCCCCCCTCTCTCTCTTTCTCTCTTGTGCTCTCTCTCTGTCTTGTGAAATGAGGAATATGTTGAGATAGAAACTTTTCAAGTTAGGCAAGTACGTTTTTAACATAGCAACATAGATTTTTCTCTCACTGAATGGTTGAATGATGTAGGAGATAAGATCGTGGGGCTTTGGGCAAGACATTATATTTGCATTGTGATTCATCAACCAAAGAGACATTGGTCATCTTTATGCATAAAATTAACATATGGATCATGTCTTTTCATTTCCCAATCATAGGA
This sequence comes from Cricetomys ansorgei, assembly GCA_026225945.1. Classification (NCBI taxonomy): domain Eukaryota; kingdom Metazoa; phylum Chordata; class Mammalia; order Rodentia; family Nesomyidae; genus Cricetomys; species Cricetomys ansorgei. Next base: position 4,165,154 of record JAMJFZ010001881.1, read on the forward strand.
TCCTTAAAGAAGAGAGTGGGCAGAATACAATATCAATCTACAAGTGACAGAGCTGAGAGAAATGTTGAATGTCTAAGAGTACTTGCTGCTCTTCTAGAGAACACAAGTTCAATTCCCAGTACCTACAACAGGGGGCTCACAATGGCGTATAACCCCAGGCCCAGGGGAATCCAACAACCTCTTTTGGATTCCTACGGCACCCACACAGACACATTCACACATATAAATAAAAAATAAAAATAAAATTAAAACTTTCTTTAAAGTAAGAATAGCATGAATAGGCTGAGTGTCTGAGCAACCACTGTGGCTCTGAGCAACCCTGGTTGGATTCTAGTCCTGTGTCCATTGCATACTGACTGGAGACACTGGGAAAGAACCCTTGCCTCTCTCTCTCTACATAAGTTTCTCACTTTATTGGAAGAACAGAAACACATTGGCTAAGCTGCCGCTAACAATGAACACAATAGATGTCATATTTCGCTGTTGTAAAATAACATCCACTTCAGAAAAAAAAAAAAAAATGCCTTGGGAAAGACGAGATCAGCAGATCCCTTTCTTCTTTTCTGCTTTGATCCCATTTGCATCATTTCCTTTGAAAGGGTGTCAGACTTGAGGTATCTAAATTTTTATTCATCTAAAAACATGTTCAGCACTGTAACCATGACGACTGTTGGTCATACGTGTGAACTTGAAAAGATCATCAACAACAATAACAATTTAAAAAAAACCAAAAAAACCTTTTTGATGATTTCCACCGGAAGTCTTGAAACACTGCTTCATGTCTTGACCTACCTTCCTGCCTCAGTAAAGGTTCTCGTGAGACTCTCAGGAGAACAGAGTCAAACACACTTGGGATGGAGCTACGCACCGGCTTCTGGAGAGAGGATGTTGTTTATATTTTAGATCCTGTTTTCATCCTGGATAAAGTGCCGCTGTTGCTACCAGGTGGCTCTCCTTGTGTTATCAGCTTCTCAAGGCTCAGCCTTCTGGAAGCAGCTTCCTGCAGCCTCCATGTGAAGCTGGGTGTTAAAGAACAAGAGAGTGCCTGTCAAAGGTTATCTTCCACAAGGACACAGTTTCCAAGAGCTCAGACACTGATCCTGGTTGGTAAGGCCATTTGAGTGATGGGTCACGGGACAGAATAGAAACAGAGCTGTTGCTGAGGGAGAAATGGGAAGGAAAGAAATCGCATTAGCTAGGCACCTGAGATGGGAAAGGGAATTCCCAGGTATAAGTTTGCAGAAACCAATTAAAATGACTCTTTCTGAAAGCAGTAAACAAATGACACTCCGTACAGTGACTTCTAAATTGATTTGTGCATATCTGGTGGTCATGTTTCTCCCCAAAATAACACACTTAGATACCCAGAGTAAATCACTTTCAATTCCTATTCCAAAGGAAAATATTGCCAACTCTTCCGATAATTACTTAATCCCCCGAACAGACACAGGGGACCAATTTTGTTCCAAGATTCAATAGCAATTGATTAGGTAATCAGAATGTGAGGATGCTTAAGTATGCACCTACACCCCCTAGCTCAGTACTGCCATGACAAAGAGCCTAGAGGAAGGTTCATCTCTGCTCAGTTCACTCCCTGAATTGGGAGGCCAGCAGGTGGGCAGAACTCAAGGCTGTACAAGTGGAAACAAGCTGGAAGTCCTACTGAAATCCTGTTACATGCTTTGATGCCTGCTAACAAAAAAAAAAAAAAAGCACCCTGCTTCATAGGCCAAGTACCTAAGGAAATGCATTACCAAGGTTGTATCCCCTGAGTTATTAGTTATTAACAGTAAAGCTAAGACTTGACTTAGGAACTGGGAAAATATTACCATTTAACGCTTCCTCTAAGCCAGGCTTAGCTACTTCCTCTTTGCTACTCATGACTTCCTTCCGGCCACAGGCAGTCTGCAGCTACAGTGTTGAAGTTTCCAAGCAGACTCATCCCACCCCAGAAAGTTTACTGTGCGAGCCGATCTCAGTCATCATCAGAGCAAAGTGCAAAGTCTGAACAGTATTTCTTTCCTTTCTGACAAACTAGAGTGGAAAACCAGGTAGAAGGGTATTCAATGAAGAGATGTGATTTCCTAGAATTACTTCTGGAAGTAGCATTTATAGATTTCAGAAAATAGATTTTCAGAAAACACACAAAAAATTGATTTTAAACTGAATAAGGTTTCCTGGATTCGTAAAATCTTTCTGAAATCCCTAAGGGTGATTACTTTCCTGTCCCAGGGAAAAAAAAAAAAGTTTTTAGATTAAAGGGGAGTTTGGACCCCTTCTTGCTACACTGGAATAAATACGTCTAAAGAGAATGATGCTTTCAATAAAGACATTTCAGAATCTCAAAAGTAATTCAGAGAAAGAATATTTATTAAAAAGATGACTAAGTCCTGCTATTCCATATTTACATACTTATTCTTTTGATTTGAGACTGCATTCAAAAATATTTGAGTGCCTAAAATCTATAGGCACAGTGTTAAACAACAGCTATACAGAAATATTAAGTAAACAGAACCTATCCCCAGAATTTCAAGTCAGTTCTAAGAAGTCTTTGCTTTGCTCATTGCTAAAGGTGAAAGTTATACACATACACTCATGTGCACACGCACACACACAAACCCTACACACAGGCACACACACAAATATGCACATACGTATACACACCACACACACACTACACACACCCTACACACACATACACACAAATACATACACAAGAAAAAGTTGTCATGGAGCTTTTGAAATATCAGAATTATAATGCATAAGCCATAAACTGAAATTAATAATCCATGAAATGGGAGGAAAAAAATGGGAGAGGGTGCGGGAGGGAGGAAGGACGGGAGAGAGAAAGAGAGAGAGATAGAGAGAAAGAGAGAGAGAGAGAGAACTAATACTGGGAAGATGGCCCAGTTAATAAAGTGTTCATCAGACAAGCATGGAGAACTCACATAATAGAACAATAGAACCCACACAAAATAGTCAGGCACAGCAGTATACACCAATAATCCCTGCTCTGAGGAATTGGATTGAAGAGATTCTTTGGGATTTGCTGGACAGCCAGTCCAGGTTCAGTGAGAGACCCTGTCTCAAAGTATGTAGCCATCATCTATCTCTCTACCATGTATCTATCATCCATATCTCTCTATCTCTCTATTATCTATCTCTCTATTATCCGTTTGTCTCTATCATCTCTCTATGTATCTATGTATCTATCTATCTATCATCTATCCATCATCTATGCATCTCCATCTATGTATGTATGTATGTATCTATCTATCTATCATCTGTCTACCTTCCTACCTAGAAAAGCTTTGGTTTCAATGTTTGGCAGTTCTTTGTGTTTTTATCCCTTTGGATTTTGAAAGGCCCAGACATTTCCAAGGTCATGGATGATAAAGAGAAATTGTAGAAGCAATTTCCTTGCAGAGTTATGCATTTTGCACATAATTCATTGTGGGGGACATATGTGAAAATTGTGCTTCTAGGGCATTATTTAAAATTTTGGCCTGTGAGAAAGTAGAGGTCAGTTCTCCGTAAGCTGGTCTGTACAAGGTAGCTAGCCCAGAGGAGACTGGGGCATAGATGATGGATAGGTAATAAATAGATAGATAGATATTGATGGATTGACTGATTTGATTACTGGGGAAAGAATGATTTTGTGAAAATGAAACTTTTTCTCTATAAGATGGTTTCCAAGGCAGTGCTTGGAACAAAGGTAAAAATGTAGATAATGATCCTAGTATTTAAGTAAAATTCAACAATGAGTAATAATAACTAAACATATACTTGGGCGCAGTAGCCCAAGGAAAGCCATGCCATGGATGTACGTACATGGCCAAAGTTAACGTCTAACTCATGACATGTACAATGCAGAGCTTTCTGTAGAAAAAAAAAAAATCTCTCTAGTGTCTCTACATCGTATGAAACCAGAATTTCTCTGTCCCAGCCGCCTGGACTTTTCTTTTTCTTGTGTATCCCAAGGTGGCCTCAAGTTCTTCACATAGCTGAGGATGGCCTTGAACTTCTGACACTCCTGTATCTGCCTCCTAGTTCTGTGCTGCACTCAAGCCTTAGTGCACACTAAGCAAGCACTCTACTAACAGAGCTCTAGCCTCAGCCTCTGCCCTGGCTTCTACAGCACAAGATTCTAGAAACATCTGAGTGGTCCTCCCGGGTCATTCCCAGACATACATGAAATCAACAAGCATCACCTCCAGTTATATCCCAGTTGTCAAAACTAGTCAGTGGGTCCCCTTAAATGTAAGCAAAACTAGGAAACTAAGGCAAGGAAGTGCTAACATTTTCTAAGAAAGAAATATCTGTTGTCATGAAATCTCTTCTGGCTTTTGTTTAGTCAAAACCCTGAAATCTTCTAGTAAAATTACTATCTAATAGGAGGTAGAATTGGATATGCACCCGGGCTGCTACTATGACACAGCATGAATCAACAAATTATTTAGGGCATCCACTTGCCTGTTCTAAATTTAGGCAGATCCTATTAATATCTCAATTAATTTTGGTATTATCTCTCTAGTCCTTAAAAAGCTTCACAGAATTTTTTTCCTTGTGGCAGAAATGATGGCAGTACTATATTTATATTATCCCTACCCTTCCCTCTCCTTTTTCCAACTCCTCCTGTGTTCTAATATTTACAGTCAAATTCATTACTTCTTCTTCAAGTAAATATATGTGTATGTGTGTGTATGTATTATGTATTTCAAGTAAATGTATATATACTTCTTCAAGTAAATATATGTGAATATGTATACATATACATATGCATGTGTTGCTTGTATTTAGGGCTGACTATTTGAGACTGGCTAACCACTCCGAAGCTATTGATTTATTGATTGCCTGTACTTCTTCTTCTAGGGGTGGGGCCTTCTGAGATTTCCCCCCAACCATGTTAGCATATCACTAATGTTGTCACTGTTGGTCTTGTTTAGGCCACTATGTTGTTAAGATTTCATAGGTGTAGCTTCCCTGCCATACATAGAAGATGTGACCTCACAGCAGGTGTCCTGGTCTGGCTCTTAAAATATTTCTACTTCCCTGAGCCTCAAGTATAAGGAGGATGTTGTAGGCGTGTCAGTTGGGATTGTGCACCCCACAGTTTGTTGTTCTCTGCATTGACCAGTTGTGGGTTTCTGTGATAGCCTCCATCTGCTGCAAAAGAAAATTATGCAATGGTGGGTGAGGGATACACCATAAGTATTTAGAATGCAGCTAAAAATCATATTGGTTTAGGAAAGCGGTAACCATACGTTTTCATGTAGTATCTGTGACCTTAACACCCATGAGTAGTTAGCTGTGTTTACAATTCCACACATGAATTCTTACCTATTGAGCGAGACATGAATTGAATAAGATTATTATTGGTTACTCTCATAGAAGCTTATTTTTAGTTGTGTTTAAAAATAATCGTCTTGTTCACTGTTGGGTGAGGGGCTGCCTAGGGCTTGGCATGTTGTATTGTCTGCAGGTGTCGTATTAATGTGGGGGATGTTTGATAGCTCATGATCTGCATGTGCGATCAGTAGAACACCTGAGGAGTTCTGAATCCATAAAATCACCTGGGCTCAGATGCTCGGGATTCCACTGTCGAGTATCACGCTTGCCATGATAGGTGGTCCCTCTGTTGAGGTCTGGCAGGGTTTCGCACATATGAAAATGCCTCCGTGTCTTCCTTGGTGAGCTGCCGCAGTAGGTGTACTACTACAGGCTACCCCAAGACATAAGTACCACTACTGCACCATTGGTGCTGTCTTTTTGGGCTGGCTTTAGATGGAAGTATACAACCTGGAGTAACTGCAGAAACAAGGAAGCTTAAGGGGGGATGTGATAAGACATAGAAGCTGTGTAGAGAGAAATAGATGGGAAATTTTAATTGTGAGCTGGGGAGAAAGGGTAATACAGAGGAAAAGGAAGACATGAGGAATAAATAACACTAAGAATAGTTGAAAAGACCATAGAGAAACAGTACTTTATGTTTACTTAAAAATACATAGATTGTGTGCATGCCAATATCTGTGTGTAAAGTTACAATCTGAAGTGGTAATGACCCCACCAAAAGGCATGAAGACTATTTACTACAAACCCCAGTGCTACTCATGGGAAACATCCCTTTAACGCTGTTGGTCAGAGTAGTCCAAGAGACTCCTCAAACAATACAGGCTGTTGCCATTGTCCTTGGTTGCCTCCCAGGACTTGAAGATCAGACCCTATTGCTGAAGACACCACATCAGACACAGGATTGGAAGAATCAAACTGGAACTGATCTAGCAACTTCTTTCCTGAGGACTAGCTCTCCCAGCATCCAAAATTGTATGCCACCTGCCAAGAGGGAAAAGCCATCAACAGTCCTAGCCAGCTCTAAAGCCCACACAAACCATAACAATGACCAGTTCACTTTTTATTCTTTATTATAAGTGAGTTTAGAAAAGTACTCAACAACAAGTAAACAGAATGCCCCTATCATAGTCAGCGTGCTTTAAGAGAAAAACATCTCCTGGAGAAAGAAGTTAATAAATTTCTGACATTCCAAGGTGTGAAAGGAAGCAATCTGACGTCTGAAAGCCGGGAAAAAAACAGTTCCTTGGCCCTGGCTGCTCCTACATGTCGAGGTCATCAAGAACATTATCAGAACACCAAAATAAATAAAATCAAAATGCTATTTTAAATGATATCCTGAATCCCAAAGCTGCGAACAAAAGCTCATGAAAAGGGGTTATTGAACTCAAGACAAGCACTAAAATCCTCCAACAAATGTCTCACCAAGTTTGTGAAATTCAATTGTATTATACAATAAATAAGAGATTATCGAGGAATTGAAAAGAGAGTTCTTTTTACAGAGCTCAATATTAGTGGGTTAGCTTGTCAGATTGTGGCCACAAAGAATAGAGTCCTGAAATAGAGACTGCACATCAAAATGACTTAGACATGATTCGATCATCATTTCTGTATAAGTCAGACTGAAGTAACCAGGTAATTTGGGATTTCTGGTGAGGAAAGCAAGGGTTTCCATGTAAAAAGGAGTTCCAAAAAAAGCCCCCTGTTTCCAGGAATCTCAGTGTTTCCATCTTTCCATTGAAGAGATGCTCATCTTTCCTTAAAACTAATTTTTTTCCTAAATGTATAGTATAATGAAGACACAAGGACATAAATTACTTCTTTCTTTTAAAGTAAAATGTATACCAAAGCAGAGAGCATATGGGCAGAGTGCGGGTGCCCACGGAGCCTCCTAAAACCCCTCTTCTGGGGACGGTTTGCAAATAGGAGGCAGGACAGGACCCACGCCAGTCCTGTCACTCTCCTGTTTCAAGGATCTGCATCAACTCAGGATTAGGGCCATTTTGAAGACGAGAAAAGGAAGTAAGCACCTTCCCCTCCTCCTGGATGGATACAACTCTGATCTCAGTGCTCCCAAATTCCTCCAACCCCTCAAGCAGCACTGTGAGATGAGTGTTACTGTCCCACCTAAAGACGTGGACACGTGACCTGTCCCACTCGCTCCAAAGCCTGCCTAGAAGCAGGCTGACAGGAAGAGATGTTCAATGGGAAACACAAAAAGCAGAAACCACAATGGGAAAAGAAAACAAAACAAAAGGGCTGGCTACTTAGAAACCAAGAAAAAAATAGACCTGGCAAAAACAGCAACCAACAAAAACTGACATCATGAAACTGAAAAACAAACCAGAAAGATATGTGTGGATAAAAAAGCAATAAGTAAATAAATAACAGTAATGGAAAAGTGGTTGTTACGAGTTAATTAGTTGAAGAGAATCTTATAGGAAAAACAAAATTGAAATGAAAATATGCAATTCGTTAAAGATTGGTGTCAGTAGCTGAGATGTTCATATTATGCAATGATAATGGTGGATAGAGCAAATATTAGCAAGACAAATTCTTTATTTGAAAGGGTATGAGAAAGTGGGAAATTTTACCTGTTTATGGACACATTACACTCTGGTTATCTTCCTGAAGATGGGTCACGATTGTTCATGCATTCATGGAAAATTACTGTAGATATAACATGTTGTCACGACAAAAGTTGTAAGTATGTGACATGACCGATGCATTAATCTGATGTGATAATTTCACAATTAACAAAAGCGTCATGTTACACGCTATAAATCTATATGAATTTCATTTGTCAACTCTATTTTAATAAAGATATTTAATGCGTATATTTTTGGAAAATAACTTGACATTGAGGATGTAAGCTGAAGGATAGATAATGGGGGTTCATTAAGAAAGTGGTATAGAAAAACAATGAGCCACAGAGACTGGAGAGACGGCTCAGGGTCTAAGAGTAGGCACTCCTCTTGCAGAGTAGTATGTAGCAGGAAGGCTGCTGGGGCAGCTCACCAAGGAAGACAAGGAGGCATATTCACTGGTGCAAACTCTGCTAGACCTCAGCAGAGGGAACCACTGTCATAGCCATGCTCACAGTGGAATCCCGAGCCTCTGAGCTCAGGTGTTTTATTGATTCAAAATTCCTTAGGTGCAGATCGTAAGCAATCAAACATCCCCCACATAAATCCAACACCTGCAGACACTACAAAAGGCCAAGGCCTATGCATCCCTTTTTCCCACAGTGTGCAAAAACAATTATTTTTAACTCAACTAAAAATAAACTTCCATGACAGTAGTATAGTTCCTCACACCCATGCCAGACAGCTTACAACTGCATGTACCTCAACTCCAGGGAATCTGGTGCCCACTTCTGTCCCCACCCTCAAGCACCTGCACACACATGCACATATACACGGACATGCACATAAAAATGAAATAAATATTTGTCAAGTCTATTTTAAAGAAAATAAGTAGCAGCAATATTGATAACACTCTAAAATACAACGATAAACAGCTGGGTGAATTAAAACTGAGTTGCATCATGGAAGAAGATGCCATCTTTGCTTATAGTTTCCTATTTGAATTCTATGTGTCAGTACTCCAGAATGAGGGAAAATAAGATGTATTTTTCAAGCCTTTAATATATCTAGGGTTTTCCAATTTGTGAAATGCATTCCCATAATGGAAACTAAATGACGTTCCTGATAAGGTACATTTTTATATGGTTTCGTGTAAAAACCCAAAAATGACTCTCTTTTCCTGTGAATATCGGTTGTTTTGTTTGATTGATTAATTAACTGATTGGTTGTTGATAAGTTGATTGGTTAGTTGATTAGCTGGTTGTTTGGCTGATTTAAGTGGTGTTGGAGATGGAACCCAGAGCCTCAGACACAAACACTCCACCATTATTAAGCTAGCCAAAGTCCCACCTGCAAACTCTTTTTGCTATTTTTCTCCTATTGAAAACAGATTTCTTTCATACAATATATTCTGATTACAGTTTCTCTTCCCCAATCTTTCCAGCTCCTCCCCACCTCCCCATCCACCCAAATACATACCATTTCTTTCTCTCTCTCTCCTTAGAAAACAGTCAAGCATCTAAAAAATAATAATAAAATAAAATATAAGATAAAACAGAGACAAATTGGAACAGAATAAAATAAACAAGCAAACAGAAGAAAGCAAGCCAAAAATTTACAAGAAATACATACAGAGGCAAAGACACACAATTCACGCACAGAGAAATCCCACAAAAACACAAAATGGAAAAACGTGATATATACACACAGGTTATATAAGGGGGGAAAAAAGCCCTGACAAAGCACTATGAGACAAACAACTTCCCAAAATGCCACTGAGTTCATTCTCTGTTGGCCATTTACTGCTGGGCATGGAGCTTGGCCTTAAGAAAGGTCTGTATACCTAATGAGACTTCATTAGAGAAAGCTAAATGTTCATTTGCAAATGGTTATCAATTGGGGAAGCTCTGGGTTAGGGATGGGACTTGTGTCCCCTTCTTTCAGATCTAGGACCCCATCTGTGCAGGTCTGTGCAGGCCCTGTGCACGCTGCCACCATCTCTGTGAGTTCATACGTGTGTCAGTCCTGCTGTGTTCAGAAGGCCTTGTTTCCTTGGTGTCCTCCATCCCCTCTGGCTCTTAGAGTCTCTCTGCCTCCTCTTTCCTGAGCTCTGAGGGGAGTAATTTATGGGCGGCATCCCATTTTAGGACTGAATGTTCCAAGGTCTCTTACTCTCTGCACATTGTTCAGCTGTGCGTCTCTGTACTTGTTACCGCCTGTTCAGAAGAAAGCTTCTCTGATGATGGCTGAGCAAGACACTGATCTATGAGTGTAGCAGAATATCATTAGGAATCAGTTTGTTGCTATGTTCCTTTAGCAGGACAGAGGTATTTGGTTTTTCCCTACATCCCTGGCCTGTCTAGTCCCAGACACGTGGCCACCCAAGCAGTGTTGGAGAGATGTGTTCCATCTCACAGAGTGGGCCTTAAATCCAATCAGAAATTTGTTCATTACATCCTTTTAAAAATTATTTCAAAAACAGAATTCAGAAGTCGAACTACTCAGATGTTTGAGTTTAGTGATCATGATCAAAAGGATATGAAAAAAAATTCTTCTTTGTTCCCTCGAACATCCTCAAGAGGATTTGAAAAGCTGCTGCCTACCCCAGGCAACTGGTCTGGGCAATGTACACAGATGACTGCAGAGTCACTCCTGAGTTGCCTGTGTTTTCAACACTAAGGGACAGAGCCTTTCGGCCACTCCCCGGCTTCTGCTGGCCTGTCCGCTCACGCATGCAGGAAAGAAGGAAACGGCTGACAACTTTCTCATCTTCATGGAAGGCGAACTTTATTTCCAGCTACCAGGTCAAAAGGTGGCGGAAAGAAAACAGAACCACTGAGAGATAAAGGCTAAAAATAACCACCTGTGAGGTGAATCAGCCCAGTCGGGGATCCTGAAGACAGCAACAAGGCAAGGATGTGCGTAGAGCTACATCTGCGTCATCCTTAACAGGTGGCCATGACCAGAGTCAAGAAGCCTGGGCAGAGAGGAAGGATCTCAGCAAACAGGTGTGCGGTGGGGGAAGGGGTGGGAGGAGACAGGAAAAAGCCCCTGGAAGAAGCCTGGGCAAGGAGCCCAGACACTTTCCCAGCAGGTCACCTCTGGGAGAGCCCAGGGCTTGGGCTCTGCCATGGGATCGGAAGGAGATAAATTTGATTTCGGTTTTTTTGCGGTTCGGGGTGACTGGCTTTGAGTTTAAAATAGAAATGGATGCGTTGATGCAGCCAGGGTTTCTCTCTCTTTGTTTTCAGTTGTCGCATTAGTGGAGACAAATCTGTGATTCACACAACAGTTCCCTAAAGATGCAGGAATCTTCATTTGGCGATTTCCTATTTTATAGAAAGCAAAGGTGAAAAAAGAAAAAATGGATTTAAAAATCGCAAGAAGCAGATCCTCTGTGGGTTTTCACAGTGAGTAGAATGGAGATCTTTTTTATCCATATGGCACTTATATTGCTTTTAGCAACGTTCTAATTCTAGCGCAACCATCCTAGGACACAGGTCAGGCAGTTAAGTTAGTCATATTTTACAAGTTAGGAACCTGAGGTCAGGACCGTTCAAGGATTGGATTGCATGTACTCTCACACACTGAGTTATACTCTCAATCCCTCTCGTCCTCTCTCCCTCTCTCTCTGTTACTCTCTCTCTCTCTCTCTCTCTCTCTCTCTCTCTCTCTCTCTCTCTCTCTCTCACTGTACTCTGACTGGAACTCCAAGTGGGAAAGCTTATACTGGACAAAATCACCTTAAAGAAGGACATAGGTAGAACTGTAGAAGTCCCTCAGTGGTTAAGGAAATGCTTTGCTCTTGCGGAGGACCCGAGTTCAGATCCCAGCACCACATGGCAACTCACAACCATCATAATTCCAGTTCCAGGGAATTCAAGACCCTCTTCTGACCTCTGCTTCTGATCTCTGCAAGCACTAGGCATGCACATGGTACAATACATACATGCAGGAGAAAATGCATACACACAAAATAAAATAAATCTAAAAATAATATTATATATATATATATATATATATATTGTTTTGACTCATAGTTTGCTAAACGAGGCTGTGCAATGAAAGAAAACATAATCTAAAACACAGAATGAAAACAGTGGTCACCAAAATTAAGCCAAGACAGGGGCAGAACCAAGAGGAGACAGAGACTGAAGTCAACAGAGAGGGAAGCTGCAACACATGCTTTAAATGTAAAGGAGCTTTTGGAGGGAAAGGCACAAAACCTAGAGAGGCCAAAAACAAATGTAGGAACAGCACAAAACTTACCTTGTAAGGGGATCCAGATCACAGGCAAGAGCAGTGGGCAGAGAGTCAAGTCAGAGCAAGCCCAAGGCCAGAGCTCCAGATTAGCAGAGGTTTCTGGGAAAACAGGACACGATCATGAATATTATCTGACTTGGGGATTTTAGGTAGAGATAAGTGGAAAGCCTTGCTGAGAGAGAAGGGTCGGGTGGAGTGGCCAATTTTAATAATTCTTGTTTAAGAAACTTCTGATTGTTCATTTGTACATACCCAGAAGGAATATGCACAAATTGAAAGGGACCGTAAATATTCCATAAATACTGGCTGACTACCTGTGAGATGACACTATTGCATTGTCTTCCTTTCGTAAACACAAAGTAAATCACATATAGTCTCTATCCTTGCTCAGACTAACTCAGTTAAACAAAAGCCTCCAGAATAAGGCTGATTCCCATGCAAAGAGTAGACTTCAGTCCCGTATGAACAATAACTTTCTATTTCCTAAGCCTGAGTAACTGGAAATCCCTTACCTCTCCAACAGGGACAAAGCCAAGAGTCTCTAACTCATGAGGATCTACACAAGTATTCCCCGGGATGCTAAGAATTCAAGCAGCACTCAGGAAGCTAGCATGAGTATAATCTAAACTACTCCATCAGAAGGATTTACTCTATGGCACCCTTCAAATAGATATCTCCTTGCCCACATAAGCAGATACACCATACACCATTACCAATTTTCAAAAAAAAAAAAAAAAAAAGCCTGAGTTATCTCTATAATGAGTGTCAGAATTTAAAGCCAATTGCCCACTCCAGTCCAGACCTTCTCAGATGTCTGACACTCCCAAGTGACTTAGACCAGAGAAACCGAATCAACTCTACCTTTTGAGATAGCCAGAGTTTATCTCCAGCCAGTCCCCCCAGTATTCCTGCCTCTCACATAACGTGAACTGAATCTTTTATCCTATTTCAAAAGGGATCAATAGCCAATGTCATGGCAGCAAAACAAATATTTTCCATTTCTTGTGAAACACTAATATCTATTTTATAGTGGAAAAAGACCTAACTCTCTAAATGAAGTGTTTCCCTATATGGGCCACTCTAGGATAATATCACCTTTAATAATCTTACTTGGTCTTATATAATCTCTCCTCCCTTCCTGCTAAACAAGAAAACAAGCATATGAAAAAATGTAAAGTCCATCAATAAAGAGTAGTTTTTGACCGCGGTCTTTTCTGCCAGTCAATTCTCTATTTGCCAAGAGTATTGGAACAAATCACCTCTACCCCTTAGTTGATTTTGCTCTTTTAATGACTTTTGGAATAAAATGTACCTTTTTTAAAAAAAATATTTATTTTTATTGTTTTTTAAATTACGAGAAAGAGAAAGTGTGTTTCTGTGTGTAGGATATATGTACAATGTGTGGGATATATGTACAGTAGGTCACAGGCATAAGATTCCCCTGGCACTGGAGTTGGAGGCAGTTGAGAATCACCCATCATGAGCACTGGGAACTGAACTCAGGCTCTTAACTGCTGAAGATTTCTCCAAACCCCTAAAACTAACCCTTATAATGGCGAAAGAGATGCTATACACATATTAGAGTCAGTATCAGCCAAGCTTCATTCGCAAAACAAGAATAGTCGTTAAAAGTACTAAGTCTTAAACGGGATATCTTCATCAAACTCCTCCCCTCAAGGCTCGAGGATCTATGCAGAGGAGGAGGCAGAAAGACTAGTTAAGAGCCAGAGGTGATGGGTGACAGTGTCTTCCAGCTGCAGCAAGACTGTTGACCATATGAATTCACAGATACTGTGGCAGCATGCACAGGTCCTGCACAGGTTCCAGCCAGATGGGGTTCCAGGGCTGAGAGAGGGAAGTGGGCAAAGGCTCCTACCTCTAACCAAGAAACTGTCTGCAACTGACACCTGCTTGCAGAGGAAAAAAAATAGTTTACTGCAACAGAGTCTCAGCGGGTGTATAAACTAACTTAAGAGCAAGCCCCATGCCCAACAGCAGGCCAATTTAAAAAGAGTGTGGATATTTTTGGTAGACTTTTTTTACTTCATTTCCCTTTGTTCGAGCTTTTTTTTTTTTTTTCCTTGTTGATCCTTTGCTTAGTTATTTTGATTTCTGTGTTTGTGCTTTTGTGTGCGGAGGGGAGTTTCTTGTTTGTTTTGACTTGTTTCATGTTTGGTTTTTGTTTGTTTTAAAGAGCGAGAGAAAACATAAAGTTGGGTGGGTGGTGGTGAGGATTTGGGAGGAACTGGGAGAGGGGAGACACGTGATCAAAATATATTACATGAATTTTCTCAATAAAAATGTAGAGCTAAACGTCAACACTTGGGCTGGGAGGAATAGATTATAAGGTTTTACTGCATTATGAGAAACGGAGGCTTAATGAGAGTGTGTCTGTCACAGAACGTCCTCATAAAGCCTCAAATGTATATTAAACTTTATTTTTGCTTCAATTTTACCAAAGGGAGAGGAAAATCATCAACATGTTGATACAATCAGTCCGTGGAATAAGTACAAATATTTGGTCGTACACAAGTCCCACAATGCAATGGAAGAGCCATTCGACTCTACATACCAAGAATAATGTTGGTTTCTCACATTTACTCGTGTAAACGTAGACCATTTGTTTGTTTTATGTATTTGATAGTCTTGATCTTGCTGACGAGCCAACCGACCTCAAACACCCTTAGAGTAACATTTCTCTTCTGTCACAAAAAAACAGCTAAAATCTGCAGTATTGTCTTTATCAGACAAGCATCTGAAAGACCTAAGACTCCATTTACAGGAAAGTGACTACATACAGCGATTACATCCATCATACACGACATGGCACAGCAATTTAAAACATGAAGCGGTTCCAGAGATACAGATATGGAAAGAGCTCTGAGAGGTATCAGATGCTCCGCCGATGATTTTTAATATGGTGTAAATTATGAGACCATGAACAGAAAACTCAAATGCCCAAGGAGCACGGACCACCTACCAGGACAAGCAGATGTGGCAAGAGTACTGGGCTTGTGTGTAGTCATCAGGAGTCTTGAGATCATTCGTGAGTTCTTACGATGAGAACCACAGATACCCTGCTTGTATAAATGCTTCCAGCTCCTCTGAATAGTTTCTGACCAGCCATCACTGCAGTGTTTAGTTCTGAGCAAGACAATAATCAACTCACCAACACCCATGGTGGATGTGGGTCCTGGGTAGGGCATACCACATGTGCCTCTCTTCTTGAGAGAGCTCTCTTTAGCATCTAACTGTGATTTTTAAATGCTACCTTTGTTTGTTTGTGGCAGAGTCTCACTAAACAGCCCAGGCTGTCCTGGAACTCATGATCCTCCTGCCTCAGCTGTTTGTGTTAAGATTGTAGGAATGCACCATTACCCCAAGGACTGTGATGCCTTCTTTCATTTTGACGTCAAGAAATAAGCATTCAGTCACATACTGAGCTACAGATCTTAACTATTACTTTTAACCTCTAGGACCAAATGGGGTAACTTTTTAAAATTCATTTAACCACTTATGCCCCAGCTCTTGCAAGAATCAGCCACTTCCCTCAGTCAAGATGATTTGTTGCTGGTGCTACAAATTATTTTTCTGTTTAAAGACCTTTTCAAGGTCTCTCTGGTCTTGAGAGTTTCCTGGGGTGATCCTCTGCACCAGTATCTCTTTCAGACAATCAACAGATCTCTCTGTGACACTTAAAGTGAACGCTGCCGCTCATAAAGTAAGATCAAAAACAAACACAGCGACACAAAAACCTGTGCCATTGTATTCACTCCAGTTTGCTAGGGTTTCATCATGGTGCAGAGAGTAACAGCATCAGTAATTCGCAGTGCTTGGTCTAGCAAGCCAACAGTGTGACCCTCACTAATACAACGTGGTACGTGTAGAAGGCACCGGTGACAGTGCACGCTTACAAAATTCATCATGTCCCTGAACTTTTGATCCCAGAACATCCCGCAGCACTGTGTGGTTTTAAGATATCAAGAAACTATTTCCCGGTGCTACTAGCCACCGGGAACATAAATGGCCAGGATAGGAAGTATGCGCCTGAGACTGGAAAATTACAAATATGTGAGCTACTCTTCCAATTCCCCTTTGCACTGGATTAGAGCCAGGACACCACATCTAACGCTTCCAGTCACGCATGAAAGACGGTTGGAGATTTTCTAACTCAAGATCAACAGGATTTTTTTTTTCATGTTGACTTGCAGGGCACAGGCAGAGAGTGAAAGTGTATTTTGCTATGAGTTTAGACATTTATATCTTATCTTTATTTACATGTGCCATAAACACTAACCAGATCTTTTACTTTATCATAAGTGATAAAAGATTTGAGTTTGTCTCTCTTTTTTTTTTTAAGATAAGGATTTAAATTATAAACATAAAGCAGGGGATGGAGAGAGGGTGTTGTAGTTAAGAGCAGGTACTGCTCTTCCACGAGACACAGATTCAGTTCTCAACACCCACCGGCTCAGCCACCTCAATACTACCTGAAACTCCAGTTCCAGGGGATCCGATGTCATCTTCTGGCCTTCACGGGCACTCCCATTCATGTGCACAAACTCACACACAAATTCACACATCAACACATAATTTAAAATAAAAATAAAATCTTAAACAAACATAAAACAGTAGTCCCAGCACTCAAGCAGGTGAGGCAGGAAAATCACTGAGAAGTGTAGGCCATTCTGGGAGACACAGAAAGACCTCGTCTCAAATAACAACAGAATTCAGTGAAACAGAAGGGAGCTGAGTACTATCCAAACAGGTAAACTCTTGAGAGATCCTCCAGTCTGATCACCCACCATCCATGACCTCATCTGTATGAAAACATTTGATCCACTTTAAAGAGCTTTGAGAATGGAAGGTGTTACTTGACAGGCTTTATAAAAGGTCTAACAAGGACTTTGACTTCAGCGTATTGTATAGCATTCAGTGCAGTGCTGGCGGGCACTAAAGAGTTTGTGGAAATGTATTGCTCATTGTTGTTAGCATGAATATCGACTGCAACAGCTGCTCATGAGTCAAACCCTGATCTTTGGTATAGACTTACCAGGAAGAATTTGCAAGTTTCTCGGAGTCTTTCCTCTCCCTCTGCCCTGGAACTCCAAAGTCACAGTGGATGACTAACATAGATCACGTGTCCAGTGGATTGTGTGTGCAAACTTGCACGTGTAGACATCACACTCTTCAAGGAACTTGTATCAAAATGATCATGAGGAAAGAGCAAAGCCCAGTGTCAGAGTTAACTTCCAATCAGGATATCCTACCTGGAAGGAAGCCAGCTTCCGCCCCTTTGAATAAAGCAAGAAAGACGTGACCTTTCTTTTAACTGAATGAACAATGCCATTGGCACAACCATTTCTGTGGGCTTCTGCCTTGCATCTGGCTTTAAGTCATTTGGTAACAAGTGAATTCAGCAATACAGCCTTATTCTCCTTTGCTTTCTGATGCAGGAACTCAAGCAAAAACCGCAGAGAGGCACTATTTACTGCTTGTTCAGCTAGCTATCTTCCTCGTACAACACAGGTCCACCTGCCTAGGAGTGGTCCCGCCCACAGTGCGTTGGGCTATCCTACGCTAATAATCAGGACTGTTTCTCACAGACAAGCCCACAGGCTAACCTGACCCAGGCAGTTCTTCAACTGAGGTTCCCCTATGCCAGGTGACCCTAGTTTGTGTCATGTTGACATCTGAAGCTAAGGAGAAGCCAGGAAGTTCAGAATGGCTAGGTCAGACTGCTTTGCCATGTTTGTTTTGAAAACCCATCTTTAAATGTTTCCTTTAACACTAGTGATTATATATTCAGGAAGAGCGAGGACTTGGGTAGTTCATAAATTGCTGATGAGAAAAATGTTCGGAGAAGACCCTTTGATATCTGGATATGTTTTTAAAGGAAAATTTTCAGTCCAGTTTCTACAAGTGTATCCTAAATTAGCATTTTCCATGCAATAACAATGGCCCCACCCCCAGACAGGTTGCTCCAGATTCACCATCATGAAACTCCCTTGGTTCTTGCTGATTCTCTCCAGTCTTTTGTCTTTGAGATGCTGGTCAGGGCCTGAGTTTCCTTTCTCTGGGTACTTTGGTCTTCTCCAACTTATCTCTAATGTTCCCTTCCTTGCCATTGGCTGCTTGCCCCCAAGGGGTTCACCTCCATGCCTGACTCAAACAGCCTGGCTCCTTCTCTTCCTCTTCTCCATCCCCCTCCTCTGGACAGCTGCTGGTGCCTACAGCTTGCCAGCCCTCAGCTTTCTCTTTGAGTCTCTAAAAGAATTGTCCTAGGGCTACAAAACAATGTGTGTAAGAGCAATTTTACTGTTATTTATTTATTTATTTTAATTGAAATATAATTACATCATTTCCCCTCCCATCCCTTTCTCTGACCCCTCCCATGTCACTCACTTCCTGTCAAATTGGTAGTCTCTTTTTCTTTGATTATTATTGCTATATGTATGTCCCTATAAGATGAAAAATTACAAAATACTTTTATCCAATAACATTCAATTAACACTTATATTCAGAAGATCATAGACTTTCTAGATTTTTATTTCTGTTCTGTTTTGTTTTGATTTTAGTTTGTTTGTCTCAAAGTTTCACTGCGAAATTTAAAAGTGACCTTGACTTGCTACGTAGCCCAAACTGACCTGAAGTCAAGATTCTCCTTCCTCAACCTCTTGCTGTTATTATAGACATGTTGCCAGGACTGCCTACTTTCTAGTTAAAAGATGACAGACTGGCAAATGATTCATCAGGGAAAAACATTTGCCATGCAAACATGAAGACTTGAGGTCTATTTCAGAATCCACAGTGGAAGGAATGAATGGACTTCTAAACGTTTTCTGACCTGGACACACACACACACACACACACACACACACACACACACTCACATATAGTAGTACACTGCTGTGGTGGCTCAGCAAGGAAGACAGGGAGGTCCTTTCATAGGTGCAAACCCTGCCAGACCTCAGCAGAGGGAACCACCATCCTGGCCAGCACCATCCTGAAAAGGGGAACCCTGAGCA
The DNA here is from genome assembly GCA_026225945.1 of Cricetomys ansorgei. Classification (NCBI taxonomy): domain Eukaryota; kingdom Metazoa; phylum Chordata; class Mammalia; order Rodentia; family Nesomyidae; genus Cricetomys; species Cricetomys ansorgei. The sequence goes on from JAMJFZ010001881.1 coordinate 4,184,379, forward strand.
TTTGAGCTCAGGTGTTTTTATTGATCCAGGATTCCTTGGGTGTTCTACTGATAGGACATGCAGATCATTAGCAATCAAACACCCCCCACATAAATCCAACAACTGCAAACAATACAAAATGCCAAGACCTAGGCAGCCCCTCATCCAACAGTGCATAAAACGATATTTTAAACACAACTAAAAATAAACTTCTATAGCAATTCCCCTTTTCTGTATAAGCCAATCCCCCCAAAAAAAATGCTTTATCTCTACAACAAAATTTAACACTACACCAGCAAAACAATTTACAAGAGGAACAATCACATGGTTGCTAATGCACAAGACCAAGTGAAAACAGACATCTATCAAGCTTTTCACAATGTCTTTGGACAGAAGAAAAACATTATCAATGTCCAATTATCTGGAATTCACTCACGATCTTCTGGGCTCCTCCAAAGGGCTTGGATCATTTCTCAGGCTCTGCCCTCTGAAACACACAGCTTGTCCTCCAGGTTCTGGCTGGCTTCCCTCCAATGCTGCTGCTTGGTACTGGTACTGGCATCTTCAGAACTGGGGTCTTCTGCTGCAACTAGGTTGTACTTTCATCAATAGCCTCTCCTGGGCTCTTTTCATGGTGCCAAGTCTCAACTTCTTTACATGACCCCTTCAGTCCTGGGCCTTCGACTGCCATTGAGGCTGCACCTTCACCAATGGCCTCTACTGGCCTCTCATGGTGCCAAGCCTTAGTTGTTCTCCAGTGACCCCTTCATGCCTTCAAAACCAGTAACACCTGGGTGACACTTGCAATGCCAAGTTTGGCTATCAGCATGAGATACAACCTTAGCCAGTTCTGGAAGACAACTTCTGTGTGCTGACCCTGAAGAAACACTTTCCAGATTTAAAGATAGAGTCTAGTTTTCAGGAAAAAAACAACTGATAACATTGTCTGCAAGAAGGTTTCCCTTGTGGGATGGAGTTCTCATCACCATAGCAGATGTGTCTTGTCTTGACCACCTTACCTCACCAGTATCTGGACAGGTTTGCAGAAAACAAAAACAAAACAGACTCTGTGAGGTCTGGAGTTTCTTTATCCTCTTCCCTGTCTCCACATTGGATGTGGCTGGTGTGACGTCAGTGCCCCATGTTCCAGGCACCATTTGTATTTATTTGTATGTTGCTGGGTGGCTCACCAAGGAAGACAAGGAGGGATTTCTTCATGGTTGCAAACCCTGACAAACCTCAGCAGAGGGAACCACCATCATAGCAAGCATCATACTGGACAGTAAAACCCTGAGCATCTGAGCTTGTTGTTTTTTATTGATTCAGAACTCTTCAGGTGTTCTACTGATAGCACGTGCAGATCATGATCAATCAAACATCCTCCACATAAATCCAACACCTGCAGACAACACAAAACACCAAGATCTGGGCAAATCCTAACCCAACAGTGCACAAACAACTATATTGTACATAACTAAAATTAAGCTTCTACAACACACACATTCACACTAATAGTAGTAGTTGTTGTTGTTGTTGTAGTAGTAAATAATTTCAAAAGAATAATAAGAGGATGTCAATTAAGAGAAATAAAGCAAAACTGTTTCTATTCTGTAAATTGTATTGAATTAAATTGCATGTGTGTAGATGATAGTAGCACAGACAGACAGACAGGTATCCATACACACATAGATGCACACATTGAATGCCTATACCCCAAAATGTTCGTACTTAACCCTGAATGCTAGGGTTGTAGGGTGAGTTTCATTTTCTTCTCCTTGTTTCTCTATATTTTTCTATATGAAAATATCTTATTCTGCATACTTTTTAAGTTGTGTTAAGTCTTGATTCCAGAGACTGGTTTATGATTTGGTTTGATTTGGCCCCATCATTGTTGATAGGTTTTGTTTGATGTTCAAGATCAGGCTATTATGGTATATTCCCCTTTTGGACCAAAGAGATTTCTCTCAAAAAGATTCCCAGATTATCCTTTTTCTTCCCCAGTGGTCTGATAAAGCACTCCTCACCTGTAGTCAATAGAGAAAACTCTCAGAGGATGAAGAATCTAAATAACACAACTACAATCTGCAGTTTGAAGATCCTAGCAAACCTGGCTGAAGTTCCAGGCTTCTTTATGGTCACCACAAAATCCCTCTGATTCCATAATTATACTTCCTTATGTCCATACTTAGCCATTCTCATTGGGCTAGGACCATGATTCAGTAAACACACACACACACATACAAACACACACACACATACACAGTTACATCACCTTTCTATTTTCCAAGCAAGCACAAGCCATTCCCCAATGATGAGCTCACAACCTCCAGTAACCTTCGACTTACACTTCTGAACACCTGTGTCACTACTCAAAACATCAGTTCTCTCCAAGACCTGGGTGATCTACACTAACTTCTTGTTTTCTTATTTTACTTCATTTTTTTTTTCCTTTTAGGTCATCCCTGAAGGAGGGGATAAATATATGTTTTGAATCACCAGTGGCATTGTCTTAAGTGATATCATTTCTTAAAGAAGAAAGGAGATATGGCAGATAGAGGAATACTGGAAACGGACAAGTGGAAAGGGAAGAAAACCCAAGAGAGAAGGAAGAGTAGGAAAGAGTATACATGCTTACTTTGTGGTTCTATCTGTACTGGTGCTTTACCTGAGAGGGCGACTTTACCATATAGGACAGGCTAGTATAAAGCTCTGATAATTAGGTGGGGGATTATACAGATAAATTTCTGACTAAATAAATAAATATCTTTCTAGATTTATTCACTCAGTAAACACATTCTATGTTGAAACTTCATCTAAGAATCTCACTTATAAAAATGGAGCAAGCAAGGAGCTGAGGAGGTGGCTTCATGATTAAGAATGTGTACTGCTATGACAGAGAACCCAAGTTTGGTTCTAGCACGCATGTCAGGCATCTCACAACCTCCTCTAACTCCAGCTCCAGGGGCTCTGGTGCCCTCTCCTGGCCTCCTCTGCACCTGCACACACACACACACACACACACACACACACACACACACACACACATCAACAAAAATAAATGTCCAGAAAGAAATGAGGTAGAAAGGTAGCAAGCCAGCTGGGAGATGGCTCAGTGAGTAAAAGCACTTGTGCAAGCATGAGAGTCTGAGTTTGAATCCCCAACACCAACATTAAAAAGCCTGAAACAGCCACACATGTCTGTGATCTCGGGACTGGAGATCAGAAATAGGCAGATCCCAGAAGCTCAGTGTTCAGCCAGCTTTTGCCTCCTTTAAGAAAAAGAGAAGCCTTGCCTCACATTGCATTGAGACAGATTGGGTGAAGCAAGCTCTATGTGTCTACCACGTAGACACAAAGACCTCAGAAATACATCCCAGACATCCACTGAATGTCTTCACTGTAGATGAGCCAGATCACTCTATTTCTTGTTCCTGTAGAAAAGGATGACCCAAGGCAGGGTATAAGTGGGTGGTATCTAGGTAAAGAAGCTTATTCATGTAAAGTCCCTTCCCCAGACTGGCTTTCGAACAGAGGCTGGTTTAGAGTTGGAACACTTGGATAGCTCCTGTTTCCTTCCCACTGGCAGAAAGCCTCTGCTCCCCCATCCTCTGTTGAGTCTGGTAGCAGTGCAAGAAAAGCCATTTGATTGTGCCAACCACTGTCCTTATGGAACTGCAGGGTCATTCTTAAGACTCATAAAGGGATTCAAATGACTTTAGAAGCTACCAGTAGTGTGCATGTTGGGGGTGGAGAGGCTAATCGTAGGCTGTACACCCAGTGTGGTTGCAAGTGCACTAGCTACCCTGCAGAAACTCAGAGGTTCAAATCCAAGCTCTTTCATTTAATTTATATTAACCAAGCCTTTTTGAAACTTCAACTTTCCCATCTATAAAAAGGGCCATAAATTTAAAAAAAAAAAAAAAACACTCATGCTAGCTATGAGAATTAAATAACATAACTAGTTGCAGAGACATAAAAACTGAGACTATCACATGCTCATCACTTGCTATAATAGTTCATGGCTGCCACGTTCACCTTAAGACAGAAGTTGAGCTAAGTTAGTGATGTACTAATTACTTCATTTAATCTTCAAAACAACCTACTGTGTTATTCCTACCTTCACTGTGAACAAGCTAAGATGCCTAAGAGGTTAAGAGAGCCTCCCAAGTCTGTGCAACCTCACAGCCAGAAAATCCATCAATAAGGTCCAAGCTGCCCAGTAACCTGGACTCTTATCAGCGTTTTTGTAACACTTCCTCTTAACACATACCCGATAACTGTGATTCGTGAGTAACTGCAGCATCTTACTCAAGTCTGTTTCCTGTTTTGTTTTTTTTTTTTGAAAGTTAAATCTGATCAACTTGACTCCCTGTTATTAATTTCCAGTGAAATATACTGAAATTCTAACCAGAGGAGGAGAAAGAGGGTCTTAAAGTGTGATCCACTAGAAAATGGAATGAGCAAGACCAGGCTTGAGCCCTCCTTGGCTATAAATTTCCAGCAGCCTTTCTTTCGATGATTTATTTATTTTTATCTTATGTGCACGAGTGGTTCTCTGCATGTATGTATGTGCACCAAAGCATGCATGGCTGAAGCTAGAGGAGGCCAGACAAGGGTAACAGATCCTCCTGGACTGGAGTTCTAGGTGTTTGTGAACCACCATGTGAATGCTAGGGATAGAATCTGAAAGACTAGCAAATGCAATTAACCACTGGCCGTCTTTCCAGTCTCTAGTGTTCCTTCTCATGACACTTGAAAAGCCAGAGTCTCCTAGACTCAATTGTGATAGAATGCATAGCCCCTGCCCCTCCACACACACACTGTGCACCACACACCCACAAACACACACACACACACACACACACACACTGTGTTTGGCTAGAAATGCTCTGTGTTTAAAGATGGCTCAAGACCCAAGCACTTTGGCTTTCATTTGCTTCCTCCCTAGCCTGAATTTACCTAAGAAAGTTCTTGCTGCAACTCTCGAAGGAATCCGGTGTGTTTTGCTGCCCCCTTGTGGTCACTTTAAATTGTTCTAGTGATTTCGTAGCATGAACTAAAGTTTTCCAACTGAAATGCCTCCAATTCAATTTAGGGAGCTAAGTTTGAGTTTTGTTCAGTTTTACCATCCATGGAAATCGTGTGTATACACAATCACACTGACTGTGGTGCTCAAATCATCTTGTGAGACTTAATTCTCAACTGCCTTTGAAAGGGGCCGTTTGATAGCGACTTCTAAAATAAAAAGACTCTCCATTTCCCCACGATTCAGTATCATACATACTGTTGTTAAGACAGAATAATGAGATTATCATGTTTCCAGAATAAATATGGCCTTCTTAGGAAAGTGGAGAGCTGGAAATGTCTCATTGCGTTACCTGCTGTTTAAAAGAATTCAGATAGCATAGGCATTTTAAATAAACAATTTAAATAGTTTTGCCTTTTAAAAGGAGATGTATCCTATTAGAATCCAGGAGTCACTTTGAAATAGTTTATTCATCAGCACTGGGGACATGCTAGAGTTTGCAACTCTATCCGAGAGATTGATTGAGAAAAAAAAAAAAAACAAAAACAAAAAAACAAAAAACAAAAGAACAGTGATTGTGTGAATCGGTCCAAACACACCTGGAAATTTCCAAGAGACATTTTTTATAACTGGGGAGTTTAAAATAAAGTTAATAAATGTATATGCTTCCTCAGTCTCTACTCTGCCATCATTTTGTGATCTCTCACCTCCAAGCCATTCCTAAACCATATTCAATAATAATACAGACTTTGAAAACATGAAAAACATTATAAACAAATATTTTAAGACATAAGTATTTAATATGAAATAATAACAAACATTTGAAAAATATGTCCTGTTCTTTGGTGTCTCGCTTTTGTCAAAATTTAGTCTTCACAGGGTTGGAGAGATGGATGGCTCAGTGCTTAAGAGCACTGGCTGCCCTTCCAGAGATTTGGTTCCCAGCATCCTCAAGCTGGCTGACAACTTTATCTCCTGTTACAGGGTATCTGGAGCCCTCGTCTGGCTTCTTTGGGAACTGCATGCATCACACATACGCATAAAACAAAAATTTTTTAAAATTTTTTAAAAGTTATTACCCTTCTCTACTCTAATTGTGTCAGCATGATAAATTGCCTTTGGTATAACAGATGTAGCAGGACCATTATGACATATATTATTTATAACAACTTATATATTATTACATATTAAGCAAACAGTGATACATCATTATATACAATATAAAGTCTATGTAAACAATAATAATATATTTAATATAAGATATACTCTTATATAATATAATACAGTATGATTATCATAGTATATAATTATTTATTGCATTGTGTAATTATTTTATAAAATAGTTCATGCTGTAAAATATGAATTATTATCTAGTAAATTATATTAAGTATGTATGTGATATGTTAAGTTTATTATACATATAATATCATATATACTATAGAATATATATGATAATATACATAATATATTATCTTATATGAATATAAGGTAGTATGGGGCATAAGGTATACTGATTGTTTAAACAGTGAATAGAAATCTTTTACTTTGTGGAGAAGTTGGTATGGGTGTTTGCATGTTAATAGGTCATATTATTCAGTTATGTGATCTGTATACATGGCAGAGTATATTAATAAAATTTATAGGCAGTAGTATAGTCTATGAAAATAGCATTTCATAAATGTCACAGATCTGAGCCTTTTTCATGAATGGCAAGATCTTACCCCAATAGATTCTCTAAGAAAAACAGTTGTCCATTCAGACTACACCATTTTCTCTTACCTTTGTGAGGCCAGGGATGGGTCACAAGACAGCAGTCACCCTGGTCTGAGTGACCCTCAGGGCTGTGTGCTCAGCATGAGCAAGTCCCCTGGAGGAATGAGCCCAGGGACTCCTCTGCTGAGGACTTCAGAGATCTCAGTGTAACAAGGAGTATGCAAAGCTGAGAACCTGCAAATGTGATGACTTTGCAGAGTTGGCACTGTTTGGTGTAAAGACAGTTTTACTTCTCAGTTATAGTTCGGAGGAAATGTATGCAAAAACAAAATGTATTTATGATGGCTGTCAATGCTGCCTGTTTCCTAAGGATTTGAAAAACAGGACAGCTTACCAATGACAACTTTACAATATGACATGGATTGTAGCTATTGGATAAACAAATCCATCTCCCGGGAGTTCGATCATTTCTTTCCTCAAAACACATGATTCTTCTTTAAGTAGTGATGGGGGAACTCTGCCAAAGGGACTAAAATTCCAGCGAAAGGTGAGATTATCAACCATCCGATACACAACAGACCAGAACCTTAGAAATATAACAGGAAGAGCGGAAGCACAGCAAATTGGGCAGCTGTTTCTGGAGCTTCTAGAAAAGGTCACATAAAATGCCATTTCACCTTGGAATTTTTGCTGACATCTGAAAGCTAATGCAGAAAGAACCCTACATGTTTGCCCCTGCGAGGAAAATGGAAATTCGTGTTACAGGCCCACATATCATACATCATAAAATATTCCCATCTGCTTCCGAACTTTCCATAGGAGAATGCCCAAAAGTCTTTTGTGGATTATGATGTTGTAAATGGAGTATGGATGGAGATTTGCCCATCCACGTCTTCCCACCTCCCCCTGTCTTCCACCCTCTTCTCTCTCTCTCTCTCTCTCTCTCTCTCTCTCTCCCTCTCTCTCTCTCTCTCTCTCTCTCTCACACACACACACACACACACACACACACACACACACACCCCTCTATGAACATTTGGCACCATTTAACTCTGAATGAGCTTGCTACACACATGCAAAAGATATTAACTTTACATTTCCTATAACTTCCTCTGACCATGAGAGAGAGGTTCGTGAGCTAAATGCCAGACTGTCTATGACTTGGAAACTGTTTCCCCTTGTTCCCCAGTACAAGACCATGTCCTTAGCAGACTGAGAGCCACCTCCCACCACCACTGCCTCAGGCCCCAGGTTTTCTAGTCTGCTGCTAGAAATGTAGCTCTCTCCTTGCAGTCACTGAAACATGTTAGAGGAGATAAAGGGGTGCAATAGTCCCCTCACTTTTATATATATGAATTCCTGTGACTATAGTAATACCAATCAAACCTTATACATAATATTTCTCCATATAACCATATAATGATGGTAGATTTAAATTATAAATTATGTTCACTAAAAAATTACCTGGTTTATTACTAACTATTATTAAAATATAACCCAGGTAGCAGCATACTGTAATAAAAAGCATGTAAACATGCTCATGTGTTGTATTCCAGAATCCTCTCCCTCGCTCATGTTCCCAGCAGCAGCTCTTCCGCCCAGAGGAGTGGTGGACTGCCTGCATTACACCATCTCCAGGTGGAAAAGCCACGCAGGAACATGGCGTTGGGGGAGGGGGGGCACAGTTCTTACTGCATTCCCTTCTTGTCTTTGGGGGAACCCGGTAAGTGGTCGAGAACAGAGGAACTCGGGAGAAAATGCATCATCGGGTGATCTCGTTTAATGCAGGTTTTGGGGTACCTTTTATAGGGTTGCCATGGGAGTAGTGGTCATTGACCCCGAGAATGTCCATTGGTTAAGACAAGGCTACTGGCATGTGGGACTCAAGATTCCTCGCGCTTCCGGTTACAAGGCAGACAAAGCATCAGCCAAGCCACGTTCCTTTGCTTCTGTGACGCTGCCAGGCTAAGGAAAAGGAATGGCCAAACGCCTACCATTTTCATCCCTAGGGATGACTCGGGGTTTGAAGCCAGCTTCAACTTGTCCTTAGCTCTTAGGACAGTCCCCCAGTCATGTTCCCTCAAAATGTCCTATGACTCTACACAACTCTTGTCTTGTGATGAAGCCTGTATGAGTGACGAAGAGAGGTAGATAACTTAGAGTTTCCAGGAGGCACTGGTCCACTTCTAAAGGTGCAGACACTGAGCTGAGCTGATAACCAGGTAGCTACTAAATGTCTCAGAGCGGATCCATGCCACAAGGACACGCTGGATAAAGAGATAATTCATGGATCCAGTGGGATGCAAAATGGTGTGGCGTTCTATAATGCTACTTTGAAGAATAGCTTACAGTTTAAGATACTTTTGCTTCTGCGAGCTTCTGTGTAATGTTTTCAGGCCATGGTTGACAGTGGGCAATTAGAACTTCCAGAGATTACAGATTAGGGGGACTACCGCATTTTATTCTTCTATAAGGCATGCTTGCATTTCTGAATGATGGTGACTTTCTATTTGACATAGTCCTTAAAGAATGACTCCCTCTCTTTATGAATCGGGAAATAAAAGTGTCCCACGGGCTCTGTAGCTACTGAGCCCGATTCTTTCATATGCTACTGGAATGGTGCAGAGTTCCCGCCTACCAATCCAAAGAACAAAACCTCCATTGCCCCCATCACATTTCTTAAGGGGTTCCTGGAGGTGACAAACACGTGACCAGACATCTTTTCTTCCCATGCTTCTGGTCGGTCTTCACTTGATGTGTGGTCACTGGGTGGTTCTGGCCTTCCCAATTGAGCAGTAACACCAATCTCTCTCTCTCTCTCTCTCTCTCTCTATCTATCTATCTATCTATCTATCTATCTATCTCTATCTCTATCTCTCTTTGTCTCTCTATGTGTGACTATCTATCTCTCTTTGTCTCTATCCCTCTGTCTCTGTCTCTCTACTTCTCTCTGTCTCTATGTATGTCTCTATTTCTCTCTTTGTCTCTATGTATGTGTCCCTCTCTGTCTCTCTTTGTCTCTATCTCTCTCTGTCTGTCTCTCTGTTTCTCTCACTCCCCTCTCCTTACCTCCACCCACCACCAGTGCAGCAAACTAAGTATCAGTGGCTCATGGAGCCATTAGTCAAGCAGCTCACCATTCCCCTCCAAGTTCAGCTTCAGTCAGAGCCTGCTGACTCTTAGCAACTCCACTGCTGTAATAATGGGTCCTCTCTACATGCACATGCTGGGAGTTATTCTGTGTCTCCATTTTCAGACATAATGGTCCTGTCATGGTGATGACTGGATCACAGGTTCTAATCCCCATTGTGGCGATTTGAATGAACTCATATATTTGAGTTGGCCTATATATCTGAATGCTTGGTCCACTGTTGGTAGAACTGTTTAGGAAGGGTTAGGTGTGGCCTTGTTAGAAGAGGTATGTCATTGGGGGTGTGCCTTGATGTTTCAGAAGCCTAAGCCAGGCCCAGTCTTGACTCTCTCTTCTTCTGCCTCCTGTGTGTGGATCAGTGCCATGCCTGCCTGTCTGCTGCCATGCTCCCTACCATGACGGTCATAGACTCTCCCTTTGAAACTGTAAGCAAGCCCCCAATCAAATGCTTTCTTTCATAAATTGCCACCGTCATGGTGTCTCTTCATAGCAATAGAACAGTGACTAAGGCATCACACTCCCCCTTACCACAATCCTCACGTAATATCAAGTATGCACAGGAACGTATAGGTCACCTGACTGCTTGCTCCTCCCCCTGTTCTCTTAGGTTGGTTTACCATCCAGGTTTCTATTTGCACTCCCTTTACTTAGCTCTAATCAAGACCAAGTCTCTATTCTTTCTGATCCTAATTCTGATCCTACCACTCTAAAGCCTATCCAGCTACTGAAGTCCCGGTATCTGCCCCATGACCCCTGGAATGCCACCTGCTCATTGCCTGTCACTCACAATCCCATACCTGCACAGTTGGGCTGGTGGGGACAGAAAAGATCCTTCTGGAACCTGCTGCTCAATGCTTTGCTCTGCAGTGCTAGCTCACCCAAGGTACCAGTGTCTCAGCCCCGCTAACTAGTCTATTTAAAACATTAGTTTCCCTGGAAACATTAAAAAGTTATTCTCAAAAAGTTAGACAACATTGCCAGGAGGGTTGCAACGTAAATCTAAAGGATGCAGAAGGGACGCCAGCCCCTTCTGTCGAGCCCCTCCATTTTCTCAGCTGTGTAAACCCGAGTCACAGAACTGTGAGATCTCCCTGCTCAAGCCTAAGAGTGACAGCTTTGCTGCATGCCTCAGTGACATTTAAGAGGATCATATGAGTCGATCTTAAGTCATTAATAATAATGTCATTTCTGGTGTTTCCTTCTACAGGGGAAAGTTATTTTCTTAGTAGCAATCTTAATATGTTAAAATTCTGCAGAGCAAGTATCACATATGGGAACTGTGTGCATGGCTTTGTAACAGTAGCACACGACTAACATGAGGACCATATGTATATACTAGAAAGTTATTAGATTGTGTGTGTGTGTGTGTGTGTGTGTGTGTGTGTGTGTGTGTGCAGGTTCACATATATGTGTGGGCAGGTGCAAGTTGTGGAAGTTTATTTTTAGTTATGTACAAAATATTGTGTTTTGCACTGTTGGGCAAGGGTCTGCCTAGGTCTTGGTGTTTTGTATTGTTTGCAGGTGTTGGATTCCTGTGGGGGACGTTGATTGCTAATGATCTGCATGTGCTATCAGTAGAATTCCTGAGGAGTTCTGAAAGAATAAAAACACACTCGGGGTGTCACTGTCAATTGAGTATGGTGCTGGCCAGGATAGTGGTTCCCTCTGCTGAGGTCTGGCAGAGTTAGCACCTATGAAAAACACCTCCATGTCTTCTTTGGTGAGCTGCCCCATAGGCATCAATACTACAGCAAGTGAAGGTGAGAAGTCAACCTCGGGCTCATTTCTCATTCATTCTTTGCTCTTTGTGAGTTGTGAGACGGGAACCTCTCATTTGGCCAGAGCTCACCAAGTAGGTTAGGCTAGCTGGCCAAAAGCCTCAAGGACCTGCTGTGTCTGCCTCCAGTGCTGGGATTATAAGCACTTCCCACCATACCTGACTCTTTTACATGGGTTCCAGAGCTCAAATCCATGCAGTCATGAGCCACAAGCATTTTATAGAGTGAGCTGTTCTCTCAGATCCTAGATTCTTTCTTACCTTTACAATTTCCATTTCCCACTCCCCAGCACAGTTCTATGTTCTACTTGTTTGGTTTAAAATAAGCTGAGACTCAGAAGATATAAGAAATTTATCCACAACCCCAGAGACAAACAGGGAGTAAAGCCGAGGTGCTAACCTAGGTCTGGAGGCACCAACACCCTCTGCTTTTCTTGGACATATACTTGGAGACTTCTCTGAAAATAAAGTAGATTAACGATGTGGGTATGGCTTTCTAAACCTCAAATCCACATGGCTTAGTTTCTCTAGTATTTGCTAAATTAGGGGGATTTCTCATTTAAAATTATCTTTACGCATCTGGAGAGATGGCTCAGCAGTTAAGAGTGCCGCTGCTCTCGCAGATGATCCACATCTGGTTCCCGACACATCAAGTGGCTCAGAAACACCTGTAACTCCAGTTCCTGGGAGTCTATGTCTTCTTCTGGCCCCCCTGGGCACTTGAATGCACTTAAAGCATACTCAAAGAACACCTTAGTTTCTGAAGCCTAGCCTCTTTAAAAGCTGGGTCACCTACTTTGTTCTCCTGATGTAGCGTACTTCCACCTTAGCACACGGTGAATGTTCCCATGCCCACGGTGAGTTTGCTGGTTTGCAGTGGCTGGTGCATCGTGTCTTCATTTCTCAAAACAGGGTTCTCAGAAGTGAAACGCTGGCTTTACCATTTACATGAGTAAGTGAAGAAAATGTGTGATCTAATATCCAAACTGAAAATAGGAACATTTGTTTGTGACATCAAGATTTGGTTCCATTGTACACTCCTACACATTCAGTCAACAAAAGCCAAGTGTTGCTGTGATATGGTAGGCTGGATGGTCTGAAACTGAAATAGCTTCAGATTCGAAGCTGTTGCCTGTATTTCCTTGATATGTATATTTATCTAATTATATCGGCTGAGGGAAGCATTCAAGTGATCAAAAGACAGTATTGAGACAAATATATTGTGCTCTCCTGTAGACTATTTACACTACTCACAGGCAATGTGTCATCTAATGTTCACAAGCCCTAAATACTAAATAGCTAGTATTACTATTCTGACACTTAAGAAGGGGTGCATTCAGGCAGAAGAAATTAAATGTGTGTGATGGTTACTCTAGGATGTCAACTTGATTGGATCTGGAATTAACCAAGAGATCAGATACTGGACACACCTATGAGGCTTTATTTTTTTTTTTTAATCTGGTTATTTGAAGCGGTTATTTGAACCTTGTATGTGAATAGCGACATCCGGTGGCAGCCCAGGCAAAATAAGGAAAGGCTTTTGCTTTCTGCCTATTTGCTTTGTGTCTTTTGACTTGGCCATCTACCCTACTGGTGAATTGGACAGCTGCCATCCCCCACTGACACTGAGACCTAGCTTCTTTGACTTTCCAACCACGGTTGAAGACCAGTGGCTCTCCTGGAGTCCTCTAGCCATTCGGTGGCAGGTTGTGGCTGTTGAGGTATCCAGCTTTATGGGTTCTTGGGTGTGAAGAAGACAGTCACTGCTGAACTACCCAATGGTATCATGTAAGCCAATCTAATAAATCCCCATTGGGTATATATTTATGCTACAGGTTCTTCCCCTCTAGAGAACCCCTAGTAACATAGCATATGTCAAAGATCACTCTGCTAGTAGCTACTGGAGACAGACTTTTGGCCATCTTCCATGGCTACATACTAGAACCTTCTTCCTCCTGTCAGTGCTGACATATGCTGGCTCAATTTCTTTCATTGGCTTTCACTGTTTTAAAATAATTATTCACCCATTTTGTTAGCATTACCAAGTCCTATTTTAGCTGACATTATACCACAGTGGTATGCAATGAATCGTGGATATTTTGTGTACAAACACAGATAAGCTAAAACAAAATTCACTGACTCTTTTTTCTTTTCTTTTTTTCTTTCCTTTTCTTTTTTCTTATTTTGTTTTTGAAAAAAATTGTATTAATTTTTTGAGAATGTCATGCAATTTATTTTGAGCATACCCTCTACCTCCTCTTCCCTAGACCCTCCCATCTCTTTCTATCCCAACTGTGAGATCGCTATTTTATTTTCTCCCTTCTCCACTAAGAACAGTTTTTGTTGCCTGGCTAGTCTCAGGATTGGGGTCTGCTCTGGTGTGTAGTCAGTCAGTCCAGGATCACATCGTTAAAGCAAGCTTCTTCCAGTAGCTACCAAATGCCAGTAGGTCCTCTGGTAGTGGGGGAATTGCTGTCCACCTGCTCCACTCTATGTTGGAACTTGGGCTGGAGGTTGCAAAGGTCTTATGTATACACTGTCACATTTACTGTAAGTTCATATGTGCATCTGCCCTGTTGTGCCTGGAAAACACTGTCATGTTAATGCTATCAATCACCTCCTCTATTTCTCAAAAAAAAATATATATATATATATATACACACATATATGTGTGTATATGTGTGTGTGTATATATATGTGTGTGTGTGTGTGTGTGTGTATGTGTATATATATATATATATATATATATATATATATATATCTTACATAAGTGAGGGGGTTCTGTGTCCTTCCTCATTTGCTCTTAGGGGTTGGCTGGAAAGCAACATAGTCTTATGCTGCTTTCTGAGCCGCTCTAGGGAGTTCTGGGAACTGACAAGTCACTGCTTAAGTTCATCTCTGGCAGGTGGCAGGTCGCTCACTGGATTCCAGGGAAGGAGTCCTAAACGCCGCCAGTCAGCTCTAGGAGAGGATACAGAGGTCACCATGTGCTCAGTGAGGCTGATTTAGTCACCTTGTGGTGGAAGTTGTGAACTGCCCCGAGGTTTGTCTAAAGCACAGGATGTCACTAGCTTGACCTCCCCGGAGGAGCCAGAAGGATGGCGTATTAAACAGCTCTGCTTTTCAACAGCTGTTGAAAAGGTCGAGTGGTTTAGCAAGCTCTTGTCTAGTAAGAATTCTTTGTCTCCCACTTGGCTGCGTTGTTCCCGATCACAGGAAAATTGAGTGCTTTGAGCTGAGTTGACGACTCTCAGGCAGATAGCATTAGGCTTTGAGTCAGCCCCTTGTCTCTCCTTGGATGACAGGGAGATAACATTTGCCAAAGACGTTTCTGGCCAAGGCAGCATCCTTTGAGGCCTTGCGCTGAGCCACGTAGTCGCCCTCTCCTAGACCTTCTTTCCTATGAAGCCAGAACCATGTGTTCTGGATCCTTAAGTAGCTTTCCATTTGGAATCCATGGACTAACTTTATCTACAACCGGTATAAATGTGTTTAAAAAAAAATAAACAGGCCTTTCCCCTCCTTGTTTCCCAATATTTAAGAACTTACACAATATGGGCTGGAGAAATAGCTCAGTTGGAGAAATGCAAATATGAGGATATCTATTCAATGGCCAGGACACATATCTAAAAACACCAGGTGTGGTGATGAATGCTTGTGATCCCAGAGCTGGAGAGGGGGAATCGGGAGGAACCCGGGGCTCGCTAGCCAATCAGCCCAGTCAAACTGGCCATACCTGGTCCCGGTAAGAGCGACTCTGACTCAAAACACACAGTGTGGATGGTTCCTGAGGCATGACAGCTAAGAGTGCACTCCTTCCTTTACACACACACACACACACACACACACACACACACACACACACACTGAAAAGGGACTTGTACGATCTCACATATACACCAGAAATTACATGCTTGTGTGTTATAAAGTCTTTGGCTCATTTTTTTTGCCCGACAAATTGTGCTGAATGCTGTGATGGCCTTGTTGTTGTTTTGTTTTGTTTTGTTTTTCGATACAGGGCTTCTCTGTTGTAACTCTGGCTGTCCTGGAACTCACTCTGTAGACCAGGCTGGCCTCGAACTCGCAGAGATCCTCTGCCTCTGCCTCCCACTGCCCAGCCTGATGGCTATTCTTGTCAACTTGACTAAACTGGAATTAGCTAAAACCCAAACATTGAGGGGCACACATGTGAGGGATTTTTGCTTAATCTGAGGTGGGAAGACAGATCTTTAATCTGGATAGTTGAGGTGTGAAGACCCAGCTCTAATTTGGGCCAATAATGGAAGAAGGAAGTTTTTGCTCTTTGCTTGCTTGCTCTCACCTTTCTAGCAAGTCCATTCCTTCAGTGGCATTAGAGTCTACATTTCAGAATTCTAGACCATACTGGAGACCACCGGAGACATTCAGCCTCCTGGAATGAGCCAGATTCTTGGACCTTCCATTCGTGGGCAGCCATCGTCAGATTCTCTGGATGACAGACCATAAGTCATTCTAATAAATCCCCATTGTACACATAGAGAGAGATTCATTATGAAACTGTTACTCTAGAGAACCCCAACTGATACAGATTTATAGTTCATGAATCAAATAGTAATAAAGTTACATTAATTATAAAAATCCTTTGCCTCTTAGAAGCAGACTTCGCGTCCCTGTCTCTATGCTTTTTTTTCCAAAAGTCTTTTTCTTAATAATTTTGTCATCCGTGGTGAACGTTTTCCGGAAATGACTTCACAGGTTCCGTTTTGCTCTGGGGGTACACCTTGAGAGGACTCCAGCGGCACTAACCCCACTCTTGAGAAGTCTAATCTTTTAGTCTGAAGCTGAGCCTGGAGTTGAGGGCAGTGGGAAGTATGACAAGGATGGACAGAGAAGGGCTCTGATGAGACAAGTATAAGCACACAGATGTTCAGCCCCGAGGAAAACGGGCCGAGCCTTGGTTTTTTCCAACATCTCTAAAGCAGGGGAGCCCTAAGGCACATAAGAATAAGAATACTTGTTGAAACGGAATCATCGAAATTTTCACCAATAGAGGAACACCTAAATATACACATACGTATGTATGTATATATTGAAATGTTATTCAACCACTAAAAATGATGGTGGTAATACACACACACACACACACACACACACACACACACACACACACACTAACTGACTTGACAAGATGCCCATCATATAGTTTGTAAATTGAGGCAGATGTGGTAGCGGATCTTTATTGTCAACTTCGTAGGATTTAGAATTATTATGGAAGCTAATCTCTGGGTGTGCCTATGAGGGCATGGATTCCCAAAAGATTTATCAGAGGGAGGAAGAGCCACCCACAGTGAGAGTGGCATCCTGGATTGAATAAAAAATTAGGAAGTGAGTTGAGTTCCAGCATCCCCACCCCTTTCTTCCTCTCTCTCTCCCTCTCTCCCTGCTTCCTAACTGAAAATGCAATGTGACCAGCTACCTCGTGTACCTTCCACCATGCCCTTCCTACCATGATGGAATGCATCCTCAACCCGAGAGCCAAAATAACCCCTTCCTTCCTTAGCTGCTTCTGTTGGGTATCTTCTCACAGCAGAGGGGAAACAGCAAACACAGCAAGCAACAATATCACAAGTCTGCTAAGGTTTTGTAACATGTCTGTGTCTCTTGTGAGTGTGTACATGTGTATGGGGGAGTGTTAAGGAACAATACATTTTTTTTTAATTCTTAAACAATTAACTCAGAATAGAACACTCAGGTGTTTATTTTCCTGCATGTGTTCTGTAACTTTTTTCAAAGTATATTATTTTTAAAATACAAAAAATAAAAAATAAAGCTATTTTCATTTGAGGAGAAAACACCTACTCAGCAAGTATTTATGAGCCCTGACCATCTGGGGTGCTGGGGAGACACAGACAGTTCTGTGAGTCACTCCCATCAAAGGATTGTTCTTGCCTATGTCATTTTACCTCCTGTTATGGCTTGACTTCACGCAGAGGTGGTTAGCTCACCCTCAGTTCGATGACACTGTTTTGATCCAATATCTTCCGCTGATGAAATTATGGATTATAACTAAATAGAAACTAATATCATCACGCATTTTAGTAGACTTTTCTCAGTGCCTTTCACTGCTGATTTAGAAAAGAAACAATAAGGACTACAGGGAATTCTCAGTCAGAGAAGTACTGGCCTTGTAAGCATGAAGTCCAACTGCTCCCCACCCTGACCACAGCACTCAAGTAAACAGAAGGCAGGCATGAGCCAGCAAGATGGGTCATCAGGACGACGGTTCCATGGGGAAAAGTGCCTGCCATCAAGCCTGAGGACAATATGATTTCCAGGTCCCACGTGGTGACATGGAGAGAACTGACTCATACAAATTGTCTTCTGTCCATGTACATGTCACGGCACACGTGCCCACAACACACAAAATAAATAAAATGAAATCAAAATATTTTTAAGCCAGGAGGAGTAGCACATGCTCTGGGGAGACAAAAATTGGTCAATCCCTGGGACTCAATGACCAGTCAGCCTAGCTACTGGTTGTAGTTCCTTAATGATTCTCCCGCCACTGGTGTCCCCAGCCGCAAGTCCTCTGCCTGGAGCCTGGTGGCCACCAGAGGAGCCGAGTCCAGGCCAAAGGACATGGGGACACGGTATTGGGGCGGGGGGGGGGCAGGGCAGAACCTGGGTCTATGGCATCCTGGCCCTGTCTTTGGTGGACCTCTGTGAGTCAGATGAGTATACAGGAACTCAGGAAACACGCATCAGAAGGTGGTCTCAACTTTAATGCAGGGAGAAGGTACATTTATAGGGGTACAGGCAGGGGAGGAGCCAGTGACCCCAAGAATGCCCATTGGTTAGGACATCCTATGCTGGGAGTGGCCTCATCTGCATATGGAGTTTGAGCCTCTGTTTCCAGCCCGCAGGGCAGACAAAGCACCCTTGCTTCAATGAAGTAGCAATATTTAATATCTAATAGTTTAGCTGGGTTCTGGCCAGGGCTAAAGTGTGGAGCAGCAAACACCTTCTGTATCCAAACCCTAGGGGTGATGCGGGGTTCAAAAGCCAACTTCGACACATTCTTCGCCCTTGGACAGCCCCACAACTGGTGAGTTCCAGGTTAAAAAGAAAAAGCGGCATCTCCCGAGGAATGACACTCAGTATCGTCTGCCTCACGTGCGGTGTAAATGTCCATGCACACACACGTACACACAAAAGGAAAGAAGACGGGTTTTTCTTTTAAGTTTGCTAGTTTATTTTCACTGTGCTGCACTCATCAAAAGCATGACAGTTGGTCTTCAAAGACCCACTCCTCCAAAATACACTTCTAATAGTCACAATGGAGATCGTCTTTTATAACTTATTTGGTGCTTCTACCTGGACCTTGCAGAACACTCATTTTGGAAGAAGTCTAACAGTCATAGAAGACTCCTGACTATCCTGAGATGGACTGTCCTCAGATGGTCAGGACAGCCTGTGAAGAGTCCAAGCTGGCCACCATATGAAGAGAGAGAAGTGCTCAGTTACCTCCCAGATACCCCAGCCATCCAAGTCTAGACACTCAGAAGTGAATGGAGCCTCCCATGACTTACTCCAGCCCTCAGCTAACAGCTGTACGAGAGACACCAAGCCAGATCACTCAGCTGTGCCCAGCAGAAGCGCAGGAATGCCAGACACAGTAACGAACTTCTATGGGATTTGCAATGTGTCTGTAGATAAACAATACCAATAAACAATCTCCAGATGCTTCTGGTACTGGCCCAGCTGCCTTTCTCCATCCCGAGTGAGGAAATGAATTCGATGGGGCAAATTAACACCAGTCAATATAAGAGGTGTGCAAAGAAAGAAAGGTGTAACATTCATCAGAAGACAGTTTCAGACCTGATGATGTCTTAGTGTGAAGGTGACAGCGGCTATGGAGGAAAGGATACAATCGGAGCCTTTGAATATGATGCCTGAGAATCTGAAGTCTGGTTATGCTCTCAGTGGTGTTCAATGACAGTCAACCTGACAAAAACTAAAATCACCTAGGAAAAGAGCCTAGGGACATGTCTGTGAGGGATTGTCTAGATTAGACAGATGATTTGCGATGGGCATTCCCTTTATGTGGACAGTGCCATCCTATCGAACAGATCAGAGTGAAGAAAAAGGAGAGAGAGAGTTGAGCACAAGCACTCATCTCTTTCTGCTTCCTGACTCTAGAAAGGCAGCTGGCAGAATACGGGAAGCATCGTCTTTCATACTGTCTATTGCTGTTTATCTACAGGCAGATGCAATATGACCAGGTACCTTATGCTCTTACCAACCTGCTTTCCCTTCATGGTGAACTGTACCATGGGATTGTGACCCCAAATAACCCCCGCCTCTCTTAAATCGCTCCTTAACAGGTATTTAGTCATCACAATGAGAAAAGTAACCAATGCTCCCTCCCTATCTACATACCTCCTCCTACTTCTTGCAGGAATTTAAAACAAAGTTTTTGTATCAAGGAAGGCCTATCAGATAAAGATGAAGGATTCAAATTATCTTAATGCAGTCTTAAGGGAGGAAGATAGTAAAGTCTATGTGGGCCCACTGTCATCTGTCATTGGAAAGTCATCTGGGTGATGTGTGTAAGCACAGTGAAACTCCACTTTGGAATCTAATCTCTGAAATGATGAACTCCAAGAATCAATTTGAGGTGCATTTAAGTTTGTCTACTGATACGACAATTACACATTTAACCAACAGGCAAGATAGAAGTAAATGTGTATTTCCTGATACAATGGGCAATTCACTGCTGTTGGGGAAGTTTATTTTTAGCTATGTTTGAAATTATTTTATGGGGTGTTGGGTGAGGGGCTATCATAGGTTTTTGACATTTTGTATTGCTTGCAGATGTTGGATTTACTGTGGGGGTTGTTTAATTGTTAATGATCTGCATGTGCTATCAGTAGCATTCCTGAGGAGTTCTGAATCAATAAAACACCTGAGTTGAGACACTCAGGGTTCCACTCGGAGTATGGTGCTGGCCATAGTGGTGGTTCCTCTGCTGAGGTCTGGCAGGGTTTGCAGTTATGAACATGCCTCCTTGTCCCTCTTGGTGAGCCACAGCAGCTAACTATTACACACTCCAACCATTCACATTGGGGTTTAGCAATTCTTCTCCAAACCACATTAAGGTGAATGTAAATCAAATAGGTCTTAAGTGATTAAACCAATCAGAAAACTTTGCAGACAGAACCATACTTTCGTATACTAACGTTTTCCTCTTCGTTTCTCTGACCATCTGACTCATGACACTGTCAAATCTCACAAAGCAAAAGTCCTAATAGGATGCCAAAAGTATCAAGGAAAACTTGAATGACTAGTTGGCTGCATAGTTCAGTCAGGAAAACATGGAAAAGAAAAGCAAGTAGGTCTGTTATTTTCATTTAACCCATCTAATTTAAATCATGAGACTAAATTAGCCCTCCCTTCTAACCAAGGCTATCTACAAGAATATTGAGTCAGAAGTACATTATGAATGGAATACTTTTCCCCCCTTGAGTTGTAAGTCCTATTGTGTAGATGTGCTTCATTCTGTTCGGCTTGGGAATCGAGGTGTGTCCTGCTTGATTTTTATTGTCAGCTTGACACAACATAGAGTCATCTGGAAAGAGGTAACAGTAATTGATGAACTGACCAGATCAGATCAGTCTGTGGTCATGGATGTGAGAGATCATCTTGACTTATGATTGATGTGGGAGAACACAGCTCACTGTGGGCAACATCATTCCCTAGGCAGGTGGACCTGAGCCGTATATGAAAGCTAAGCTGGTCACGAGCCAGTGAACAAGTGGGTAGGCAGAATTTTTCCATGATTCCTGCTTGGATCCCAGCCCTGGCTTTCTTCAATGATGGACTGTGTGACCTGGAAGCACAAGCCAAATAAAACTTTCCCTTCTCTTCATTGCTTTTGGTCATGACACTCATCAGAGAAACAATGTCAAACTAGAATAGCAGTAAGGACAGAAGAATGGAAGTGAACAAAATATTAAATCATGCAGACAATGCTTTCACCTCAAGGGTCTTGCTTGGTTTTGATTTTTTGCTGTGGTGGGGCTCACACCCAGTGTCTTTCTCAGGCTAGACAAGGGCCCTAACCCTGAGCTGTATCTGCACCCGACCTGTAGGGTGTTCTCCTAAATAGAACATTCCTAGAATACATCTCACAAACACTCAAGGAATATACTGACCCACTTCACTTTTTTAAATGCCTTTTATTAGTTATACATTTTCTTATGAGATAACACATCATTTTTGTTCAAGGACATCACACCTGAATGCTGACATAATTTGTTCCAGCTATGGAAGCATGGTTAGCACTTTGATAGAATGAAGTGGTTAGGTGTTTGGGGTTTTTTTGCCTTTATCGCTGTCTTCTCCACTGTTTGAGTCAGTTCACAGATTGGCGAGACGCTGAACACAACACATTCGGCGTGAAATTTTACACACGCGTGCGCGCACACACAGACATACACACACACATACACACACACACAGAGGGAAGTTACAGTGTCTGCATGTCAAACCTTGCCCCTTGGCACCAGTGTGGAACTGAAGAACACCCTGAGATGGAAAACAGAGTAGATGCTCCTCCTCAGCACAGAAATTTGAGTCTGACTTAATCTCTCAGTTTCATTTTCTTGTTAAGGGTGGGAGGAGGAGAGCCAGGACAGCCACATAACAACTGGTGGTCTAACATCTCTGCCATTCTCTTGGCCAAATGCATGGATTCAATGAAATACTTCATCGCATATCAAAAACATACCCTTCGTATGCTCTTAAATAAGAAATAAACAGGAAAACGATGTTACACATTTTACAGGATCTGGCAATTGGAATTCCATCATGCATGACCGATACAAAAGTGTGAGACAAAACCACCCCATCTTTTGCTATTACACAACTCTCATCAATGGTATTTGTAGGGAAAGATAGATTTTTCCAGAATGGGACTATTTGGCTACTTTCGGCTATTCCAAATATTACAAATACACATGATTTACTTAAGGCCACATCATCCTTCATCCCACTCCTGGGACTTTAATTAACATCTATTACATATCAGTGTAGATGTTTAAATGTTTATATCCACCTCAAGTTCAGCACATGAACCGTTTGTTGCCTTGATTTTAGGATTTCTGAGATAAAGATTACCAGTTATAAAAAGACGTTAACTTAAAAACAACAAACAAACCACCACGTACAACTGGGATG
This sequence comes from Cricetomys ansorgei, assembly GCA_026225945.1. Classification (NCBI taxonomy): domain Eukaryota; kingdom Metazoa; phylum Chordata; class Mammalia; order Rodentia; family Nesomyidae; genus Cricetomys; species Cricetomys ansorgei. The sequence continues at coordinate 4,207,242 of JAMJFZ010001881.1, forward strand.
ACAGGAAAGCTAAGCTAACATAAGAACGTTCTGGGCCATCTCAAACAAGAAGCAAAGACAAGAATAGAGCGCTGTCCAACAAAGCAGGCATTGGTAAAATACAATCCTGAGGCTTGACAGGAGTTATTACTTGCTATTCCTAATGTCATTTTCACCATACAGTGATGAGAGATATTTCTGGTATGGGGAAAAAAAAAAAATCTGTGTCACCTGATTCCATACAGGAAGCACAAGGTGACGTCTACACCCCCAGTTCTTTTCGCTTTTGCAGATCCTATGTGAGTTCGCAGGGTCAGAACATAAATTTAACACTTACCTCAAAGGCATGGAGACAATTCCACGAGGTCCCTCCTGCACAAAATTCTTAATGAATTCCGCATTCTGCAGTTTGGCCTGCCTCCTTAGTAAAGAAATAGATCCTGGAACCCACAGAGAGAAAGATGGTCCTAGCCCAGGATGGTCAGGAGCACAGTGCTCGTGGCAGGAAAGAGGGAATCTGTAAGACAATCCACAATACAGCCCCTTCCTTGTACTCTAAGCCCGACACACACTAAATTTAAGGGCTGGGATTAGTTTTGACGGATGGGTCGACATCCCTTTGCTCTCTCCTTTCAGAATGTTTTGGGTACCACGAAAAAGGTCATCCATATGAACGTCATTCTCACATCGAGTCATGTTTACTCTGGCCCAAGAGCTCCCTTTAGAATACACACATAAAATTGATGTGTGATGAAGGGGGAGAAAAATGACGTTTACAAATGAAACGTATCTCCCATAAAATTCATAGGATGTAGCGAAAGGTGTTGGTAACTATTACTCGAGGGAATTGAGCGCCCAATCCAGTTGTTCCAGGTTTTTAAGAGTCCAGATGGGAGACAGCAGAAGAATGAGGGTTAGCAAAGGACTCTGCAACCTTCTACAGAGGTACCTGCACTTTCCATGCTTACTGCTGCCATAATCACAACAGTAAAGATCCATAGCCAGCCTAGACATCCATCCACCGGTGAGCAGATAATAAAGTGTATATAGTATGTGTATGTATATACAGGTGTATATACACATATACAAATGGAATTAGAGTCAGCCATAACGAAAAATAAAATTTAGAGTAAGATGGTTGGAACTAAAAACATATTAAGTGAGGCAACCCAGGCACAGAAAGACAAACATCCCATGTGCTCTCTCCTGTGTGCAGCATAGCGCCTAATGTCCATATATGTGTTAACGCGGGAGGGAGTGTGTGCAGGTGCCAGGAAACTAGAAATGAGCACATGGGAGGGCAGAAAGAAGGCTTTAAGGAAGAGGGGTGGGCAGGGTGATGCAGAAGGGAAACTACTGGGGGTAGAAGGGTTCGAGCAAGGATGGGGAACACTGAGATACGGGAAGAGGAGGAAGGGAGGTTCAGCAAAAACACAGCACATTTCCAAAGGCCACAGGCACACCTGCTGCTTTGTAATCTCGCTAAAAGCTCTCTGGGATATTTTTAAGAACTTGGAATAACGGGGCCTGGTGTTTCACAGGCATTACTGACTTTTGATATGTGAAACCACCCACACAAGTATTAAGCCAGCCCAGGCCACTTATGGCACACCACAGGAGAGTAACAAGAAAGGCATGAAGAGACACAAAGAATGGTTGGTGCCTGGGTCTAAGCCTCCGTCTACAGATTACACAGGAAGCTGTTTCAAACGCTCAGAAACAAGTTAGTGCGTGCACTTGACCATGATGCCCATCTCGCAAAGATTTCATTTCTGGAATGAGACCCTGAACCGCAGAGACACACAAGCATAAACTACAGGAAGGCGCGGACCATGTCAAGATTACTGCTCACAAAAGCAAAACTCAGCCTGTACTGACAACTGTAAAAAAGAAATTCGGTGCAGATCTCCAAATTTCTAATTATGAAACACCCCCCCCCAAGAAAAGAGGGCCCAATCACCAAGTTCAAATGAAGATACCCATGGTCACAGTTTCTGAAAGTCTCAAGAGTAAGCTAAATATATGTAAAGTCTTTTTTTTTTAAATTATATGAATGTGTGTGTACTTGCATAAGTTATGTGCACCATGTGCATGCAGGTGCCTGAGGAGCCCAGAAGAGGTCATCAGATTCCATGGAACCAGAATTAGAGGCAGTTGTGAGCCTCCCCGTGGGGAGCCAAGAGTGCTTCAGGGTTGGTGAGAATCTGAAGCACCCTTACCAAGGAGCCATCTCTAGCCCCTGAATATATGTAAATTCTAGTACCACATTTGCATTAAAACGCAAACAAAACAAAAATTCCCTACTACTACGGAGTCCTTGAACTTGATTTCCGTCTCTTATTAAACCAGACTCCTCCTCATTTTTAGTAGGAAAATGTTTCCATGGGAATTTTGCCTGAAAAGTGAAGTCTGGGTCAGGAACTGGAAAGATAAACCCCAACTAATACCCTGTATTCAGAATCTGCTGTGGTGGGATGATATTGGCATAGCTGTCAACAGCAAAGCCTCAGGGAAAGGTTATCTCTGGATTTGGTGGTGAGATGCTTCCCATGGAAAAATAACTCTATTTTGAAGGTTCTAGAATTCAGACTTTGTCTTCCCAGGTGAAACAAAACATTCTTTTAGATAGACTGCATGATCAGACATTTCAATATTCCCTCTTAAAGAGTCCTCTGTGGCATCCTAAGTATGGTTCGTTATGTACAAAATGTAGATATTATGTAGGTAATCAAGATACTATAGCTTTACAATATGTTCTGTTCTGGAAAGAGATAAAGGAAGAAGCAGAGGTCTCTGGATGACAGTCATCTTAGAGCAAAGGGTACAAATACTGAGATGATGACATAGCTTTCTGGGTGCACTGGGAACCCACAGGCTCTGGGGTTCAGAAATTTACCAAGGGTGTCAAGCCAAGTCAAATCACATCAGAAAGTTGGCATTTTGCACAGGCCCCTTAACTCAGCAGTGTACTAAAGGGTAAATAAGAGGAGTGCCCACCCAAGTTCAGAGGCAGATATCCAAGCAGTCAGCCTGAGTCTGAACACAATGAGAATGGCAGCCTTTTAAGATCAATGGAGAACAGGACCTTTGACCCTGAAGTAACCCTGATTGCTTTGGAGAAAACAAGCAAGCGTGTAAATAAATGAGGTGGACACATTTTGGAAGATTTCGGACTGGAGATGTATCCAGGTGGGTGAGAATGGGACTGGAGGTGTAGCCCAGAATATGTAGAGTGATTGTCTAATATGCATGAAGCCCCAGGTTCAATTCTCAGCACCACATAAAAGCAGGTGTGGTGGTGCACACCTATAATCTCAGCACTCGGGAGATGGAGGCGATAAGGTTGTAAGATCAAGGTCACCCTTAATTGCGTAGCAAGTTTGAGGTCAGCCTGAGACACATAAAATCCTGTGATCCTGTCTCAAAAACACCAAAAAATAAAATAGGATCGAGAGATGGCTTAGAAGTTAAGAGCCCTTGCTGATCCCCTAGAGGGCTTGAGTTTGGTTCCAGCACCCACATCAAACAACTCATGTCCTCCTGTAACTCCAGCTCCAGGGAATCCAATCCACATCTACATGTACACAGACACACACACATAAATGAAAAGGAAAATAAAAGAATCATAGCTACTTTCTATTTCTAATGCCAAGTTTGATCTCACAAGTCCACTGTAGTTCTGGGAGCAGAGAAACAAAACACTCAGTGTCTGGGCTTGTGGCTCTCCTTGCATGTACTTTTCACTGCAGAGAAAAAGACAATTCCAAGAAGCTGAGAGCCAAGGATACACTTGATATCTAAAAGAATGTGCCTATTACTTCCAACCTATACTAACTCTTGATGTCAGTTACATAGTAATGAAAAAGGTATCTTTTAATCTAATAAAGCTGTTCTATCAGCTTCTAAAATAGTAAATATTTACCTAGAAAAATGAACAGACAACGTTCATGGTACTAAAACTCCCCATTATTTATGACTGTATTTTCTTATATTCGCCTTCCTAATAGACCTCAGCAGCTAAGCCAAGTATAGAGTTGAAAACTCTGTTCATACAGTTAATCAATTAGAATTTTGTGTTTGATGGTCTGAGATAAGTGTTGGGAAGCCATGGTCTGTGAGCTAAATACAATTCATGGCGTGGCTTGATAAGGTTTTCTTGTAACGCAATAAATAACAGGCTCATTGATCACATTCATTTAGGCATTGTTTGCGGATGCTTTCAGAAGTCAACAGAAAAGCTGAGAAGATACAACCAAAAAAAAAAAAAAAAGTCTGTTAAACAGAAAACCAAAAATATGAGCCTTTATAGAAATCTTCCCAACTTAATAGAAGGCACATTCTACATTGCAGAGTGTTGACTCAAGTTGATTGATCTACATTCTAGTGTCATCGATCCATGAGGTCCATAAACTTCCATCCCTCACCCAACAAAGAAATGCCTGCAGAATGATGGTTCATACGTAACATGCAATTTCCTAGAGTAAAAGTCCTAGTTTTCAACAGATTTCCAAGAGATTTATGGTTTAATCAATTACAGCCATAGAAGACCAAAGACTGTCTTTAGCTGTCAGTACATTCAACAATGTGCTAAATGAATAGAGGTCTCAGGAAAGAGGACCATGGCGTCTCCAGAATAAAATGTCTTGTCCATTCACCTGCTTTGGTAGCTGCTTCTTCAGAGATTTACTCTGGCATTGTCTCCACCATGATGTCTATTTTCAGTGTCTTGATTGAAAAGACTCCCTTCCTTTTGAAAAGCTTTTTTTTTTTTTTAAGAAAACAAAGAAAAAGGACTGTGAAGGTGACATTTATCTAAGTATCATTTCGCTTGCTACCTCCATAAAAGGAGATTCCCTGAGCCGGCGAATCCCCTTAGAGTCAGAGACTTCCTGACAAAATCCCACTTCACGAACTGAACATCAGCTCTCATGAACTGTGTGAATACACAAATCTCACTTCCCAGGTCAGAGAGTGTAACAACGAACCCCGTCAAAAAAAGTTAACAGGGATTAAGAACTAGAGGTATGTTGCACTTTAAGGCAAAATCTGTACTTTTCCTAAACGCTCTTGGAAGTATTACCTCTGAACAGAGATAATGAAACCCCACGGTTAACTAAGACATTTGGGGGTTAAACCATGACATGGCAGCTCCACTCTACTTCCTTTGTGTATTAAAGACTCTAAATCAAGTTTATAAGGAGAATCAAGGGGAGTGGTTGTCTAGGCACAGGTCTAAAGCAGAAACTGTTGACTGTTTCATTTTCTAAACAATGGCTAGCATGTCTTTTTTTCTAAATTGTGTGTGTGTGTGGTGTGTATATGTGATGTGTGGGCATATCCACATGCGCCTATCAGTGCGCATGTATGTGAGTGTGTAGAGACTAAAGGTCAATGTGAAGGGTCTTTCTTCCATCTCTCTCAAACTCTTTTTGAGACAAGGTCCTCCTCTGAACCTGAAGCCAATACATTTGTTTAGACCGGCTGCCCAATGAGCTTCAGGAATCTGTTTGGTTGCCCTCCCGTTGCCCACCCTACCCCAACACTGGGGTTACAGGCACGAGCCACCACGCCTGGCTTTTACATGACTCCTCAGGATCTAAACTCAAGGCCCCATTTCATTTCTAGACTATGCTATCTGACAATGCACAGCTGATGAACAGCAGAGGGTGGCTTCATTCTTTAATTTCATCATTTAGGGGGCAGACCCTAAACCCAAAATATCCACGCTATAGAGACTGAAACAATATGGGGTGGTTGAGTGATTAAGAACTCGGTTTTCAAAGTTACTGGCCCAAGACTGACCAAAGTTTAGCATAGCATTCACCCAGCATCCTCAAGCCTTGAGCTGAAATAACTCAAAGGCATGGCAATATAGTATGAATTGCCAGCAGAAACAAGGACATCTAACTGACGTGGTGTAAAGGACTACCGTGAAGCAGCTTGGGCCTAATTGTTTGGTATGCTGAAGTGTTCATTACCTTGATCTACAGCATCAAACACAGGAAAAAAAAAAGTTACTGGGACAACCCACCAATGGCACCATAAATAAGGAAACTTTGGCAACCTTTGGCATGTGCAAGTTTTTGTTAGGCTTTGAAGATGGACAAGAACTAGAAACAATCCATTCTGACGACATCCACATGCATTCTTCTCCATTTCAGAGGATCAATTCATTCTGGTTTTACCAGTGCCCTCAACCCTGGTATGCATCAGGAACACACAGGGCGTTGTTGTTGTTGCCTTTCTTTCTTTAAAATACTAATTCCCAGGCTCTACCCGAACCAATTAATTCCAAGTCTCTGGGGCCAGGACTTTGGTGCTCACACAAGCTCCTAAATGTCTCCAAAGTGCACCAGACTTGAACCAGTTCCTCTTCCCACTATGGTGTTTCACAAGTTCCTGCCCTGGGCTCACAGAGCGGACCACGCAGGCACACAAGAGCAAAATGTGCTCTTCGTTAAAAGGACTTAAAAGTAGGAAACCAGGTAAGAATGAACAGAAGCAGAGCAGAAAGACAGTTCACTTAAGGAGTGCCACTAAAGTTTTAAGGGTTCCCCAGGCTTTCTCCCCCATTACTTTCTGTTCTCATAAAGATGACTGAAGAGGGCAGGGAGACAGATGGGATTTCTCTCTTTGTCAAAGAGAGGAACTTACAGATTTAGAAAGGTGGGTGGGAAACTGAATGGACAGAAGCAAAAGGATAATACCACTGTTTCTGGTGAGAAATAAATTAAAACAGATGTGTCTTTAGAGCAGCGGAAGTTGTGCATAGTCAAACAGGTACTGGGCGGGGGGGTGCCCAGGCATAACACAGAACACACTTGTGAAGGTCAGAGAACAATCTCCGTTACCTATCCTCAGGTGCATTCCACCTTTTGTTGGAGACAGGGCCTCTCACTGGCCTGGAATTCCAGCATGCAGGTGAGGCTCACTGGTCCCATAGGCTTCCAGAGATCTGCCTGTCTCCAACTCCTATCTCATCATCTCTGGGATTACAGGCCTGTTTCACAGTGCCAGGCTTTTGTGGGTTCCAGGAATCTGAACACGGTTCTCATGCTTGAGAGGCAAGTGCATTACAGACAGTCACCTCCCCAGCCCTGCCAATGGGTGTCCCTTACGACAGAACATAGAAGAGATGTGGAGGGGTCACACACACTCTAACCAAGCGTCCTCTGTAAGAGTCTTAAGAGGAAAATAACACTGTGAAGAAGGTACTGTTTATGCTTCAAAATCTAGAGGGGAAGGAAGGGAGAGTTCCAGGAGGTCATGGAAGAAAAGGTGTGAGTATTGTCCTTTCTTTTCTCTTTATCAACATGGTGTCTTCATATTCCAATAGTAGCCTTGTACTAACACTGTGTCCCAAAGCAATGGTTCCTCATTATTTAAGCAAAAGTCGATGCAATTTCCCTGCCACTCATGAAGCTTCTTAATCCTAGAGGACCACAGAAGCTCAAACTGGAGAACCCATGGTGTCTTTAATCACAGGACGGGACTGGATTACTTAGTCAATCTGCAGGGGCTTGAAGGTGGAGCTCGTCCCTCCACAATATGATAGAAATCTGTGCCATGGCCTGAGTCTATGACAACGTGGTAGTCTGTTCCAAGGCAGTATTCTGCATTAAATTTTCATTTTGTTCAAAGACTACAGTCTTTTATCTTCTATCGCAGCCCTTCTGGTAATAAGGCTTCTTCATTGAACATGAAAACAAGCAAGCAAAACAGGATCGTTCATGAATTACAAAGGCAGGCCTAGGGGCGTAATCCACTGAGGAGACAAGAGCAGAAAGCTTCATTTCTCTCTGTGAGTTTCCATCTCTCCTCTCGTGACTAACAGGTGTCCTTCTAATTAATATAGGTGTTCCTAGAGGCCACTTGGTAGGACTTGGTTTAACAGATGTACACACACACACACACACACACACACACACACACACACACACACACACAGAGAGATAAGTAAATATAAAAAGCACATTATTTTCCGTTATTTTCATTCTCCACTAAAACTATACCACAAATTTGAAGAGAACCATTGTTTTCTTTTTTTACTCTTTGAGCCATGATACAAGGGACTTTCATGTTTTCCAAAGTTGAGGGGGGAAAAGGTGATCAAGATAACTTTGACAATTCATTCAAAAGACGTGGTGAATTACCCAGGATTGAGTTGAAGTTTGGGGGCAGCAGCCAGGCCAGCTGCTAAGACACACAGCACAGGAAGAGCCCCTCTGCTTGAGAGTTTTATAATATTCTTAAAGATGCATATTAAATAACTTCCTCTGGACCACAGACATGATTGAACTTAAAACATAAAAGCCCTATAAATACTGCCAAGTCAGCCTTGTCTCTCTATCTCCCTTCTTGCATAAAATGGAATATTTCCAACCAAGCGCCGAAACATAAATATTAAAATAATAAGTGGGACACACTACAAATCTACTTTACAGTTTCATCACTACGGTAGCACCTTGTTACCAGGGCCAATGCATTCATTTCGTGTAAAGAAGACGAGAAATCTGAGAAGCTCGAGGGCTTGTATGACTCCTCATTTAAATATTTAATCACCTTTTCAAGTCCTAAGCTTTTATCGTGTTTCATCCATCTAGAGAGTTCATTCTATCCTAGAGATTCCAAGGCCCCCTTCAGAGAGGAAAAAGAAAAAAAAAAAATAGGGAGGGAAAAATCTTCAAAAAGAGCAGGGTTCAATGATCTCAATTCGATGACTTCCTGTTGGCGCTGAAGTGAACGCACTTCTCCCTGTAAACCCACCAATCCACAGTAGGCTCAACCAGTTAAGTCCACGGCTTTTTAGTCCCCAAGTATCAGTTTTACAAAAGATGCCACATCTGTTGCTTTGGATTCGTGTACGGTGAAAAACGGATGTTGCTGGGAAAAGGAAAGAAAAACGCCCGGTATTAATACTTGACATTGAGAATATACAGAATTAGCAAATTAATCCTTTTGTTTAACAAGCGGGTTAATACTCCTATCGAGACAAGCTGGATTTCTCATATCCTTTGTAAAATTAAGCACGCACCTACTGATGTGCAAATTTTAAGGCTGTCTCTCCGCTGCCTCCCATTTTCGTGTCTCTAGCCTCCCACTACAGAGAATCTATTAGGTTACATGGCATATGCAAGTATGCTACATAATTCCACCCATAGCAAAAGACAAAGATTGTCTAAGACCATCCAAAGTTGTGACTTAGAAATTCCTCTATCCTCTAAAAATGTTACTTTAGACGGCTGCAATAGTAAAACGTTTAAAACGTCACAGACTGAGATTCCTTCACTTCATGGGAATAGGCACAGGGTGGTAGGACGACATACCAATGTTGCTTAAGTCAACTTCCAACATCAAGTCTTACACTCTGTGGAGACAAGGTAAGGCGTACCGCAAGAGCCCACAAACTACAGAGCAAGTCAGATGACCAAGCCACTTTTCTGTATCAGAGTAATCTTTTGAAATTGCTCAGTTGGGTTATAAATATCAGGCTATAAAGCCTTCAATCTCTAGTTAAGAGAGAGATGTATTAGATCGTGTCCCTCAGAGCTTCTAGTGGAAACAGAAACCAGGCAAACAAACTCAAAAGGGCAGTTCCTACAGGTACACCATGCACCCCTCCACCTCACCTACCACGCCTAGCTCTCCCACTGCCTGGTGGTCCTACATCCAGTGGCTAGTTTGAATGGCTCAACCTCAGTGTTTTCCCATGCAGACGTGATATGACTCACTCTGTTTCTCTGATGAGGGGTTCAGTTTGCAACCTTCCTTCTGCCTACCAGTAGGTTTTCTAATTATATTTGTTTGGAACCTGACAGTAGAGGGCTGGGTGAGTCAGCTTTGTGGGGAACTGAATGCCCACCCATGCAAGTTTTGGGAAACACTGCAATGGAGGAACAAAGAAATCAAACCAAAAAGAAAGTAGGTGGTCACTGTTGAGCATCGTGACTCAGAACATGGAAAGATCTTCTGTTTTTGCCCATTAGAGGATACGGCTTAAGCGCTGGCTCAGAGCCTTATGCCCAATGTGAAGTTTTAGACTGAAGGCCCTTCATTCTGAATTCCCCCATCTGCCAAAGAGTACTGCCACTTTCAATTACTGACCACTTACACTGCGTACTTACCAAGGTTTCGTTTTTTGTTGTTTTATTTTAACCATCATGCTTATTAGCGCTCCCACATCCCCTTGACATTTGGGAATCTCTTAATGTGCTTTAAAAGCTTTTTCTTATCAAAACAGAATATGTCAAACCTCAGATCGTCCTGACGGCTGGCTCTAATGCCTATCAGCCTCACCTTGACTCTTATTCTGATGTCACTAGCTCAGTGCACAGAGCTTGAGTTCATGAATGAATTAAATAATATGATCCCGAAACTCTTAATTAAAAACAGCATCTTTTAGTTTATCCCAGATTAAGAAAATACTGCGAGGGCCAGTGGACAAGGGATGAGAGAGCAAGCAGGCAAGCCAGTCAACACGGGCGGTGTGATTAGCCTTGTGTGGGGCTTTGAAGTTGAAGAGTGTTGAGAACTCGATTCCTCGATTCCTTCTATAAGCAATGAATGGACTAAGAATAGGAAGGGTGGAGGTGGGAAACCTGGACGTGGGAAAATGGGGTCCCAGTTTAAGTTTCCCAATAAAAGGGCCAAGGTCTAAGAGGGAAGGGGAACCCTATACTATCTAAGATTCCATGGGTGCTGGAAGGAAGCTTGGTGATTCATAGACATGTTGCCAAGAGCAGAAAGGCAAGCCACAGTCACTAACAAGCCTCCAAAATATCACATGTATACACCTCAACCTCATGATTGTGGGTCCAGCTTTCCTTGCTTCACACTGCGAATCAAATCTAGAACTTTCTCAGATATTTGGAGAAGATGATCACTTCACTGGGAAATCATCTAAAGGCCTAGTTCCTATGTCTGGTGGTAAATATCTAAGGTGGGGGTCATCAAACTACAATCCACAGTCCAAATCTAACTCCCTGTCTGCGGAGTTTTGAATGAGAAATGAGAAGTGTCCCCCATAGACTCAGATGTTTGAGTATGTGGTCCCAGCATGGTGGCATGGTTTGGGTAGGTTTAGGAGGCATAACCTTGCTGGAGGAAGTACGTCAGTAGGGGCAGCTTTGAGGTTTTGAAGACTGGTGCCATTCCCAGTTGAACCTCTCTTCTTCCTGCTTGCAGTACAGGATATGAGCCTCCAACTTCCCACGTCTGCCACCACGCCTTTGTTCCACCATCAGGGGCTCTAACCTTCTGGGTCTATATGCCCAAATAAACCCTTCTTTCTCTAAGTTGACTTGGTCATAGTGTTTTGTCTTAGAAATAGAAAAGTAACTAATATACTATCCGACTTTTAAAGGAAGATTTATTAGAACACGGCCACATGCTCTTTTGCTTTAATGTGTTAAATATGACTACTTTCTGCTTAGTACATTTGTTTTAACAGCAACTTCATGGCTCATTAACCGAAAATACTATCTAGACCTTTACCAAAAAAAGTTGACTAATGTCTGCTGTAGAAGAAAAATGCTACCAAGTAGACGTTTGAGGAGATATGCAAATAAGATAGACATGAGCCAGGAACAGTCTTCCATCAGAATTAGGGTGAAAACTACTGGGGATTCTGAAGTACATATATGGGTTGGAGCCTTGATAATAATATCCGTTTATCTGGAAAAACGATCTTTTTTCCCCTTCCTACCTCTTCCCAAATTCCTAAAATTGAAACAATAGCCTCCCAGCACGTGTTGCCCAGTGCTGAAGTCAGGGAGTTCAGACTCAGAGTTTCCATTTAAAAACCTCAATTCCACAGGAAAGCAGGGAATAGTTATGGTCTTAAAAGGCACGTCCATTTCCAGTACCACAAAGGCTAATGCCATAAAGGGGGTTGTCCAATCTTACAACAGTAATAGACATGCCAAAAACCCCTCAGTGTTTGTTAGATTATAGCAGGAAAGTAGATGTCAACACCAGACCCCAATGTATAGGAAACATCTTCCCCCCCCCAATGTTTTCTGATGAAATTTTTGATAAGAGGGCCACTTGATGAAAAAGAATGTTCTGTACTGTCAATAGCTGAACTACAGAGAATATATTCTGGTATTAGAAATTAGCTACACAACAGAGACTTTCATAGTCCAAGTTCCATAGGAACCTACAGGAATTACTCCCAGTCTATCACGCTTCGTGTGAAATGATCTTTTAAATGCCCAAGCATACCATAAAAGGGCAGTAGGACCCGGAAAGAACAAATATATCAACTCAAGTATGCTGATGCATCCTCAAACATCACACATCTGTTTGTATAAAGTTACTGAGTGCTAAATACTGGACACTGCTCTTTTAAAGGTGGACAACATAAGCTCAAGAACATGGCCTGACTCCAGTTCTCCCGATCATAGACTTGTTCAGGCTTAAAGAAACCAAAGATTATCCCCAGAACTGAAACAACACATCTGACACGATCTCACAGGTCATCTTTTTTATAACTTTTTTTTTACTATTTCGGGTTTTTTATTTTTAATTATGTGCATATGTGTACAGGGAGGTAGAATGATTGTGTGAGTATCGTACCCACAGAGACCTTGAAGTTGCCACCAACCTCTCTGCAGCTGGAATCACAGGGCCCAACATGGGTGTTAGAAACTGAATTTGGGTCCTCGATAGTACACACTCTTAACTGATTACTGAGCTATCGCTCCAGTCACTCTGTTATAAATCTTACAGGCATTTCCAAATGATTCTTTCTCTGTGACTCAACTCCCTCAATACACCAGTCGATAAAAGATACCAGGAGCCTGCACTTCTATGATGCACTAAGCTGATCTACACAGTGAGGTTGTGGATAGGACAGAAGAAAGCGCTTTGTGACTGCTGCTAGCAGGTCCACTACTAAAAGCATCTCAGATGTTTCTCTTGCCTCTCTTGGGACTGGACAACATCATAATTCTTCTGTGGTGGCTAGCTTTAACTGTCAACTTGGCTCAACCCAAAACCATTGAGGGAGAGAATCTCAGTGAGGTATTATCTACACTGGGTTGGCCTATGGGCACGTCTATGAGAAATTGTTCTTAAATTGAGTTAATTGATGTGAGAAGATCCAGCTCACTGTGGGTGGAACCATTCCCTAAGGCAAGGGGTCCTGGACTGTTTGAGTGGTGAAGTCAAACAAAATCAATCAAGGAAACTAACAGGCACTTAGTTCTCTCTCTGTTCTTGACTGTGATTGGGATATGAAAACCTGTCTGGACCCGCTGCTGCCGTGACTTCCTGGCAGTGATAGTAACTTAGAATTGTGAACTAAAATAAACTCTTTCTCTCCTGAGTTGCCCTTTGTCAGGCAGTTTATCCCAGCAACAGAAATGAAACTAGAACATCTCCCTCCCACTGTTAAAATTAAAACCTTGATCATTAAGACAAGTCTGAGGAGTGTGGTAAACACAAATTCACATACAACTCAAACTTAGTATTTTCTCTCTAAAATGTATTCATCCCACATTCAACATCTATTTAGATAGAGATGCTATTATAGAGCACCAGTGTTGGGGTTTTGTTTTTATCCATATTTTACTGATAGGACAAACAATAAACACAGAAACAGGTGCTTTACTGAACATCTTTCCACCAAAATGAAGACCAAAAGGTAAGAAGAAAGAAATTCATCGAACTTGTCTAAGATTTGTTATGAAAAACCGATGGTCATCACGGCTGGCAAGCTTCTCTCACTAAAGTCTCTGAACTCACATTTTCCAGTACATGTCTAGTGGGAATCTTTCAAATCTGCAAACATAAATTTCATGGACGTAAATGTTTTCCAGGTTTCACAAACATGGAAAACATCACTGGAACGATGACATAGACGAAGCTTATATCACAAAACAAAAAGCAATGAACAGGGCCAGCAAGATGGCTCAGCAAGAAAAGGCACTCGCTGCCAAGCCTGAAGACCTGAGTTCGATCCCCAGGACCCACATGGTGGAAGGAGAGAACTGACTTCAGCAAGTTGTCCTTTGACTTCTTTATGTGCACTGTGACACATGAGTACCCACAGAGATACAAATACATACACATGAAACAAAGTGCTTTGAAGGATAAACATCAGGAAAGGCCCTTAACTCGGTCTCGAGTCCAGTTCCCAGGAATGGACACCATCTCAATGGATCAACTCTTCCTAACTGATAATTTACTCATCCTCTTAGTCCTGCTTCTTTACTAGCTAATCATTTGGCAACACACACACCACAGTGTTCACACTCACCATAAGCTCTGGATATGTGGGCCGTTCTTTGGAATTTTTCTTCAAGCTTAAAGAAAAAAAAAATAATCACATTAAATATCTAGAAACCATTTGCACTACTAGGATTTTAGAAGCAGTGTAAAACTAATAACATTTTTTTTTTTAATGTACAGAAAAAGGGTTTCCTATGTTGACAAATTATGTTTTAAACTGCTTTGGGCTTCCTTTAACATGAACAAGTATATGGGGGTGGGGGGTTTGGGTGTGTGTGTGTGTGTGTGTGTGTGTGTGTGTGTGTGTGTTTATTTTCCTTTATGCATCACGGATGACATCCAGTCTAACTTTTCTGATCTAGAGCCATTGCATTTCGAAACCTACATATACTTTCCAATAAGGTGGCTTTTTAATCCCACCTCCTGGAAACTAAATCAGCAAATGCTTCTTACAGAACACTAAGCACTCTTCACTGACTTCAACTGCATGCCCCCTCCCCCCCGTTTGTGGTTCCCTGTCATACATATAATTTGGTTTTACATGTTCCTACCCAAACCTGCCTGAGACGGAAGGCACAGACTTTTATTTTACTAAGGTAGCGCTACTTGTTCATTGCATCTTGGTAGATAAAAAAGGAAAGGATATTCAGCCAGCAACTCAGCAATTATTCTTAGAACTATTTTGTGGCCATGCACTACTGTCTAGTGGTCATTCAGTTCTCTGAGTACCCAGACATTTAATAACATTTGATACCAGAGGCAGGCCTCATAAAACTGCAACATGAAAAAAACCAACCCATCACCCCTGTCCTCAACCCACCCCTACCCTCTTTCCACCCCTGGCTCTAAAATGGAAAAAAGAAAGAAACCGTTTACTTGATGTTAGAGTTCCAGGTTATAGAATGGAAAAAAAAAGGGGGGGGTGGCCTTGAAAATTATGATACGCAAAACAACCCACAGCTTCCTGTAGCCACTGGGCCATAAAATCATGCATGAATGGAGAGGGAGCTGTCAATAAGGTTGAGGAGACCACAATGCGACAGTATATTGGGTTGCTAGGATTCACACTGATTGGCCCTTTTGAGCAAGGGAGATCTCCTAGGGGTGACACGAGCTCTGCTGCACACACAGAAGCTAACCACCCTGAGGGAAGCCAAGTGTAATACGTGGGAGAGTGATGTCATCGGGAGACTTTGAACTATAGCTTTAAGCGAAATGAAATGCTCTTTGAAAAATAAAAGGGGGAGGAAGCTTTCGAACCAAAACAACTTGAAAGCAGCCTACCAGTTTATTCCAGGCAATGCTGTGGTTAGAAGCCAGGGAACCTGAGACAGGGTACAGGTGAGGTGAGGGCAGAAGTTTCAACCTGGAACTGAGGGCAGACCTAGGACCTAGTGACCTCAGGGACCAGACAACCTATGAGAGAAAGTTCATCTCAACTGGGGATAAAAATAAGAGTACGTTAGAAAGAAGAATTGTCAACTGTCAGCGCGGGACTGATATGAGATGTGTGCCTGGGTGAAATGAATGAACTTTTAACCCACTCAGGGCTTTGCATATGCCTACATCCTGAGAATCCATGTTGGTGGGTCCCAATGATGGTAATTCTGTACCTCCACCCCAGGGGACATTTCTCAATGTCCAGGGGGGCGGGGCTGGCATTTTGGTTGCTGCAACTAGTTGGTAACTAGTTGTCACTGGCATCTGACAGAGGCCAAGGATGTTGTTGAGCATCCTTCAATGTGCAATGCTTGTCTTCCAAAACAAAAACAATCCAGTTAAAAATGTGATTGGTGCAGACATCAAGAGGTCAAGAATCCTTGGACCGTATGTCACTGGGTGGCATTCTGTTTGGCAACTTTCTATCTCCTTCTCTAAAATGAATTCAGTTGTAAGAAGCATCTCCAGTTGGTTCATATGGTATTTGTTTAGATTCTCATCGTGACTACCTCCAGTCTCCTACAGCTCTCCTCTCTGTCTTCCTAGACACAAAAAGCATGTCTAGATTCAAGTATTGATGAATCTAGGAAAGAAACACAGAAGAAGAATGCCCTCTGAGGGCTATCTTGTTACCTTTCACATAGATCCTAGAGCTTTGTTTTGTTTTATTTTAATTATACAGAAGCTCCAAACATCCAGCTATTATTCAAAGCAAATCTAAACCTAGAAATTCTTCTCTGTTGGCTAGACAATTTAACTTACTAAATCAATATAAGAAGCACAAGCACAACATTAAAACTACACTCAATAGTCTAGTGATTACATACGAAATCTGAGGGACCAGCAAAACGGTCTAACTGGTAAGGGCATTTGCTGCCAAGCCTGGCAATCTGAGTTTGATTCCTGGAACCCTCACAGTAGAAGGAGAGAACAGAGTCCCATAAGGTACCCTCTGACCTCCATATGTGCAGCTGGTAGCATGCACCCCGCATACACAGAAAGAGATGGGGGGGGGAGAAGGGAGGGAAGGAGGGAGGGAACAAAAGACATTTAAAATATATTAGATCTGAAACACTCTCATGGCCCACCTTTCCATGACCAACTTTTTACTCAACAGCAGAACTAAGGGGATGATTAGCCAAGAGAAAAATCTTGATCTTGAAATGTTAAAATAATGGGTTCTTGTATCAACCGAGGATCTCTGTGGCCGTGCTAGCATTTGGCCTCCTATTCTCTCATAAGAAAATGATTCTTTCTTCCCAGTTGGTCTAAAGACTTAAAAAGTTCCTCTTTTTTTGTTGCTCTTGTCATTGTGATTTTGAGGACAGAACCCAAGACCTCACACAGACTAGGCAAGCACTCAATAAGCAGGCTACATCCTCAACCCCTAAGCTTTCAAGTTTTAAGTAAAAGTGACCTTGAGACAGGGCATTTTTATCCTCTAGGACAGTCTGCAAAACTTTCTCTCTTTACTCATATTTTTTAAATGTGTGGAAAGTCATCCTAGTTAATCAGTGAAAAGTGTTTAAGATTCCTCAGACCTCAGAGGCTGTTGCCCAATAGCCCCATTAACCTACTTCTTGAGTTATGACCCCCGATCAGAAAGGAAAGCTTACCCCCAACTACAGAGTTGTAATGAAAAGGACTGACTCATCAGCCAGCCATGGTAATGGTGTCTGTGATTCCAGCACTGGGGAGGTTGAAGCAGGGGGATTACAGGATCAAGGCACCCTGGGCTACAGAGGGACTTTTAGGACAGCCTAGTGTATACTATCTAAAAAGAAAGGAATAATAGAGGAGGGAGGGAAGGAAAGGGGGGAGAGGAAAAGGAAAGAAAGTAAAGCAAGACTATTCACTGAATTAGTATAATGGATAGAACCTATTCTCTCTCTCTTTTAAACCAAAAACACTTCAAAAGAGGTACTGAGAAGAGTAAAATGTCCAAGATAAAGTTGGGGTGGAAACAAATTTTTCATGTTTAGTAGGAAATGTTTGAAATTCAGTATAAAATGTCAACCTTGGAGTTCAAAGGTACACCACTTTCCTCTTGGATGGAAGTCTGACTTTTGGATGTTCAAGTGGCTTGTCATTTTCAAGTGTGCAATTAGCTAACTTCTCTAATTCCTCTTCCAGATGCCACAACACAGGCTCCTGACCAGGGCTGACACTACAAAACAGATCTGCGCCTCCTGAGAATTGCTAGCTTGAAGTTTATGCTGACCAGAAGCTTTCTTCCTATTTGAACTCCCCTTGATCATTTCCAAGAAGGACTATTTGGTGCGTCCACAAGAATAAAAACACAGTGTGCCTCTGAAGCCATTCATTCGTCAAAAGATAAATAAATATCTACTGCCTTTTTTACTGTCCTTTTCTGAACAAACAGACTGTGCTTAATCGACTGTTTCATCTAAGCTACTCTCAGTCAGACAGTATTGACATCTGGACGAGCCTCCGACACACTTGGGTATGGCAACAGGCTGGTCAGCTGGATACTGAGACTCCAAAGTAGGCCTGGAGGAAATGCAAACTATTTTAGCAGCAGGCTGCTTGTTTCTAGTGAGTTCCTTGTGTGGGCATAGGTAAAGAGGTTATAGCAAAAACTATTAGGCTGCTGGGCCAGAGAGCAGACTCGATATATAAAGGGCTCTCCTGATAGCATGAAGACCTGAGTTTGACCCCCCCAAAGCCCACATAAAAAGCCAAGAGCAGCAGCACACACTTCTAATCTTGACACTGGGGAGGTAGAGACAGGAAGATCCTTAGGCTTCCAGGCCAACCAGAGACCCTCTCTCAAAAAAAAATACCAAAAAAAAAAAAACAAGGTAGATCATACATGAGAAATCACACCTGAGGTTGACCTCTGTCCCCTCATATGCATATATGCCATCTGCATACACACAAAAACATACACAACATACGTGTATGAGCACCTATATACTCTCAAATGCATGCACTATATATATATAAATGTATATATATATGGATATAGTTTTATGAATATATGTGTGTATATATACATATCTCTGCTAATATCCCATTTTCCAAAAACAGAAAAGCTCTTATATTAAACCTTCTACAAGATTAGACTGTAAGGCTTTTCTATTAGAATTCAGTATTATTCATACATGATTAAAACCTATTTGGTCATGTGCTGGTTTGAATGAGGAATGTCTCCCATAGTCTTAGGCACTTGAATACTTAGGTCCCAACTGATGGCACCTTTGGGTGGGTTAGAAGGTGTGACCTTGCTGCTGGAGGAAGTATGTCACTGGGGGCAGGCTTTGAGGGCTTAAGACCATACCCTACTCCCTGTTTGCTCTCTCAGCTTCCTACTTGAGATTCAAAATATAAGTCCTTGGCTTTTGCTCCAGCCACCATGCCTACTGCCTACTGCCTGCTGCCTGCTCCCTGTTCCCTGCTGCCTGCTCCCTGTTCCCTGCTGCCTGTTCTCTGTTCCCTGCTGCCTGGTGTCTGTTCCCTGCTGCCTGTTCTCTGTTCCCTGCTGCCTGGTGCCTGTTCCCTGCTGCCTGGTGCCTGTTCCCTGCTGCCTGCTGCCTGCTGCCTGCTGCCTGTTCCCTGCTGCCTGCTGCCTGCTGCCTGCTTCCTATTCCCTGCTGCCTGCTGCCTGCTGCCTGTTGCTGCTGCCATGATGGACTTATCCCACTGAAACCATAAACTCTTTCTTCTATAAGTTGCCTTTAGTGTGGTGTTTCATCACAGCAATAGAAAAGATAACCAATATGGGCCAGGACCACTCACTTTAGGAATTCTTTAAAATCTCAATGATAAAACCATAAACTGGGTGGAGGGGGGCTCAGTTGTGCTGTTTTGAAGTAAGTACATAAGGAAATATTTCCAATAAATCGTTGTTTCTCTGTTTTCCTCTGAAATACTTCAAGGTACTGACATAGACAAGAACTTGGAAAAGAACTCCAATACCACAGACGATAGTCCCAAGAACTGACTAGTGGAATCACAAGAAATTATAAAGTCTCTGCACAGCAAAAGAAGCAATTATCAAATTGAAAAGACTTCCAGCAGAACAGGAGAAAAATCTTTGCCATCTATAATCTGCTATCTAAACTACATAATGGCAAATTTTAAACACCCAAATAGATAAATTCTCCAGTCAATAGATGTGCTAATGGACTAAATAGATAATTCTCAAAAGAAGAAACACAAATGACCAATAGATACTTGAAAAAGTTTTCAAACATCTTTAGCTATTCCAGAACTCCAAATTAACTTAAACTACTTTAAGATCCCATCTCGTCTTAGCTATGGTGGCTATGGCCAATAAAAGAGGAGGCAGAAGAATGCATGAGGCAGAGGATGGGGAGGAGAGCTGTGAGACTCCAAGTTCTGTACATGGCATGGGCTTTGCACTGTCAACCTCACAACAGCTGTTGTTATCAAAGAGGACCCACAGAACATCAAGCCAATCAAAACTCCAGCATGGAGAGGGAAGAGGTCCCTGGAGACCCCACCCTTGGAGGAGGATCTGTGTGGCTGATGGCTGCTTGAAGTGGAAGAGTCACTCTCCTTTGAGGACTTGCAACACTAACTGGACTTAAGGATTATTAACAATCCTTTGAAAGGAGGACAAGAAGTTGGGAGAGAGACGTGTTGGAAGCACTAAGGGAAACTGGAGGGAGGTGCTGCACAGATACGATATAAATACACTGTGTATACATGCATGAAGATTTCAAGCAATAAAATAATGTTTCAAAAAGAAAACCAGCAAAGCAAATGCTGGCGAGGGTGTGGGGGTGGGGGAGAGGAACCTTCATTCACTGCTGCTGGAAAAGTAAACTTGTACAGCTACTTTGGAAATCACTATGGAGGTTTGGGAAAAAAAATTAAGTCTAGAACTGCCATAGGACCCAGCTCTGTCACCACCACTACCACCTTCTCCCCAGGCACAGACCTAAAGAATTCTATGTGCCATCTCAAACATTTCACAACTCAGCATATTTGCAATAACTAAAAGGTCCAATAGCCAAGAGGTCCATTATCCAGATGGATGAAGAGAGAGAAAAGGAGGAGGAAGAAATGGAAATTTCTTCATCTGTAAAGAAATATGAAACTGTGACATTTGCAGGAAAATAGATGGAGCTAGATACCTGTAAAGTGAAATAAGTCATTCAGGAAAACAAAGGCCCCATTTTCTCTCCTATGAAGAGTCTGGATTTTAATTTTGGAGAGAGGAAATGAGTGTGTGTATGGGGGGGTATATGTATGTTTAGAGGTGTGGGGGGGGGGTTGTGTATGTGTGATGGCTATTCAAGGTTGTCAACTTGACTACATGTTGAAAACCCAGGGGGCTGAGTACACCCAGAGGGAATGTTTTTTTTCTTAATTAAATCATTTCAAGTGGGAAGACCCACTTCTAATCCAGATCTTTTGAGGTAAGAAGCTATAACTTCAATCTAGATCTTTTGAGGTGGGAAGATCCATCTTTAACCTGAGCCACACCTTCTGCTGGCAGCCTACATAAAAAACATGGAAGAAAAGAAGCATGCTCTATTTGCCTGCTTGCTCTGACTCTCACTGGCAAGTCCATTCCTTCTCTTGCAAAAGAGTCTGCTTCTCCAGGATTCCAACAATATATTGAAGACCAACTGAGGCACCCAGCCTCACAGAGTGAACAACTACTGGATGTTTGGACCTTCTATTGGTAGACAGTCATTGTTGGACTGGTGGACCACAGTCTGTAAGTCATTCTAACAAATTATATAAGTGTGTGTGTGTGTGTGTGTGTGTGTGTGTGTGTGTGTGTGTGCAAGTGTATGTTATGAAGGTGTATGTAGGTATGTGTGCATGTGTAGGGATGTGTGTAGGTGTATGTAGGCATGTGTAGGGTTGTGTGTGTGTGTAGGGGAATGTGTATATAGGTGTGTGTGTGTGTGTGTGTGTGTAGGTGAATGTGTATGTAGGTGTGTGTGTGTGTGTGTGTGTGTATGTAGGCCATGAATCTCAACAGGGACCATGAGAGGGGAAGAAGCAATCTTAGTGGGGGAAGGAGGAAGGGAATACATGTGACATGAAAGCAGAAGAGGAACTACTATGGGGAGCAAACGGACCTACAGGGGTGGTGGGAGAATACAGAAGGAAACGGAGAAGGGGACATTAATAACAAAATATGTGTGAAAATGCCACAACAAAACCAATTGCTTCATATGTTAACTTAAATAAAAGACTAATTGGCCAGAGGTGGTTCAGTGGTTAAGAGCACCGGCTGTTCTTGCAGAGGACCTGGGTTCAGTTCCCAGGACCCGCATGGTAACCCACAAACAGCCTATAGGTCTAATTCTAGGGGATCCGATGGCCTCTTCTGGACCCCATAGACTCCTACACACACATAGCATACAAACATACTCAGGCACACATGCGCACAAAAAAAACGATAAATAAATAAAGCTGTTGTAGTTTTTAAAAAGATCCGTCCTTTGACAAACTTCTAGACTGACATGTTATGAGTTTTGTCACCATTGTCACTATTTTTAATGAAAGAATTTTTACTTCAGGAAATAAATACTCTTCTTTACTGTCTCCATAAGTTAGACGAGCTGTCGTATTGTACGCAAATGGAATAACACAGAGTTAATAGGGTTACCAGACTTCCAACAGTTACGGGAAAGCCACAGCGTGTCAATAGCCCAGTATCTGGAGCTAAAATTCTAAGAAAAAAGAGAAAGAAAAGGAGTTCTGAGAGGAACAGCTATGAGAACTCCAAGTGTCCTGGGGGAAGATGCACACAATGCGGGCACAGGTACCTGGACTGTCCACACATAAACACATACAGTTAGAACACATTCGCATCTCGGGGTCTGCTCTGTACGCTGACCTAGAACCCAGGGCCCCCAACATGCTAGGCGATTGCTCTATTCACCCCAACCCCTTCGACATTTTTATAAGTGTTTGTAAAAAGTTTCAATGCTTTGACTCTTTGCAAATAAACAAATGAAAAGCTAAACAAGATGGGAGTTGGGGGGAACAGTATGATACAGAAAAGTAATGCAATGGTATTACCATTTTGCACACGAGAAGCATTCAGGAAGGCTCAGTAGCTGGAGCCATGTTCACAGAACTGACATCTAATCTGGGGTTCTCGACAGAGACGCGGAGATTGCATCAGAAGTATGCTATAGCTGCACACACTTGAAAAACTCTGAGGGCAGAGCTCAGGGGTCAGCACTTCGGAAAACTCGGCCAGAGACCAACCAGCGAATGGGAAAGGAGAGCAGAGAACCACTACTTCATTAAATCATGGACTTACAATGGGAGACTCAGCATTCTAGAATCTTCCACACCTGTCTTGTTCTTCCCAAGGCTTCATGAAATACCCAGAATCCTTGAAGAAGGAGCCCAGGTAGGAGAAGAGCAATAGAAACCAAAGCTTGAAGACACTTCCTTACACAGGATCCTCTCCTGTGAGCACTACCCTGAGAACTCTTGGAATCAACTATGCAACATGACTCATGGCTTTTCCTGTGTGACCTTTAAACACTTGAGGACAAGGGGGAAAAAGTGAAACAAAATAAAAACAAAAACGGTCAAGTTTTTTTTTTTTTTTATCTAAAAGGCAAAATCATGACCCAATTTCAACCTGGCAGATGCACCACCTCACCCACACAATCACTCAAAGAAACCAGAATGCACTTCTGGAGACCAGAGAGGGGAGGGTATATTTGTATTAGATTCCCAACAACACTGTCCTAGAGCCCAGTACTCCAGCTCTCTCTGGTCTTCCAGCCAAAATGAAAACTCAGAATACACCACCATGGTAGCCTTGTAAAAAAAACATTAGGGGAAAACACCAGCAGCCAGCAGGCGGTGAGCACCAAGATCCAAGGGGCCTTAAGCAACAGAGCTGTCCTGCCTCGTCATGTTTCCCAGTAAGAGCTGCACTTGGAGCACCTCTTCCGAAGAAGCAAGGAGGCCAAGGGTGTGTTGCTTCAGCATCCTCTGTACCTCGGGGAGCCTTCCCAGGTCTAGGTCACTCCATAGTGACAAGTGCGGTTGGGATGCCTCCCTCCAAGAGACACAGTTGGGACCATAGCCAGCTCTGACCTGCCGACTGCCTCTCAGTTCCCATAAGCTCTCCCAGGGTAGGCGTCTAAACTAACTGGATCCCACTTGGTGCCATGCTGGTGACATCATCCTCCCAGCTGGATCCACGGCTGCCACTGCCATCACTGCCATCGTATGGACAGAGATCGTGTGAGTGAGTCTCTGGATAGTACTGTGTTCTCTTTATCCTCCTTCACTAAACAAGGGATTCCCTCCTCTCTTTGTGCTCCAGCTTTCTTTAGATTGTCTCTAAACCCCCAACAGTACCTACTATCCATCCACAGTTAACACGGGTTCTGCAGAAGGCAGAGCTCTGCAGGACTTGTATCCAGGAGACGCGCTTGAGTGCCCCACAATCTCCTCAGTCTAAATAAATCTTTGCGTCTATCCCCCCATCCCTGGCGCTACACTAGGTCTCACTACCTTTGTCTCTGTGATGTAATCAACATCGAATTGCTTACAGCTCTATCCAAGATTCGCGTTTGCTGCTAGAATAAAATACTCTGACAGAACACAAGTGTAAAAGGTTTCTCTTAGCTCACAAGTTCCAGGTTACAGTTCAGCACAGCGGGAAGTCAGGGCAATGGGAATTTAAAACAGCTGGTCACATCAGACTTGTAGTCAAGAGCAGACAGAAATGAAAGCATGAGTTCATTCTATCTCCCTTCCACCACTCCCTCCCCCCATATAATCCAGGACCCAGAACCAGGGAATGACATGGTTCACTTTTAGACTAGATCTTCCCACACCAATTAACATCATCAAAGCAATCCCAGACAGACTGCCCACAGGCTAACCTGTTCTAAACAATCCCTCACCAAGACCCTAGATTGTGTGAAGGTGATACTTAAAATTAACTGGACACCACAAGGTCTTGGAGAGGTTTTCCTTGCTTTGGTGATACAACGCAGTACAATCCTTCTGATGGGGATCCCTTTCCTTCCTTACGCCCCTTAGTTAGGGAAATGCCTCTCACGGCCTCAGCTCAGGATTTATCTCCTCCGGAAAAAAAGAAGACATCTCTGAATTTATATCAAAATACCCTACACGGATCTCCATCCCTAGTCTTGCCCATGGTAATGCTGTCCAATAAATACTGGCTTGATTGAGTTCCCTACTAGACTCGGAACTGGGGGCGAGGACTATGTTCTGTGACATAGAGAACATACTCCACAGATGTTTCTGGAAATGAGTGCATGGATCAGACCTCATGGAGGAGAGTCATGAGAGCGAATTGTCTTCTTTAGCCTAGGTCGGTGGGATGAAGGGTTCTCTTACCACTGTGAGGTAAAGTCAACAAACTCTGCGGAGAACTTGTCTGCCGGGAGCTGCGGTGATGGCTCTTCGACCACTTGCTTTAGCTGTTGGAAGGGAGTTCCCCAAGAATCATAGGGAAACCGGAGGATGGCCAGTTCAATCTAAAAGGAGGGAAAGGGGTGGGGAGGCAACCATTTAGAAAGGGCTCATTGGGGAACAGCTGTGTTTCTTCGTAGGACTAGAAGTGAAGCTCAAATATAATTAGAGAAGAAAAACCCCTTCTCACAAAACCTTAATGCTGATTTTTTTTAATATTATCTTACCGGTGACAGCTATTTAAACCTAAGTAAACAAGTCCCTTGATAGCATCAAGAATATTATTTCATAAAACCTTATCAGCCAAGAGCATTAAAGTTCAAGACAGGAAGGAATGCTTAAGACTTTGGCAGCTCTGTGCCTCTGCTGCCACCTACAGGTCCCTTGGTGGAATGGAAATTTAAAAAAAAAAGTTACCCAGGACCAAATGACTGATCCTTTTTTTGGACTTGAGTAAAGGCCACTCTGCTGTTACAGAATCACATGTTTTCTGGGCAGGGACATGGAACAACTCACTGGATATAATCAGCTGCTGGTCCTGGGCAGGAGCCAGGACCACAGTGGATAATTCCAGACCTTAGAGATACACTGAAAATGTATAATCACCAAAGTTATAAAGCACTGATTGTACGGCCATCAGAATATACTTAGGAAAGTACACTATCCGTTTTCGTGTTCTAAGGATATATATGACTTCAACATCTAAAACTTCTGCCATGAAAATATTGAGTGCAGAGTTGGGGAAGTCGCCCAGTTGGCGGAGTGCTTGCATAGCATCTGTGAATCTAGGGGTTCTATCCCCTGCATGATATCAAAGCAGGGTTGGGGGGGTGCGTGCCTATAATCCCAGCACTTTGTGGGTGGAGAGAAGATTATTAGAAGTTCAAAGTCATCCTGGGCTACATCTGGATGTTGAAGCCAGCCTAGGCTACATGAGATCTGGTCCTAAAATAATAAAATAAAATAAAACATAGCCTAAGCAGGGCAGTGTTGGTGCATGTCTTTAATCCCAGCACTCAGGAGGCAGAGGCAAGCAGATCTCTGTGAGTTTGAGACCACCTTGGTCTACAGAGTGAGTTCCAGAATAGCCAGAGTTACAACAAAGAAACCCTGTCTCAAAAAATAAAAATAAAAAAGCCTATTGCATTTGGCTTATCAGAACCCACACACATTAGTATTCTTTTGGCAACTTAAGCTTCTTGTCTTGATTATAATCATTTAATTTAAACTATATTAAATCCATTAATCCCCTTTCTATCAGAAAGATAGTCTGTGAGAATATATTAGTTACTGGAGCTCATATGACTAGTAATAGATAGAGAAACAGAAAATTTTGGACTGTCAGATCTCACTATAGTGTTTCCACTGCACCATACTGCATCAGCCCTCGAAACCCACCTACCATGTCAGACAGTAAAGAGTGCCCAAGTGTGGCCTGAAGGGCATTTGCTTCTGGGTCCCCAAAGCCCACCCCATCCAGTTTCATGCTCAAAAACCTCACAGCCCACAATACAATCATAGGTTACCATGGTGATGCCCAGACTCCAAATGTCAGACTTCACACTGTACCCCTTCTGGTTGAGCTCCGGGTTTATTCGTTCAGGCTGGAAAGGAGACAGACAACTGAGAAACAGAAAGACAATTGAGATGCCATGTATAGCTCAATAAAGACTTGGGTAGAGAGAACACCAGCCACCAAATGAGATATTTGACTCTGTTAACTTGCCTCCCAGACCAGAAGAATGGGTAATCACAAGCTATGAAATCTCTCCACAGGCTTTTCCTTCTATATATTTGGTCTTAGAGGCAGCAATGAATCCAGATCCCTTACAAAAAATTGAATTGCCTTAAGAAGAACAAGGTACACCTTCAAAAGCTATCCATTAAAATCATCCCTGGTTAAAAAACATATATCAACAGCTCAAAACTCACTAAAAAGAATCCTAGCTACGGTATGGTGTTTAGAGACCCTAGGGACTTTTACTCAAATATGGACACGAGGTTTTCAATCCCAAACACAAGTCTATTTCCAAAAGGAATAGTGTGTTCCTCTAGTCTACTTAAAGGATCTCAAGGTCTTGCCAGTAGTCAGTGAATCTGCACATACCCTGCGGTGTTCTGTGATGATCTCAGCTGCCTTGTGTGGGTAATTTAAGTTCTCCATAGTCTCCCACCCTCAGTAATCAAGCAAATACTCATGTGCAAGTCATCGTGTGAAACTGTGTGGCAATGTGTATTACTAAGCACATTTTCAAATAATATGTCTCTTTGACTTCATTTTGAAATATTATGATATCATAGTATATTATAAAAATATACTATGATATATAATATACTATGATATATGTAATATACATATATACTATGATAATATAAGGAGATATATATATATACACACACATATATATATATACACTATGCATGTTTGTGTCACTTCCAGATGCATGTGTTAAAACTTTATCCCAGGGGCTGGAGCAATGGCTCAGTGGTTAAGAGCACTGGCTGCTCTTCCATAGGACTTAGGTTCAATTTCCAGCATCCACATGGTGGTTCACAACCATCCACAACTCCAGACCCAAAGGTCAACACTCTCTTCTGACCCCTGCAGGCACCAGGCACACATGTGGTACACAAACACACGTGCAAGAAAAACTTTTAAAAAAATTAAATTAAACCTTATCCCACCTGTGACCATAACAGGAAGTTGTATCTTTATAAGATGACTGTGGATTTGGAGTAGATTCCTCATGAATGAGGTTAATATCCTCATAAAAGAAGCCTTAGAGAGATCTCCTGCAACTTCTGCCACATGAGGACACGGCAGGGAGCCACAAACAAGCCAGAGAAGCAAGCCCTTACCAGACTATTAATCTTCCACTGTCTTGATCTTGAACTTCCCAGAGAGGAAAAAAACTCATTCAAAAAAAAAAAAAAAAGCGGGGCTGTGGTCCGCACGCCTTTAATCCCAGCACTCAGGAGACAGGGGCAGGTGGATCTCTGTGAATTCCAGGGCAGCCTGGTCTACAGAGCGAGTTCCAGGGCAGTCAGAGTTACCACAAAGGGACTCTATCTCGGAAAAAAAGAAATCTGTATTCTGTAAGGTATCTAGTTTGTGATATTTTGTTACAGCAACCCCAAAGGCTGGAGACAATATATGGAACAAGCAACCAGTGATTTTCTGACATCAGACTGTTAAAAAATGACACAATGCAGAATATTTCTTGAATCTGGGGCTTATCGCAGTTCTCCCTCATAATCATCCATTTTGGCCTGATTTTGCAAGCAGGTGCATTTTCGCGCCCGAGCACACACACACTTCTGGGTGCTGTACTTACAGCCATGTATGGTTTGCAACCCGCGTCAATCGTTTTAGCCACAGAGTCCACCAGGTAGCCACTGATTCCGAAATCGCACATCTTCACTTGGCCCAGAGCATTAATGAGCACGTTGGAAGGCTTCACATCTGGAAGAAAGGACCGAGATTCACGTCTCTACCACTAGAGGGCTCTCCACTTGTCTGCTGCAAGTTACCGGACACAAATAAACGTCAGCACCAACCCTGATTCTCAGCCACGGACAGCTTGTTCCTTTCCACCTGGTTTTTAATTCTTTACATTTTGTCTGTGTCTTTCAGCGTTATGAGTCCCCAAATAGAAAAACTTGTCTCCTCTGCTTCTCTTATCATCTCATTGCCTAGAACTTAAAAAATCAATTACCAAACCAAACCTCCAGAGCAACTTGATCTATGAGGGCTGGGGAGACAGCTCAGTGAATAAAAGCACTTGTCATCCAAGCATGGTGACCTGAGTTGAAATACTCAGCATCCATGTAAAAACCCTGGAGCATTGTATGTGTATGTCTGTAATCCCAGCATCCTTGTGGGGAGAAGGGAGACACAGACAGGAGACTCCCCAGAAGTTCGTGGTCCAGCTAACCTGTGAGGTGGAAGGCAAGGACCAACACCTTAGGTTGCTGTTCGACCTCTACACACGAGCTGTGGCACGCAAGCACCAACATCACACATGCATACCACACAGACATAACATATACACACGTAAAATAAAGTGCTCTATTGAGTACTTAGTGTGAGAGTAAGAGGTTGAAGAATTAAAAGAGACACAGTGATACACCAGATATGGACTCAGCAGTCCGTTTTGATTGAAACCTCTATAAGAGAGTCATCAGAGGCCACCATAGTGTAAAATGTCATAAACCCAGGCTTGCCCAAACAAGGGTATGTCACTGAAGACAGGGTGTTAAATGAACCATTCAGGGTAGAAGATATAACCCACCCACTGACATGCCCCAAAAGTGAACTGCTGTTTTCTCTAGATGATGGAATTAGAAAGTACGGTTAACTTCTGCCCTCTGTTACACTTTGCACACAGGACTTAGAATAAAGAGAATGGGTTCATTCTAAAGTGAGTCTCTGAGGTTGGCATGGCAGCACAGACCTGTAATCCCAGTACTTCCTCCGAGGGAAGCACAGAGGTAGGAGGATCCTTTTAACTACATAGGAAGACCAGCCTGGGCTACAGGAGACCCTGTCTCATAGGAAATAAAATAAAAATACGAATTTTTAAGTTATTGCCTGGTCATTTTTCTCTTAACCTGGATGGCATACCAAATATCATGTTATCACTTTCTGTATATGCTTTAGTTTAAAAAAAAAAACTGAATATTTCAATATTTTGAAGGAAAGAAGTTTAAATGACTTCTACACCTTCAGATAATCTGCCTCTTCCTTTCTATAGATAGTCCCATTTCCTTCTTATATTCCACTCTCTTATTTTTCCAGCTTTACTGTTACCAATTAACACTAGCAATAGCAGGTACACTGTGCAGGGCATTTTACATCATATCCAAACTCACAGAGCTTAACAGTTACCCCCAAGCAACAGTCCTTAGTACCCACAAGTCCCACTACTCCATTTCCTCAAAAACCCAGTTAATGTACAAAGTGCAAGCTGTCCCTGACTAGAACCTTCCAGCAATAATCAGTTCCTCGTCCTTCTTACACTATTTCAATATATGGTGCTATTTCCAGGATGCTCCACTGAAGTTTTTCTAGTTTTCTCTTTATCGAGAATCCCTATCTAGAATGTTTTAAAGACTATATTTTCTTAGATAACTCTTAGATCTTATGTTACTGAAAACATCTACACTAAAAGTGAGTTTAGAGGCTTGAGAGGTGTCTCGGTAGTTAAAGAACGTGCTGCTCTTCTAGAGGACCTAAGTTCAGATCCCAGCACCCACATCATATAGGTCACAATTCTAGCTGCAAGGGATCCAGCGCCCTCTTTTGACCACTGTGGGCTCTGCACTAATATGGCATAGACACACAGATATACACCTAAATAAAACAAAACTTAAAGGAACGATTTTATGAGATAAGTGGATAGAGAAGGATGGGTCAATAGATTAGATGAGTGGATAGATGAAGATATAACAGACACAGCTGGGGAGGTGTCCCAGCACCTAAAAACATACAGCATGCAAGCAGAGGGACAAGAGTTCAAATCCCTAGAACCAACATTAAAAGCTAGGCATGGTTGTACCCACCAATGAGGACCCTGGGGTTTGCTAGCTACTTCAATCAGAAACCCTGTCTCCAAGAAATAAGACAGAGAATGACAGAGCAACACACCTGACATCCTCCTCAGGCCTCTACGTGCACACATGGGTGAGCATGGGTGCACACATTTGAGCATAAGCCAAACACACACATGCATGCATGCATGCACACGCACATACTCACATGCATGGAAGAGAGAGAGAGAGAGAGAGAGAGAAAGAAAGAAAGAAAGAAAGAAAGAAAGAAAGAAAGAAAGAAAGAAAGAAAGAAAGAAAGAAAGAAAGAAAGAAAGGAAGGAAGGAAGGAAGGAAGGAAGGAAGGAAGGAAGGAAGAAAGAAGAAAAGAAGGAAGGAAGAAAGAGAAAGGAAGATTGAAATTAATAGATACTAGGACAAGAGGAAGCAAAGGAAGAGGCAAAGTCCATTTTTTTGCCACTTCCTGCAGCCTGATAAGGCTCTACTTTGTTCTGGAGATTTCCACACTACAACTGTGCCCAAGACACACCTGGGAATCTTGCTAAGACACAGGTTCTGATTTGTCATGTGACTATGCTTTTGTAACCACCTCCTCCTACAGAATGACCAATACAAGCTGGGTTGTTTTCCCCTCGGGTCCTTTCAAATTCTCAATGATGCATCCATAGCTCTCCATGGTGAATTTCTATTCAATTTGGGTATAATGCAAAATTCATTTGCCCTTATGTTCTCAGCCAAGACAAAGAATGACCCCAGCTTACAGCCTGGCTCATAAATGTCTTCCAAAAGCCCATGTGCTACAGGCTTAGTCCTCAAATTAGCCCTATTGGGAGATGCGCAAACCCTTAACTGTGGGGCTTGGAGGGACTGGGGACTGCCCTTGAAGGGGATCATGGGCTACTGCTCTCACTGTCTCCTTTTCATTCCTGGCCATAAGGTGAATGAGCTTCCTCTGCCACGTGGCCCAACCAATTTTGCTGTCTCACCACCAGCTAAAAATCACGAAGGCCAGTAAACTACAGACTGAAACCTTCAAACCTGTGATCCAAAGTAAACCTTTCCTCTTTATTGCTGATTGTGGCAAGTGTTTTATCTCAGTAATAGAAGACTAACACAACTACTTACATCTGTTCTACAATCCCAAAGGAAATCCCTTTAGTTCTGCCTAACTCAACCCCACCCCTGTGCATACAGGGAAGTGTGGGAGAGGAAAGGAGACACCAGGCAAAAGAAATGAACTTAGTAAAAGGAACTGCTGAGACAGCTCTACACATGCTTACCTCGATGGATAACAGAGAGCTTACTGTGTAAATGTTCTAATGCTTTTACAATCTGCAAAAGAAACAGAGTAAATTTATTGATCCCATCACAGGAAAGAAGCTGAATGTTAAGTGTGTTCCAATTTACTAATTCTCCCTGCTGAATGAGTGATGTTCTCAAATAGTATTGGCCCTAACCAGGAAAACAACAGGAAGTTACCTAATTGGACTCCTCCCACCAAGGGGGATTGTATATTACAGCACAGAGGCCTCTTTCATCTTTCGTAACCATCATTTTTCCTCCACCTTCCTGAACCTTGGTAGCCATTAAGGTTGTCTTGCCTTCTAATTCCTTTTACACCTCAGTGTTATAAAAAACACTAAGAACTCTACAAATGAGAACTGAGCTAAAGTGTATCTGAGTTCAGACATAGGAATGGTAGTCACAGAAGATGCATCCATGGATTGGAGGCCATGATAGAGTTTCATTTGTCAACCTGACACAATCTAGGATCACCTTGGAGGAGAGTCTAATGAGAGATTGTCTAGATCAAGTTGGCTTGTGGACACGACTGTGGTTTGTGGAAGACGTGATTATGTTCACTGCAATGAGAAGACTCTGCCCACTGTGAGTGGTGCTATTCTCTGGGTAGAAGATTCTACATTGTGTGAAAATATAGAAAGCAAAATGCATGCATGAATTCATTGCGCTCTGCCCTTGATTGTGAATGTAATATGATCAGCTGCTTCCAGTTCCTGATGCCTTGACTTCTCCATAATGATGCTCTGTGACCTGAAATGGTGAGAGAAGTAAACCCTTTCTCCCTTAAGTTGCCAAAATCACAACCAAAGAAATAAAACTAAGATAGAGGGTTTAGCAAAGCAGGTCAGTGGCTGTATGTAAGTATAGAGACTGGGGAGAGAAGCATTCATTTAGCCTCCCACTGACACACTCAGCACCCAACAGATATGTCTTAGATGGTGATTATTAGGCAAAGGCACGAAGCCTGGACTTCTCCCATTCTCCTTGAATAAAGTAGAGTTCATGATGTACTCACAGAAACTGCTATCTTCCCTAAGATATCCTCTGGGATTGTTTGGCCTTTATCAATAACTTGTTTGTAGAATTTATCTAGTGACGTATCCATGAGCTCCATGCAGATCCACACATCACCCTGGAGACCAACAAGTTCAGGGATTGTCAATGGGAAGAGAAAAAGCAAAAAACGAGCCAACACTTTTCCTGAAGGGCTATCTCTTGTTTGAGCTTTTGGAAGAACGGGGTGGTTTCTCCTCAAGCGTTTAAAATTTAGACGCAAACAAGATTCTCTCTGAAGAGCAGCCCAGCAGCGAGCAGTGAGACTGTGAGATCATAGACTCTTGAGTGACTGTTCTCCGTGGCCACTGAACTGAAGGATTACCTACCTCCCGGAAGAGTGCACCATAGAAGGTGACAGTAAATGGACAGTCCACTGTCCTCATCGAAACATCCAGATCCATCAGTAGCCGTTTCTGCTCCTGGCTATTGACCGTGGCCCGGATCCGCTGAATGGGAACACATGGGAAACGCATGGTTATTGCCCGAAGGAAGAGTTAGCTGAAAAGGCAGGGACCCACCAAAGCCCTGTTCTAACAACAGAATCCGACTTGACACTGTTAGTAGAAACCTGGACCACAGCATCCCTAAGTGTTAGCTATTTGAACAAATGAAAAATAATGAAGATGGTGGAACATTTGATTTCCTGACTGGCCTCTGCTTAGAAGCAAACACACAGCGTATCTCTCAGAGAGCGGGAAAGTATGTGGGAAGGCACTTCCAAGTTGCAGAAGCAATCTGGTTTACCGTCTACGTCTGTTCAAAGCAAGAGGTGATGGCATTCATTACTTTCTGCTAATCTGGGACCTCGAGGTTTTAGAAAAAGAAAACAACCAGGGCTGGAGAGACAGTCCAGCTGAGAGCTAAGAGCATTGCTGTCTTTCAGAGGAGCCAGGTTTGGTTCCCAGCAGCCGCATTTGGTCACAGGCAGCTCACAACTGTCGGTAACTCCAGTTCCAGTGGATGTAATGCCTTCTTCTGGCTTCTGCAGACACTGCACACATATGGTGCACATACATGTAGTCAGGCACAGGCACATAAATACACAAAAAATAAAAAGAAGTCTTCAAAACAAAAAGAAAATAGCAAAACAGGTGAAAATCCCCACTTTTGGGCAGTGTTGAAGTACCATAGGTATGGTCAACTCCAAGTATCCCTAATTTAAATAACAAAAGCCACAGATGCTTGTGTCTCCAGTATAAAATGCTGTCCTTTGGATATTCATCTCCCACATTCTAAAGTCACCTCTAGAGTACTCAGAATCTACTTAAGACATGCAGTCTAATTCCAAACTTCTGCCCATAGCTCAAAATCTACACAATCGACACTAGCTACACATTATCCATCTCTTCCCACAAATATAGATGGTTTTCTTTGTTGGCTTTTGCTTCTTGATTTTCAAGGGCAGTTCTTTTAAAACAACACAATATATAAAGAAGTCTTTGTTTAGAATCTGATTTAATAAAAGCAAAACAGCAGAATAACAACACTTTGAGACAATCAAGGAAATTTTAATTTGGACTAGTATTAGTGGAGGTTTTTTAAGTACTACTAATTATTTTAAGTGTAAATTAGTTACACAGTAGTAGGGACTAGAGAGATGGCTCAATGGATAAGAGCCCACACTGCTTATAGAAGATCAGAGTTTAGTTCCTGACACCCACATCAGGTGGCTCTCAACCGCCTATAATTTCAACTCCAGAGGATCTGATACCTATTTCTGGCCTCCAAGAGCACCTGAACTCATATGCATACATATTCTCTCTGTCTCTGTCTCTGTCTCTGTCTCTCTCTCTCTCTCTCTCTCTCTCTCTCTGTCTCTCTCTCTCTCAAAAACATCTTTAAAAATTTAAAGTGGGGGGAGGGGAAGAATTAGAACAGAAAGAAGATACAGCACAGGCTGACAGAGCACCTTCCTCAAAGTTCAAGGGAACTACTGATCCATACAAAGAGCACTTCTCATTCTATGGGGGGTTGTTTTGCTTCTGTGAAAAGGGCCAGTTCTCAGTGAAGATGGGCATTCGCATACACTGAAGACATACAACATTTTGAGGAACGTCAACTCTACCTTCACCGCCATGATCTGCCCGCTGGGCACGTGTCGCATCTTCTCCACCACCCCGTACGCACCTCGCCCCAGCTCCACTATAGGTTCCAGGTCATCTGCCTTCACCTCAAAGTTCTGCAAGGGAGGAAAAGAGGTCCCACAAGAAGAAAATGAATGCTAAGCAGGATACCGAGTATGCTGCCCTCTATCTGGTTTCTCCCGGTGTCTTTGCTGTTGTGGCTGGGCCACAAGGTTTTCTAACACATCAAGGTGCCACTCAAAGCCAGAAGCATCCAGAAATATTTAGGCTTCCATGGGTAGACCACCTGCTTGTCCCTAGCAACAAACCCAACTTCACCCAACTCAGCGTTCAAACCATGCCTCTGAAGCTCCATATCATCTATAACTGGCTAACAGCAACTAGACCTGTGTGGCTTTGAGAAACAGCTTCCCACAAGGGCCATCTATTCCCATCAAATGACTTCCAAGGGGACCACAATTGCTTGACTGCAATTCACAATTCAGAATAGCACAAGCCCCACGAGTCAGTTCCCTTTTCATTCAAAACCTTTTTTCTGTGCATCCCGGACCTTCTGCCCGTGGGGGGAACAAATGTTTCAGTGCTCCGTTGGAAAGCATACATGCAAAGAGGTTAAGATATCAATCAATACTGCGTGACGTCTCTCACCTGATTTCCAATAGAAATGCAAGCCTTGGAGTCTAAATCTCGAGGTGGCCTAAAGAAGATAAAGGGGAAAAGAAGCATGAGGTATTTGGTCAATCATGTCCTTCCCAGGCAGGGCAGCTGATGGACTT
Organism: Cricetomys ansorgei; assembly: GCA_026225945.1. Taxonomy (NCBI): domain Eukaryota; kingdom Metazoa; phylum Chordata; class Mammalia; order Rodentia; family Nesomyidae; genus Cricetomys; species Cricetomys ansorgei. Next base: position 4,243,087 of record JAMJFZ010001881.1, read on the forward strand.
GCTCTAAGGGAAGTCGTGCAAGTTCATAGGTCCAGCGAACAGAAGAACAGTCGGAAGAGTCTGGGGCTTGAAATAAAGTGGGTTTGGGTCTTACTCAAGTCATCTCCTTGAGTATCTACTTCTTAACATGGTGACGTTAATATATACATTTCGTGGTGTAGGAATGGGTATTAACTGAGATACTCCAGGTAAAACTCTACAGTAAATATTCCATAAGTAAGAGCCGTGTGTATAGAGCTTTTTAAATAATGGTTTGTGACCTGGTGTGCTATAAAACTGCTGTGGTTATGAAAAACTGGCAACGATAAAAGGTTTCTGAACACACAACGAAAAGTTAACTCGAAATCAAACCCATACTGAAGCTGGGATGTTTCCAGCGGAACTCACCTGCGATGAAGGGGTGGCCCCACTACAGCCTTGGTTTTGAGCACACGACATGCACACTTTGTATGACACATGCCATCACATACCATCAAACAGTGAACACTGCCTGAAGCGCCTTGGATCAGACTTGAGACTACTGGATGTTAATTACTATTGCCATGTTTTCTCCGGACATACAAACCTTTCTGCGCCTACAGAAACACAATGGTTTCACTGGGAAACAAGGCTTTAATACCGCCCGACTGTTATTCCTTTGCACTTGAGTACTGAAGTGATGTGTATTGTACTGTACTGTTTAACTTTGAAAAAACATGATGTTTGAGTTGCAGACTTGAGTTTTATAACACAACAGTTAAATGTATGTTTGATTTGGGATTAGGACAGAATTTCCAACAATTTCTGAAATGGCCCTAAATATAATCCTGCTATTTTGTAATTCATAGGTAGATCAAGCGGCATTCCCAGTTTTCACGGTTATAAGATAAAGATGCCGATCAACTCTGCAAAACATTGAAGACACGCTACATACTAGAGTATCAAATATTCAGCCATGACTAAATGTTTCACGTTAAAATAAGCAAGCACATTAGTGCTTAGTATATAAATTTCCTTTAATCACAAATGAGTAGTTAAATTATACACATGCCAAGGAATTATCTTAAAATAAAGTTATTTCTTGTCAGTAGATGTCTGATATGTAGTCTTCTTAAATACCTATGTACCTGAGGTTATATTTAAAATTTTGTCATAAGTGGAAATGCTTCAGAAGCCCTGAAATAAACAGCAATGCCACGGTAAACCCTTTAAACCCTTTCTTTCATTCAAGAGTACCAACACATTCAATTATTTTTACCATTTGTCTCCATAATTGTTTTTTAAAACCTGGAATATGGTCCTATTAACTCACAAAATAGAACACAAGAACTCAAAAATATTATGTCACCCCTGCTCGCTGCTTCATTAGAGGACGGGGTGGGGGTGGAGGGGAAGGAGGGGGTGAAGTGACTTGTTCCCAACCACAAAGAACTCAGGTCACCTGACTGCCAGGTCGCCTGACTCCTGTCTCAGCAGACTTTCGGTTCTACCAGGCCAAGTCCAGACACATTTCTTCTGTACGCTGGGAACATTCTATTCTGGGGTTGTCTCAGGACCCAGAGGTTTGCTGACTTTGTGTTTCCATGGTCTCCTCCTGGGCATTAGCTTTTATTATCTGTGTTCTGGGTTGCTAGAAACCAGCTGAGAGGAAGGTGTTGGACTTTAACAACGTACCTACTACTTTCTTGAAATAAATGGATCAGAAGTAAAAGATGTCAAGATACATGTGGCTCACATGGTCAAACAGAACAAACAAAAGATGAAGACAGGTAATATTGGCACTACCCGTACAAAGAACAAATGGCCTGGCAATTCAAGTCTCTTTGGATGTACATTCTCATCCGAACTGCGGAACAAAATAAAGAGAAAGAGAAAAAAGTGGGGGAAGAAGAGACATGAAAGGAAGAGAGATAAGAACCACTTGACACTCTTGTTGGATTTAACTGTCAACAAGCCCACAGCCATGGGAAGCCTTGATTTAGAAATTGCTTAGATCAGATTGGCCTGTGGGCACGTCTGTGGGGAATTGTCTTGATTACTGATTGGTATAGGAAGAGCCCACCATGTGTAGTGCTATTCCTAGCCGTGTGAACCTGGGTGGTATAAGAAAGCCAGCTAAGCATGAGTTCCTCTATGATTTCTGCTCTCAAGGTCCTGGTTCAGTTCTCACTCTGACTTCCCTTGATGATAGGTCATGACCTGGAAGTGTAAGCCAAATAAATCCTTCCCTTCCCTAAATTGTTTTTGGTAAGAGTATTTTCTCACAGAGGAACAGAAAGGAAAGTAGAACACTTGCTGAATACTCATTTCTCCCCCAGCCCTTGTGTATTATGAGTTTATCCCTTATGCAGAAACCAAATACACAGGTAAAATAATGAAGACGAAGTAGGAATACAAACACAGATATGAATGTCAATCTAAGACTTTCATGGCAAGCCTTCCCTTCAAATATCATTTCAGTTTGGCAGAACACTGAAAGCTTTTCTAGGCTAACTTTATACATGAGACTGGGGCGGGGGTGGTGGGGGGAGAACAAAACTAACATGTTGTGCCACACATTACGATGCTTGTGTGTGTTCTGTTTCTGAGCAGACAATTTTTCTTCAGAAAAGCCTTCCAGAGAATCAAGTTTCTAAAAACTAATTTCTAATTTCTCTTTCTTTTTTTTTAGATTATTTGTTTTTGTTATTGCTGTTGTTATTTGGGGAGAGGGACTCAAGACAGGGTTTCTCTGTGTAGCCCTGGCTGCCTTGGAATTCTCTCTGTCGACCAGGCTGGCCTCGAACTCAGAGATCCACCTGCTTCTGTCTCCCAAGAGCTGGGATTAAAGACATGAGCCACCACTGCCTGGATTTATTTGTATTTTTTTTAATTATATGTATGTGTCTATATCTATCTATATAGATATATAGATATATATATATATACATACCTACATACATACATACATATATGTATATATATATATATGGCTGTAGGTGCTTGTGGAGGCCAGATGAGGGCATCTGATCCCCTAGAACTTGAATTACAGATGCTTGTGAGTGCCCAACATGTGTGCTGGGAACTGAACTCAGGTTCTCTGTAAGAGAGGTAAGCACTTGTACCTTCTGGACCATCTCTCTAGCCTCTAATTTCTCATTCTTAAAACAGTCAAAGCTGCTTATCATTAGGTGTTACAATCTGTTTGCACTAATTGTAATAGCCTCTTAAAAGGAAGACAAATGTAACTTGAAATGCATGACTAATAATAAAATCTTTTGCATCTACTTAACACCCTTCCTTGGTAAAACTTCCAAGGAAAAAGAAAGGTCACTAATTATTTGTGGCTACCTCCATTTTCTTGCCAACTAGTGAGGTCATAGGACCTCTTGCAGATCTACTACCTTCTGTTCTAAACCATGGCTTGGCAAACTTCAGCCTGTGGCCCAGCTCTGAAAGACATTCATGAGTTTAACAATTCTATGATCTTCTATAATCATGACCAACAAAGGTTATACAACCGATGCCTTCATGGCCCACTGTAGCCCCAAATATTTACTCTCTAGCTTTCCCAAAAGTTTGTTGCTCTTGGCTTCCTAAACTGTTTCCATTTCACCTCAACCTAACAGGAGGACATGATACCATTTTCCAAATTAAGAAAAATGAAAAGCAGACAAGTTTGGTGATTTTATGAAGATACATAATTGTCAACCACATTAGGTATAAAACTCGTGTCAACTGATCCTCAACTTTGACCTAAGGAGAAGGAAGAAAGAAGGAAGAAAGCTGGATAAAGTGCTTCACCCACTCCATGATTCCCATGAAAGTCAGATTGAATCAAGGGATAGGTTCCCAATACTCGGGCCTCTAATGAAAATGACTAATCCACCCAAGCCTTGGGCCTCTGGGTTCATCAGGTCTGCCAAAAGTACTGAAGGATGGGGCCAAGACAGACAGCTCAGGTTGGATTAGCTGACACTGTGCTCTCTCTGTTCATGCTTGGGCTAATTAGTTTGCCTGAGGTGACGAGACTCCACAGGAGGTTAAAACCATGGGTGGATATTCTTGTCAATTATTCAATATTTTATTTCTCTGGGGAAAGAACCAAACTTCATGCAAAATTCTTTCCCTGGAAGACCAAAGGTATTCCAAAGGTCACCTAAGACTGGTATTTCGTAAGAACACCAGCGATGGCCTAGTCTGATATTTATTTATCTACAACTCTTTACAAGGAATCAGCTCATTGGTTACTATTACAAGTGTCATTTGTTCGTTGTTTTATTAAACACATACCTGCTGTGCAAGCAATCAGCTCACTGGTTACTATTACATATATTAATCATGTATGTTATTAAGCACCCACCTACTATGTAAGTAAACAGCTCATTGGCTACAACTGCATCTATTATTTGTCCACCTGGGTCCAAAACATTACTGGATCATTTGCATCAAATAGCTTCTTTAACTTTTGTCCTATTCACCGGTGCTCTGTCTCCACTTCAGTGGGAAGAATTGATATCAAAGACACGAAGTGATTGAAGATTATTCGATAAGATACTGACACTGGAACCCATAGCCAGACCACAATGGCTTCTCACTTCAGAGCTCAAGGATCCCATTTTACCAGCCAACAACTGTTTGTTCTCAGACTCACATATAGCTAAGAAGATAACCGAGCCTCCAATATTCCTCGGTTTACATTTCACCTTATATGCTTAAAAGCTATGCCATAAAACTAAACAACTTGAAGCCACCATTCACCGAGCAACTATCATAATAAACCAAGAGCCGGTCTACAGATGAGGACATCTAATCTTCACAGAGATCACATAATTTAGTCCTAATCTTTTGAAGAAGAAACAAAAGCTTGGTGCAACTAGGAATCCTGCCTAAGGTATTCAACTAGAGAAGCTGGAAGTCCACATATAACCTTAATCGTGAAGCCATGCCAAAGGACTTTGCACATGACACCCGACCCTTGTACACTTCTACTGTACCACTTTCCAAGGGAATAAGAACAGCTCCCCACCACACCAAGTGTCCTGTCAAGGTTAAATGAAGAGATAATGACTAGCAGTGAGTTAATGTTGAACTAGATACTACCAGTCAAGGGAGGGGACAGCTCAGAATCCTGACGCAAAGACAGCCTGGCACCAGTGACTCAAGAATGAGCACTCAATGAATTCACATGAGCTGAGCTGAGCTATGGTGTCCCATTCCGGGCTCTCTGCTCTACTGCAGTACAGAAATGGGAGGGATATAAATGGGAAGAGTGTCCAGTCAATATCAAAACATTGCCAAGAAAAGTACAGAAGCTCTATCTTTAGAGGTACATTTACCTCAGTATTGATAAGAAGACACCAAGAGCCGAGATGCTAAAGTCCATCAGAACGATGTTCTCCGGTTTACACAGGGAACCAAACCATATATTAAACGTATGCACTACTCCAAGAAGAGACAGACTAGAAACTATGCCTACCCTTGCTTAGGTTCTAGCCCATTTGTTTATAGCAAGGAGTGTTTTTGAAGTCATAAAATACAGAAAATTGGCAAATATTAGGAAAGGTTAAATAATACAAATTTTAAAGGGGGGGATTGTAAGGCAGCTGAGTGGGTGACATTAGAATATAGCTTTTTTATTGTGATGCTAGAGATCTTAAGTGAACTCTCGCATGCTAGGCAAGTGGGTTGACACTGATTACATGCTCTACCCAATCTAAGAATACAGGTTTAGGAGCTGGGCATGGTGGTACACGTCTTTCATCATAATACTACAAGGGTGAAGACCGTTGGACCTCCGTGAGTTCAAAGCCAACCTGATCTACATAGCAAGTTCCAGGCCAGCCACGGTTGCAAGTAAGACCCTACCTCAAAACAAAACAAAACAAAACAAAGACTATAGACAGGAAAATGGATACACTAAGAGCAGAAGAAAAAAAACTGAAAATAGGAAAAAGAAAAATCTTGATTTCTTTAAAATTGATTTCTTTAAAATCACTGGGCGTGGTGGCACATGCCTTTAATCCCAACACATAGGAGGCAGATGAAAGAAATAAAAGAAAATCTAAATACCTAGAGAAATGTATTATGTTCCCACACTAGCAGCCCCGGTGTAGAAGAGATATCAATTCCCACTCAGTTGATCTCCAGGTTAAACTCAACTAACAAAACGTCAGCAAGTGTCTTTGTGGGCAAGGACAAGTTTATTCTAAGACTAACAGAAAAAAGATAGAGGCTCGTTCAAGGGTCAACATAACTTTAGAATACATGTACAGAAGTCCAAAAAATAATAAAATTGATTTTCAAAACTGCCAAAGTGGGAGAAGCCACATTCCTCATGGCAGTAATGAAGATAGTGTAAACCTAGGGGAAAAGCAGACCCATAAGTCAATAGAACAGAATAGAAAATCCAAAAATAGCTCAAAGTGAATATGCCCAATTGGTAATAAACAAAGGAAAAAGTCAATTCAATTGGGGGTGGGGGGGAGGTGGCGGGGAATTACAACAAACTGAACTGCAACAACTGAATTGAGTCAGCTACCCTGGGAAGTCTCCTGTTGGTCATTTTCATGAACACGTCCCAACACTAGGGGGTGCTGTTTCAGATAAGCTGGGTCACAATGAAGGTAAAATTCCCTTTACAAGGAAGCCTAGTGAACTAAAAGCTGTCAAGTCGCAGGGTTCCACTCTCTGTACTTGCTCTGGCCCTCTGGGACCCTCCGTTGTGGTTTGTTGTCTCGGATTCCCCACTCCTGTAGGCAGATGCATTGGTTCTCCAACCTCCAGCCGGATGGGAGCTACCCGGCCAACCTCACAGACATACAAGAGGACCTGAGCTCACTTAGGACTTTGGGTCAAAGCTTCAGCTAATAAAGAAGTATTCCTTTAGCTTATTTTGTATCTGTTTATATAGACAGGACTAGGTGTCAGAATGCCAATGCTCATCAATACCATCCTTCCATCTCAACTCAATATTTAGAGTAGCGCCCCTCCCCTACACACGCACGTGGATTTATTTATCTGTTCATTGACATCTACAGGGAAAAGTTGAGACAGTCCACACCTGGGGAACTTGCTGGGCTTATATACAGGATCTCAACTACTATGTGGCTGGTAGCTCTTACTCAGTCACTACTTTGAGACACTGACTTCAAAGCTACATGTCAGTGTAGACAGATTAGCAAACTGATTGTTTCAGAACTCAGAAGAATGAGCCAAATGACTCCCTCTCAGAGGGCTGTTCTTTCTAACAACCAAGTGCAAAGTCAAGACCTCATTCACTAGCCCAGAAAGGAGCCCCACAGCAAGCCCACATGTGAAATACAAGTATTTGGAACAGAGGCATCATCTTGCCAACTCACGTGGAACTGGTCTGAGGTTGTTCGAATGCTTCTTTTGGAATCTTAAGGCCAGGGTTTCGCTTCTTGCCTACGGGGAAGGACAGAAGGAAAAAGTTAAAGTCTACTTTGCTGCAAAAGAGCGGGAACAGAGACTCCTGAGCAAAGACAAAAAGTCATCACAGGCACCTGCTTTCACCTCCTAGCTCAGAATACAACTTGACACCGAAGCAGCCAGTAAGTGACAGGGGCCAGAGCACCAGACAGCTTCTCACATGCAGACTGGGACCAAAAATGGCACTGTCATAGGCCCAGGGTGAACATATCATGGTGAACATGCTTTCTTGCTGGGACTGTAGCTCAATAGTAAAGCACCTGGCTATCGGGTGCAAGACCGAGGGCTTAATTCCCAGCATAGAAGAAACGCCAACCCTTTCGCAGGAAGGTGGACCCTTCCTCTCAGGAACTGACACATTAACTTCTTTGTTCTTTTACACAGTGATCATGGTGGCAGGTGACATTGGTTATAGGTGGAATACTCTGGTAGTTGTTCATTTGTTTTTGTTTTAACGGCCGTAAAGTGTAGTCACCCTGATCTCAGTACCCTAGTTTTCAAAATCTGTCTGTGAGCAGTTGTCAGAACTGATGATGGAAATTAATTTAAAAAAAAAAAAAAACACTTCTCAGCTGTTCTGTCCTTACTCATTCCTCTGCTATCTACGAGAGGCTGAAAAACTGAAGACAAAGCATCTCACTTAATACTTGAAGCGCTGCAATATTTTTGCTCTGCTTTGAAAAGAGTTAAGATAACCGGTAGGCTTGTGCCGGGAAGTTATCATTTCTTTGGTTCTGGATGGGAACTTAGGTTGATCCTGCTCATCCCTGGGCTGAAACTACAGGGAGGTTTGGCTCAAGCACTTTGCTGATAAAGCAAAAAGAACAGACTGGGAAATGCCAGCACAGGAAGCAGACTGGAGAAATCAGTCTTGATAAGGGCCTGGGAGTTTCTTCCTTTCCGTAGATCCCAGGTCTCTGCGCTTGGCTGGAGAAGTCATACAGAGCTGGACCTGAGTGCCTATGGTCTTGCTTCCTTCCTCATCCCTTCTCTGTCCTGTGAGTGGGCATTGCCAGAGCTGAGACGAACCCTGGATGAGAGCCTGGTAGACCCCAAAGGTACAACATAACTTAAGAAATCAAAGTATTCTCTTTGCAGGAAAAAGGCATCCAAAGAGCTTGGTGACTTGTTCAGTATCACAGAGTCAGCAAGGACCTCGTTAGTGCCTGTGTTGAGATCTCCTGACACTCAACGTGGGGTTCTTTCCTCTACTCTATAAGGCCCAACATACAGAAAGGGCCAGGGAGTGGGGTGGGGAAACATGAGATTGTGAGTTTCTAAATTGTCAGGTTATTTTTTTGGTACCAGGTGACCTACAGACTGACTTTTTACAAAAGATCTTTTTAAATTTTATGTATACAGGTGTTTTCCCTTTACGTATATCTGCGCGCCATACGCACGCAGTGTCTGAGGAGGCCAAAAGGTGTCATGTCCCCAGAACTGGAGTTAAAAACTACAGTGAGCTACCACGGGGGTGTTAGGAATAGAACCCTGGTCCTCTGAAAGAGTGCTCTGAAGCACTGAGCCATCTCTCCAGACCCTGACTGGCTTTTAACCCTCAGTCTCCTCGGCTGTAAAATCCAGAAGGAACGCCAACATTTACCTCTCCACATCAAATGTAAGAATCAAACCAGGCAAGACATATGAAAGACATCGAGATGTCCAAAGAACCTTTTCATGACGATCAGATAGAGAAACTTCTATGTTGCTTCAAAAGAATTGTTAGAACCCTAAAACATGTATAGTTGAGCTTTTTCTATCTATTCTTTAGAAACTCATTATCTAGATCAACTGAGCAAGCTTAACGAAGGCGGTGCTAGTCAATATCCAACACAAAGCCTTTTGAGAACATCGTTAATAGACACTTGTCTCAACTATGTCGTCATCTCTGCCTAGTGTTTTCGGAGAATCCGTGTACACCGTCACTCCCTTCTCCTGAATCTCACAGGCCATTCAGCACATATTGATGAAGTTAAATCAGCACACTACAATTCGGACCGACAACGTACACAACTGTGCTGCTGGGCGCTGCGTCTGACTGTGAGATTCCAAATAGATGGTTTGACGCTGAGGTGTCTCATCATGAATCTCGGCCACTCAGACGGAGGATACAGCCTGTGAGGAGTCGCTCCACAATGAGGAACAAGATGCCCCACTTCAAAATGTGATGCATGGTCAGCAATACAAGCAAAGAGGTAATCGGGAGGCACCTAAGAGTTCTCTCAATTAAAACAAAAGTAAAGTGATAAAATATATTCTGCCCGTGATAACGGCTCCCGGCGGTCATTCAATCAAACCTGAGGCAAAAGTCCCTCTTCCTCACCTCTAACTGGGTTCCTATATGACAGGTATGTCCTATATGACAGGTATGAAGAGAGATCACTGTTCTGTTCTTTAAAGAAAAATCACCATTTAAAAAACAGCACGTCAGAAGCAATTCTTAGCAGCAACTAATTATGACACAGTAAGTTATCAAAACATCTAAATCCCAGGACAGAGAAAGGTAGGGAGGAAGCAAAGCTAAGGATGGAAGAAGAGAAGGGGGTGGGGAGAGACATTTGGGGACAGAAATCAATGGAATAAACAACCAAAACAATAATACAGTCTTCCCTTGGCTCTCCCCCCACTTTCCATGTACAACCAGCCACCCCAACCCACAACACATCCACTCCGCCCCCGAATGTGCAGTCTCTTGCTGAGAGGACCATCCTCTGACCTCTAGATCTGACCCATGACTATCTACAAGTTACAGATTTCCATAGCATTAAAAGTTTTCACAAATAAAAAATTTCAGGACTTTCAAGTCCGACAGCAACAAGAATAAGCACCTCAGGAGACACAGAACCCAGCCGGATGTCACTTTGGGGGGAAAAAAAAAATGTCCTCTTCTCTTGAAGACGTAAATCAAAGTGCCACGAAAACCATACACCTACCCATGACCTTCCAGAACTTACTTGTCCATCTCCAGAAGCACCAGCATCTCCCGTGAGGTTTTCAAGGCTGCAAGCACTGAAAAGAACCCCAGCAGAAGCCATCCTTTATGAAGCGCCAAAGCGGGCACACTTCAGTTGAAGGAAAAGAATAGAGCAGACTCCACCTCCTGTGGCAGCAGACCTCGGTGAGTTCATTGTTCCTGGGCAATGGTAGCCGCTCAGGGAGGCAGGAGGTCAGCGGGGCCCATTCAGACGCCCAGAGTTGGCGTTGATCATTAACCAGCCCTGCAGTTATAAATCCCTGGAGTAACTCTGGGAGCCCCATTCTCTACCCTTTTGATAAATGGCTCTTTCATTTCCTAACAGAAAGAAAAACAATAGGTGGTCGGTTTCCAGCTGTGTTTATTTCAGGGCAATCTGTTCCCTCAAGGAGGCTGCCAGCACCTCATGCTAACATTTAACACTGTGCTGGGTCTGTGTGGGGGCAATTAATGGGAAGAAGAGCTATGAATAGCAAAGTTAAGTGGCCAAGAATGTTAATGGACCTTTCCCTTGATAATCCAAACCAGAAATTGTTTAAAATCAGAAAATAGGCTTTACCTTAGGTGGGGACAAAAAACAAGGCTTCTCAGAGAGAACCTGTTTCTTGTGAGCGTTTTTCTTGATACTGACCAGAAAAGGGGAGCCCTGCTGACTGAACACACACAGACTGTGTTTCTTCAGTGTGTATGTGTGTGTGTGTGTGTGTGTGTGTGTGTGTGTGGTGTTGTGTGTCACTCCCATGCTGAGGAAATGGTTTCTCTGAAAACATACCATCTGAACACACAGTGAGACTCATCTTAAACCATCCCAGCACACAGTGAGACTCGCTAAACTCATCTTAAACCAACGCCAGATCATGAGAATTCAGACCCAGGGTAAAACAGCACGGGGCTGAGAAAGAAAAAGGAAAAACCAAGAGTTGAGGGGAGGGAGAAACGTTAAAACTTTTCTAAATTGTTAGAACAAATTACCCGGCCAGCTACGTAGAAATGCCCTGGCTTTAAGCATACATAAAATGATGGGGTACAAATGAGGTCTCGCCCAGCGCCCGCTCCGAGAGGGTGAACACAAAGGCCTTTTCTGATGTGCCTTGTTACATAAAATAGAAGGCTGTGCTCCAGTGCCAACCCAAACAGCACAGAGCCGCACAAGGCTGGCGGAGGTTGCCGCCCTGCGATAAGCCGGTGTCTCCGCATTTGTCAATTCCACTGAAGGTTGCTGAACATGATTGGGGGGGGGGGGGGGAGCCACTCTCGACATGGCTTCACAAGAGGAAGGATTGTGAGTGGCCAGCACCAAGTTTATTTTTCTAATGTGTTTCCCAGCGTGAATGGGGCTTCCTGCCAAGTTACTGTCGACCTGGAGGCCTTGGCTGCCCTCTCCCTACAACTTGCATCTGGGCTTGTGTTCCAAGTGTATCTGGCAGCGGAGCTCACAGAAAAGTGTCATTAGATGCCATTAAACTACAAGGACCTTATGCAAGACAGCTAATGGAGCCCAGAGGAAGCAGAAGCTGCCCTTACAAAGGCCAGCAGGGGGAAGACAAGGAGCCTCTACCATGTAGAACACCAGATACTGCATATCACCAAGATAATACATAGCATGCAGAGATCTGGAGGGATTACACAAAGTTTAGAAAAGAAAGATTGGAAAGCTCATTTGAAAACTTCAAATCACACGAACCTTAAGAAAGCAGAATGAATCTTTTAGCAGCTTGCCTGCCCCCTACAGGATCCCATCTACTGGGAAAGTGCCAGCTGTTAGCAGATGAGAATGTTGCAGTCACGAAAAACCCACAGAAACACCCAAGACCTTCCCCCACTTTCCTAAAACAGCTCCAGTTGTTATGCCCGAGAATTCTAAAAACCCCTTTGACCCTCGAAGTTTCACCAGGAGTCCAAATTCTGACGTAAAATCAAGAAGTCTTTATTAGGAGTTCGAAAGCAGGCCCGCCACTGGCACTCAAATCAAGTGAGTGGCCCCCAGTGTTCGCTGGGGGGGGGGGGTGTTAACATGGACACCACAGGGGTTCGAGGGTGGCTGGGGGATTGTTACAGGATTGGTCAACACATTTGTTTGATCTTAAGAGGATTTACAGTGGGAGTCCAGCCCATTTCCTCCATCTAGCGGTCTCTGATGTCAGAGTCCGTTTGGCGGATACCTTCTTCACCCTGGTCTCTGAGATGGGTGAGGGTAGGGCTTTCTCAGGTCCCATTTGGGGAAATATCCTGCTAGTCTGCCATTTGGCTCAGGAAGGGACTTTTGCAGTCTTTTCCCAAGAGCCAGGGTGGGAGTAGGGCTTGCGGTTCTTCCACATGGAAGCCTTTACTTTTAGAGAGAATAGTCCAGGTCTAACACAATGATTACCAACCATTTAGTATCCTCATAATATTATTTTGTTGCTTTTAATTTCACATTTGCTCATTACTGATTTATTGCCTCTCTTCCCCACAGGAATTTTGAGTTCCGCAGCAGCAAAAATTTTGCCCAGTGTTCCTCATCATAAATATCTGTTTACCGAATGCCTATTGTCCTTTTCTTGACTATTTTGAACAGAATAAACCACAGAAAGGTGGGGGAGGAGGAAGGAAGAAAGGAGTGGAGGAAGATTAAATTATAAGAGAGAGGTGGAGGAGAGAGGGAGGGAAGGAGAGAGGGAATACAAAAAGGAAAAAAAAAATGAAGTAGAAACAACACAGGTGTAGTCACCAGAAAGACTGTTTCAAATCCCACTTGTGACCGTTTTTGTTAACTATCAGCTTGACATGATCTAGAGTTCCCTGGGAAATGGACCTCTGGGTGTTCTATTAGAGGACTATCTTGATTGCATAACATTGATGTGGGAAGAACCATTCTAATTGTGGACAGAACTATTCCCTCAGCAAGGGAACCTGGGTTGCGTGAAATAGAGACGGTGAGCGGAGCACTAGCATGCATGTCTTCATGGCTCTCTTCTAACTGTGGGTGGAACGTGGCCAGCTCCTTCAAGCTCCTGCTCTCCTGCCTTCCCCACCATGATAGACTGTACTTTTGAACTGTGAGCTAACATAAGCCCTTTCTCTTCATTTGCTTTTTATCAGACGATGCCATTACAGCAACAGAAAAGGAAACCGAGACACCAGCTGTGCTACTGATTGACAGTTTCATCTTAAAGAGCGCTCCTCACCTTAAATCAGTTCCCAAACTGATTTAAGTATGCTGAGTGCAACACAAAGACTTTCCTTTCCCCTTCCACATTTGTGCATATATTTTTAAAATATGAGGTAAGCAGAATGCCCCATCACAGGCATCTTGTGTCTTCCAGTGACGTCTTCTGACCTTCTTCCCTTGTGCCTTGTGCTACTTGTGCTAAAATCACATTTTTCAGCAGCTCACACATCTTGAACCACAGTCAGTGTGCCCACTAACTATGGGAACTACTCAAGCTCCATAGACTCAGGATTTCTGGGAGAGTGACCTCGAAACTCTTCTCTCCCCCACCCCCACCCCACTCTCTCTCTCTCTCTCTCTCTCTACACACACACACACACACACACATTTTAAGCTCCACAGTAATTTAGATTCTAACCAGGGTCAAGAACCACTTGTCTAGCATAGAGTATGTCTAGATAAACTTTTTCATTTTTCACCATTTCCCACCTAATAATACTAAAATCCCTTTTCTCCTAGGCTCCTGACACCTCCCCTACAACCAAGCAAGTTGTATAGGCCCCTTATAAAAATTAAATTCCAGCAAGGGTGGGGTGGGGTGGGATGGGGGGCACACCTTTAATCTCAGCACTTGGGAAGCAGAGGCAGTAGGATCTCTGTATCTCTGTGAGTTCGAGGCCAGCCTGGTCTAACAGCCAGAGTTACAACATAGATACCCTATCTAAAAAACAAAAAGAATTAAATTCCAGGGGCCTAGAGAGATGACTTAGTGGTAGTTTGTATCGGGTGGTGGTGGCACACACCTTTAATCCTAGCACTCAGGAAGCAGAGGTAGATGCAGATCTCTGAGTTTGAGACAAACTTGGTCTATAGAGTTCCAGGACAGCCAGGGCTTCATAAAAAAATCCTTCCTTGAAAAAGAAAAAAAAAAAAAAAAAATCCCAGAGTTCAGTTCCCAGCACCTACATCAGCTCACAACTCCCTATAACTCCATCTCTGGGACATATAATGTCCTCTTCTGGACTCCATAGGCACTGCACCCAAATGCACATACCTGTGAGGGTCTAATCTAGCTCTAGTCCACACGAGAGTTTCTCAGTCCCCACGAAGGAGGATAAACAACGAAAGTTATGACAAGTGAACGCTTTTAGCACTTTTAAGACATGCATAGAACATGGCTTATGTATGATGATATGTTTCTTTTAATAATAAAAAATAAAAAAATTAAAACTTAGAAAAAATTAAGAATCAGAGAAAGCAAAATAACAATATGCACATTGGGGAAAAATTACATGGCTCCCCTGCAGACAAAGACTTTGCTGTAGCTAAAATAGCAAAACTGCTAACTTGCTCATCTGCAGGTGTCAAGCATACATCAAAAAAGAACCAATGCAAGTGTTCATCCCCTCCCAGCTGCAAGCGTCTGATCTTCAAGGTTAATTTTAGTGAGTCTTAACACAATAGTTTATTAATGAATAGCTGATTTTTGGTCTGCATACTTACTGTTAAAGGAGGCAGGCATTCAGGGGTGAATTATCTATTTGTTTTTTCAAGCTTGCTGAACTACTGTCTAGACTCAGCTATGGCTCTGTTTCCATGGGAAGGTCAATTTAACAAAGAAGAAGTTTTTTATGATATGTCTACAGAGAGCATGAATAGTTCTCACATGCCAAGACTTGAAGGTTAGTTTACAATTACTTCGAGCTGAGATAGCAGTGTCCTTGTCCCAGCCAGCCCAGGAATTGATTTGAGTTTTAACTATTAGGACAAATAGACAATATTATTGATGAGAGGCTTTTTTTTTCACTATACTGTAAAGATGAGAAAGGGGCAAAGCAGTTGGTGGGCTTCAGACTCCTAGCAAAGGGGAAAAATCAGGCTCTTTGTCAAGTTGATTACATCCACAGCCTGGATCATTGGCCCCAAACATATATCCACACACAGGCACATTATTCTAATTAAAAATAATAAAATAAATCTTTTTAAAAATAATTAAACTCAAAGTTAAGTTCCTCACCATGCTAACTGCATCGCTGAACTGAAACTGACAATAATTCACTAAAGTAGACATTACAAGGGATAAAAATCATACTTTTAAGGAGTCATAAGTTATCAAATTCCAATTACTACCATGCCAATGAACATAAGTTGTGGGTAATACAAATATTTCACACTGAAAGCAGAAGAGAGGAAGTCAGACAAGGAGAATAAAATGTCTCCCAGAGGAAATGGTATTACTGGTAGTCTTTGAAAACTGGCTAAGAGTACATGAAAGTCCACTATTGTGATGGTGAATCTTAGTTGTCAGTGGGATCTGAAATCAACTAAAAGACACATCTGTGCGTGAGGGCATTGCCTGGAAGAATGGATTAAAGAAGGAAGGAGGCCTTCCCTCTTACATATAAAGCAGATAAAAAGAGATCTGAGGAGCAAGCAGGACTGCTTCTGCTTACTCACCTTCAGTCTTCACTGGTGAGTACATACTCTCTTATTGCCATTGTTGCTTCCATCCTTTGCTGACATTAGTGCCAGCTTCTTGGGTGACATGAAGGACCAGAAGCTTTCCAGGAGTCCTCCAGATCTTCAGTGCAATATTGCTATTACTGAGGCACCAACCACAATGGACAGAGAAGTTACTCAATTCTCAGCCTCTCCATCACGAAGATAGCTGGACCACTTTTCAGCCCATGTTGCATAAGCCAACTTACTAAATCCTCTTGTGATATTTATTCAATGGGTTCGGCTTCTCTAGGGAACCCTGACTAATAAGCATCATTACCACCCTCACTATCATCATTATCACCACTATTACCATTTTCATCACTACCATATCACCATCACCATCAAGTCATCAGTCTTACCACAATTAGCATCATCGTCACCATAATTATCATCACTACCACCATCACCATCATCATCATCAAATCATCAATCATTACCACTACCATTACCATCATCATCACCATGATTATCATCACAACCACTGTCCTCATCGTCACTACTACCACCACCACCATCATCACCACATTACCACCATCATCATCATCACCACCATCATCTTCATCACTACAATCATCACCACCATCATCATCCTCACATTAACATCACCATCTTCACCATTACCATCATCATCATTACCACCATCATCATTCTTAGGGTCATTAACATAATCATCACCATTATCATCATCACCACTACCATTACCATAATCATTATCCAGCTATTCCACAGCAAGAAGAAAGTCAGAGGTGAGACAGTGGAGAGAAGACAGATAATGAGTGCTATGATTTAAATATAAAATATTCCCCTGAAGCTTATATGTTTGAACACATGGTCCCCATCTGGTGATGCTGTTTTGGGAAACCATAGAAACTTTGGGACATGGGCCTTCCTTCCTGGAGAAAGGTCACTGAAGGGCGATCATGGTGTATAGTATACCTGACTCCTTCCTGCCTTCTGCCATATTCCTTCTGCTTCCTGATCATATAGATATGAACAAGCTTCCAGAACATAACCATGACCACTGCAGCCACCATGCCGTCCCTTCCACGATGGACTACATCCCCTGAACTGTGGTTCAGAATAAACCCTTCTCTTTTACGTTGTTTCAGTGTGGTAGGTATCCATCATCACTATGACTTCATCATCACTGCCACCATCATCACCACATCACCACATTATCATCACCATCACTACCATCATTACCATCATCATCATCATCATCATCATCATCATCACCATCATATCACCACCACATTACCATCACCATCACTATCATCGTTACCACCATCATTATATTCTGTCCCATAAACAAGAAATGTAATTACAATGGGTTTCAATTCAGAAGTTGTAGGCATTGATTCACCAGAGGTAGACATTGATTCAGGATAAACAGCAGTATATTCCTTGCCAAATTCAATCACTGGTCCTAGTTCTGGAGCTCCAGAGCATTTCTGCCTCCATACAATCTTGTCTTCAGTCTAGAGCTGGAAGGCTTTAGCCTTCACAAAATCTAGAATACTGAAACCTCCATACTATCTAAAACGTTTAAGCCTCTGAGACTTACTACTGACTGGGTCACTCTGACTAGTTCCTTCTGAACTCTGACTCTTCTGGTTCAACTCACTTGTTCTTGCCCAAACTCTCCTCCAAGCCACCTGGTTCAAACTGACCTTCTGAGCTGGCTGACTATTTCTGACTGAACTCTTCTGACTCTGGCTGAGTCTCTGATTGCCTCAGACTGAACTGTTCTGCTCAGCAGTTCAGTTCAAATTGACTCACTCTTCCCAACTGATACTGACTTCTTCTGTCAAGCTACTTCTATGTCTCTGTGTCTCTCCTCCATCCTGCCTGCTTCAGATTACTCACCTCATACTGCCTGCTGTAACTGACTACTATAACTGACTCTGTTCAGTAACTTTCTATTGTGAGAGTTTGGCAGGAGTGTCCTCACTCTGACTCACTCTACTAAACTCTTCCTCTGATTTGTCACTTTGCCTGTCCTTCACTCTGACTCATCTCAGACATCACTTTAAATCTGACACTGACTTCTGAGTTCCTCCTCTTATATCTGCTTCCACATTCTGTTTCTGTCTTAGGGATTAAAGGTGTGGACCACCACCAACTTCCAAATACTGAGATTAAAGGTGTGTACCAACATTCTTAACATTCTTTCTATATTCCATCTGACTATACAAGTTTCTAAATTTGATCGGTCATTTATACCCCTGGAATATACCCTTCCTAGCTTTCACACAGGCCTATTCCTCTACAAGAAAGTACTAAACGAAAAATACTGGAAGAACATATGGCAGATTTCAAGTGGGCAAATAAAGCTTGAGAGTGTGCTAGATCTGAAAGTAGACAAGATGAACAAGACAGACAAGAAAACAAGAAAAATGATAGAAAGAAGGCAGCCAAGGCAAGAACACTTGGAGAGAATGAGATAATAAGGAATAGTCACTGGTGAACAGGGAATCACTGGTCCTGTCAAAGAATATGCCAGAATGTGAGCAGCCAGGAGGGTTTTTCTTACAACTCTGTGTGTCTGAGCCCTTTTTTCAGACTTGGTGGATTTAAAGTATGTTCTGTCATGTTAGCAATTTGGTGCTAACTACATGCTCTTGAAACAGTCCAAAGGTAAATCACAGCGAGGTCCTATACTTGTGGTCTAGAACCCAGTGTGAAGATAGGAGGCAGGCAGTGGTTCTGTGGGGAATCCCCATAGCCTGGCTACATTCATCTTCTTTGTTTATATGCTACTCCATTCATGAGCCTTTATCAAAAGGAAGTGTAGTCACAGGGTGTTAAAAACAGCACTCTAAAATAAAAATGTGGAAACAGATTGCAAAGAAATTTAGGATGTGGTTAATCTTTTCAAAATGCACACCAAGTTTTGATAGAGTTTTAAAAGTGTTCATTTTTAGATATAAATACTGAAATGTTTACAATGATATGCTTCTAGGATTTGCCTCAAAATAATATGGACAACAGGAGAGAACTGCAAACTGGGGATAAAAACAAACTGAGAGTAGCCGTGAGCTGATAATTGTTGAGGTTTGGTGATGGCAGCTCATTAGATTATTTTACTTTTGAGAATATTTAACATTTATCAAAATGTAATAGAGATGAAATTATATTCTCTTGTGTCTTCTGCACTTCCATAAAGCAGGAGCACTCTTTCCTCTCTCTGGATGACTAGATCTCAATGCCATATGTTATCCTGTTCTGGGGCAGAGGGGGAGATACTGGACTCCTTCCAGGTCTTTCTAACTCAATGCTCAATGGGAAGAAAAACCATAAGATGATATATAGCTCTTTCTCTGGTTCTTTGGTACACTCTGGAGTACCTCAAGTTCCCTGACAATGAAAAACAAAAAGGTAGAAAAAAAAAATCATAGCCAGAAAATATAGCAGGTCTTTTTGTCTTGTACCTCAAACTCTCAAGCAAAAAAATTTTAAAAAAATTAATTTAAAAATAAAAAACTCAATCTAACCCTTTGCCCTGTCATAGTCTGAATTATATCTGGTCACCTTTTTCTGTAGAGAGGTCAGATCTTGGTAAGAATCCATTTTTCAGTGCATTCTGGTAAACGACCAGTTTGTCTTGCATTCTGCTATATATTTTCCTGACTTCATACATCTCTTAATGGTGACACTTTTAGTTAGGAGTCCATGACATTCAATTGCACAACAAAGACTAAGAAATGGGTCCTAGGAAGTATTAGAATTAAAATATGAGATTTTCTGAAAAGAGAAAGCTAATTTACAAGAGAAAATTACTTATTTTTCAGCATGGTTTGGTTTGTACCAGTAAACTAATATTTCAATAGTATTTCAGATCCTCATGTAGCCCTTAATAGGAAAATTCCCCAGTCCTATAGAAAGACTGAAGTCCCCACCCAGGAGTCTGCACTCCTGAATGAATCATCACTATAATTAACAAATATCACTTCAGGCAATGCCATAGCTCAGTGTGTCAAAAGAAGTGGTGTTCTCTAGTCATGGATAATAACTCAGGTAGTCACCATCAGACATGTAAATCAATTTATCTCCAAGACTGAACACAAGAAGAAAATACACAGATTCTCTACTGTAAGACCAGAGATCCACTCCCTATGTGAACACAGGGCTATGACTGAAGGGTATAGGTTCATTGTGCTCCATAGTTTCTCATACATACTGTTATCTAAAGATTATTCCAAGTATGGTTACAATGTCTAATCAAAAATATGGCGGGGGGAGAGAGATGGTTCCCCAATATCTTCCAGCTCCACTGTCTTGGCCCACAAGACCTATGGACAAACCTCTGTGCTATCACAACCCAAGCTAGCTGAAGAACCAGCTCCCAGCCCCATCACAGCATATACCATTTGAAGAACTAGTGCAGGTCATGCCAACCAGCCAGAAGAACAGCACAGGCCAGGTCAGCCAGCCAGAAGAACAGTAGCTAAGTCCCAGCCCCAACCCAGGCAGAGAGTTCCTGTTGGACCAGAGGCCAAGTAGACCACCAGAGCTCCAGTCCCCAACTCAGGTGGAGACCATCAGCTCAAAAAGAGGCCACAAAGGACAGAAGACTAGAGAAGAAACTGAGAAAGGAAAAAAAAAAATGAGGACAAAGACACTCATCCAATAAATACAAACACAGGAATTCTGCACCTAAACCTACAATCACCCCAATCCCAGATGCCTAAATGCCAACATAAGAACACAATCAACAACAACCAGGGCAATGTGTCACCCTCAAAACCCAACTATCCTACTACAACAAGTTCTGAACACCCCAAAAGAATCGAAGCACAAGAAAAAGATCTCAAAACCAATTTTATGAAGATAATAGAAGCCCATAAAAAGAAAATTAATAAATCTCTCAAAGAAATACTTGAAAAGACAAACAGACAATGAGAGGAATTCAGAGTAAATTCATTAAAGAAATCCAGGAAAACACAAACAATTAGAAGAAATGAATAAATTCCTTAAAGAAAGCCCAAGAAAAAGTAAGCAAGCAATTAGAGGAAATGAACAAAAGTGTTTGCAACCTGAAAATGGAAATAGAAGCCATAAGGAAAACACAAACAGAGGGAATTCAGGAAATGAAAAAAAAAAATCAAGAAAAATGATCAGGAACTACAGAGGCAAGGTACAGCAACAGAATACAAGAGATGGAAGAGAGAATCTCAGGCGTTGAAGATGCTGTAGATGAAATAGATACATCAGTAAAGGAAAATATCAAATCCAAAAAATCCCTAACACAAAACATCCAGGAAATCTGGGACACTATGAAAAGACCAAACTTAAGTATAATAGGAATAGAGGAAGGATGAGAATCCCACCTCAAACACCCAGAAAATATTTTCAACAAAATCATGGAAGAAAACTTTCCAAACCTAAAGAAGATCCATATTCGGGTATAAGAAGCATACAGAATGACAAGAATGAACCAGAAAAGAAAGTCCCCTTACCACATAGTCATCAAAACGCTAAACATACAGAAGAAAGAAAGAATACTAAAAGCTGCAAGAGAAAAGAGCAAGTAACATAGAAAGGTAAACCTATTAGAATTACACCTGACTTCTCAATGGAGACTCTAAAAGCCAGAAGGGCCTGGACAGATGTGCTACAGACTTTAAGAGATCATGGATATAACCCATACTACTATATCATGCAAAACTCTCAATCTCAAAATTCTCAATCGATAAAGAAAACAAAATATTCAACAACAGACCTAAATTCAAACAATGTCTGTCTACAAACCCAGTCCTACAGAAGGTACTAGAAGGAAAATTCCAACCTGAGGAGGTTAACGACACCCATTAAAACACAGGAAATAAATAACCTCACCCCAGCAGAATCAAAAGAAGGGAGACACAAACACTCACACAGGCACACATACACACACACATTAACACAACCAAAAGCAACTACAAAATAACAGGATCTAATAATCATTGGACATTGATATCCCTCAACATCAATGGACTCAATTCCCCAATAAAAAGACACAGACTAACAATGGATGCAAAAACAGGATCCATCCTTCTGCTGCATATAAGAAACATACCTTAACATCAAAAATAAACATTACCTCAGAGTAAAGGGCTGGGAAAAGATTTTACAAACAAATGGACCCCAAAAGGAAGCCAGTGTAGCCATTCTAATGTCTAACAAAATATACTTCAAACCAAAATTAATCAAAAGAGATGGGGAAGGACACTTGATACTCATTAAAGGAAGTATCTACCAAGATGACATTTCAATTCTAAACTATATGACACCAACACAAGGGCCTCCATGTTTTTAAAAGAAACATTGCTAAAGCTTAAAACACACCTTGACCCACACAAACTGATAGTAGGAGACTTCAGTACCCCACTTTCACCAATGGACAGGTCATCCAGACAAAAACTCAACAAAGAAACTCTGGAGCTAACAGATGTTATAAACCAAATGGACCTAATAGATATACACAGAACATTTCACCCACACACAAAAGAATATTTTTTTTTCTCACAACCTCATGGAACTTCCTTCAAAATTGGCCACATACTCAGCCACAAAGGAAGTCTCAATAGATACAAGATAGTTGAGAAAACCCCGTGTCCTATCAGACGACCACAAAATAAAGGTAGATTTTAACAACAGAAACAACAGAAGGCCTACAAATTCACAGAAACTGAACTCTTTACTGAATGACAACTGGATCAAGAAAGAAAGAAATTAAAGACTTTCTAGAATTCGATGAAAATGAACCCACAACATACCCAAACTCATGGGATAAATAAAAGCAGTGCCTAAGGGAAAATTCATAACACAAAGTGCCTACCCAAAAAAGAGTGGAGAGATTACATACTAGAAAATTAACAGCATGTCTGAAAGCTCTAGAACAAAAAGAAATAAGCACACCAAAGAGGAATAGACAGCAAGAAATAATCAACCTGAGGGCTGAAATCAATAAAATGAGACACAGAGAACAATACAAAGAATCAACAAAACAAAGAGTTGGTTCTTTGAGAAAAGCAACAAGATAGGCAAACCCCTATCCAAACTAATTAAAAGACAGAGAGAAAATACCCAAATCAACAAAATCAGAAACAAAAAGGGGGTATATTACAGACACTGAGGAAATCCAAAGAATCATTAGGTCATACTTTAAAAACTTGTACCACAAAATTGGAAAATCCAAAAGAACAATTTTCTCAATATATACAACCTCCCAAAGTTACACCAAGATCAGATAAACAACTTAAACAAACCTACAAACCACAAGGAAATAGAGGCAGCCATTAAAACTTTCCCTACCCCAAAAAAGCCCAGGGCAAGGTGGTTTTAGTGCAGAATTCTAACAGATATTCAAATAAGAGTTAACACCAATACTCCTCAAAGTATCCCACAAAATAGAAGCAGAAGGAACACTGACAAACTCATTCTACAAGGCCACAGTCACACTGATTCCCAAACCACACAAAGATTCGACAAAGAAGGAGAATTACAGGCCAATTTCCCTCATAAACATAAATGCAAAACTACTCAAAATACTCACAAACCGAATCCAAGAACACATTAAAAATGTCATCCACCATGATCAAGTAGGCTTCATCCCAGAGATGCAGGGATGGTTCAACATTCAAAAATCAGAAAATGTAATCCACCATATAAACAAACTGAAAGGAAAAAACAAAAACAAACAAACAAAAAAAAAAAAAAACCACATGATTATCTCATGAGATGCCAAAAAAGTCTTTGACAAAATCCAACACCCCTTCGTGATAAAAGTCTTGGAAAGATTAGGGAGATTAGGGAGATGCACAGTTAGATGATAGAAGTTAGTCCAGTTCTCCAGGCTCAGACAGATAAAAGTAGCCAAAAGGGGCTGCAAAGAATTCTTCCTTTCTCTCTTCCCTTTCTAACTTTCTAGATCTAGAGGGTTGAAAAAGGTACAAGTTAGGAATCTATGACAGTAACATTCAGTTAGAAGCGACAGTCCAGCGTAGGGCAAGAAAAGTTTTCAGGGCGGGAGAACAGCCTTCAGTTACAAGTAAAGTGGAGAGAGCCGGGGACTTCAGTTACAAACAGGGCAGGAGAACCATGAGTGAAGATTTCAGGTACAAAATAGGAAGTCATAGTTCAGATACAAGTGGTGCCCAATGCCGGCAAGAGTTCAGTTACAAGAAGAGTTCAGAAACAGTACTTGCTGTGCTTGCAAAGGATCCATGTTTGGTTTCCAGCAGGTACATGGTGACTGAGAACCATGTGAAATGCCGGTTCCAGGGGTTATAGTGCCCACTTCTGGCCTCCAAGAGCACTGCATTTACATAGTGCAGACAACCACAGAGACAAAATAACAATAAACACACACATTTTATTTTTAACTTTTTAAATATGCATATGCACATACAGTTTGTATTTATCCCTGGATAGAATGATCTTATACGATTCCCCTTACACTGTGGGTTTTTCTTTAAGTGACTCATTTATTTTTATCTTAGGTGTGTGAGAGTTTTGCCTAAATGCCTGGTTCCTGCAGAGGTCAGAAAAGGGCATCAGATGCCCTAGAACTAGAGTTACAGATGTTTCTGAGCCACTATGTGGGTTCTGGAAACTGAACCCAGGTCCTCTGGAAGAGCAACTAGTGCTTTTAGCCAGTGAGTCATCTCTGTAGCTCTACATTATACATTTTTAATATATTGACTTCCACTAATGTTCCTAATAGAAAACTTGAAATCTTTGTTATTGGAGAGTAGGATGAAGGTTTAAGGGATGTACCCCAGATATATATATATGTATATTATGTTTGTATCTATATATGTGTGTGTGTGTGTGTGTGTTCCAATGGTTTTTAAGTCTTCAACAATATTCAGTAAATTGGAATATAACTTAATAAAACCCTATTTAAAGAGAGAGAGAAAGAGAGAGAGAGAGAGAGCAGTGAAATGGACTCATTTGGGAGCAGCACCATCTACTACAGCAGGTTGAAGGCAGCTAAGCAACATTTGCACTGGCACATAATAAACAGATGTTGGAAAAATAAAAGCTCGATTACCAAGCTAGCTACAGTGCTGTTCTGAGGTTGGTACTGTGTTATGAACAAATGGTTGTTCGTGAAAAAGAAAAAAAAAGATTAAAGAATTTACTTGAATTTATTCAGAAATTATTATATGTAACACAGTGTCTTCAGTAGTCTCCGCGACGTATTTAATGATCACAACAACTCCGTGAGGAACTATTTCTCCTATTTCAAGGACTCTGTCCAGATACACAGAGCTTCTAGAGAAACGGGCAGTTGGCTTCCCCATATAAAGCAATTACATTTAGTGCTTCAAATGAAATTGTTCTTTGTCACGTGTCTACTTGTGGGAGGATTGCTGCTGAGCTGTGTCAGTGCTATATATAAATTCCAGGACCCACAGACAACCATTCTGGAGAAAAATCCATGGTTCAGACTTTCTACTCCTCAGACCTGGTTCCCCAGATACCACCAGAAGCTGTAGGGGCATGACCAAGGTCTGCCAAGAGGCTCTAGACTCAATAAAACAGTTGCCTACTGCCATGGACTTTGCTAGAGATAGTTTAACCTTTCTGGACTTCAGTTCCCCCATGCAAAAATGGAAAACATTTGGTCAGTCAACAAGGCAATCTTCTCTGTAAATGATGCCCTGGTATTTAACAGGACTACTTTATCAGCTTCACAGATAAGGTTGGAAGGACTTCTACTCTTGAGTAGCCCCGTGGCATCCTCATTAAACTCCACACCCTTTCACCGCTGAGGGTACTCTGATGAAACTGAAAAGCCTGATGGCTTTCTGCCATAAATTACTTCAGCAGGAAAGTGGGAGTCAGGTGAATACTTGGAAGCTGTGACCGAGATGGCTGCTTGCAAGAAGCTGTGTCTTGGGGAAGTTTGTGTCCTGTGGGACCTGTGTGGTGAGAGCCCCCCTTTAATATCAAAGAAAGAAGCTCTGTTCTCTTAATGGATACAATGACTACCTTATCCTGACAGCTTCTGGATTCCTGCTCCTGGAGTTAATTGTCCCAGAAGAGACTAAACACCAAAGGTCACTAAGTCTCGTATCTGGCTTCATGGTGGTCATTCAGAATAAAACAAACAAAATCGAATGTATTTCATTGACCCTTCCACCCCCTTGAGGCATTTTCTAAGGCAGCAAGATTTCCTATCCCTTCACATCAAGATACTACTTTCTCCCCAAGAAATGGCCTCATCCTCCAGTTCCTAAAATATAAACAAACTCCCACAGCTTTTCATCAATTAATGCCCCACTGCTCCCAGCACCCACCATCATTTGGGAGCTCCAGGTCAATGCTTGGGAAAACAACTGAAAAATCACTCTCCTCGGGGTTGACCCCCTCATCTCTCATCCCCACGTCATGTGCTTACTGGTGAGACACATTCTAGATTGAATTTTAGCGCAAGGCTCTTGACTGTCAGCCTCTTCGCTAAGACTTCACATAAATAAAAATGGGAATATCTGCACACCTCCCCAAAATGCTAACTAACTACAAGAAATAACAGAACACAGTAGATAAAAGAAAGAAAAAAAAGTAAAGATCTAAGGAGAGCTAGATGTTTAACCTTTTTTTGTATGTGTGTGTGTGTGTGTGTGTGTGTGTGTGTGTGTGTGTGTATGAAATTTCAGTAAGACTCAAGGAAAAGAAATAATCTAATGGGGGAAAAGGACCAAAAGAATCCAGTAAGCAAGTTAGACAACCAACCTAAGTACCCATCAAAAGATGATGGGTAGTGAAGATGCAGCAAATACACACCATAGAGTGTTACTCGGTCGTGAAGAATAAAATGATGTCATTTTTTCGGGAATAATGGATGGACCTGGAGCTCATGTTACATGGCAGACTCAGACAAACACCATTTCTTATCATGTGCGTAATGCTTATAAATGACCGTGAACTAGAAGGAGACCAGTTGAAGAGGAGAAGGGGATAGGAAGCAGGGAATGGGCAGATGCATATGGCCAAAGTGTATTATATATGTAAGTAAAACGTCATAATAAGACTTACTATTTAGTACAATTAAAAAATACGATGTATAAGTTTAAGTTTAAAAAGAAAAGACAGAGATGGAAAAAAAAAAAAGGTGGAGTCAGGAATGTCACTCAGTCAGTAAAGTTCTTGCCAAACAAGTTGGTTCAGTTCCCAGCAGCTGCACAGAAGCCAGATGCTGGTACAGTGACAAACATCTGCAATCCCAACACTCAGAAAGCAGAGCCAGGAGAGTCCTTGGGGCTAGCCTAGACAACTCAGTGAGAGACTAGACTTCAAAACATAAAGTGCAGAGCAATAGAGGAAGACACCTGACTTCGACTTCTGGCCTTCATATGCACCAGTACCTGCACACCACACACGCGCACGCGCACACACACACACACATACACACACACATACACACACACACTTTTAAAAAGTGATGTGTTCATTTGCCAATAAACACATTTTGATCAGGTGTTCAATAGAGGAGTAGGCTCTGGGAAAGTATTTTTTAGACAAAAAGGAAAAGGGGCAAAAGGGTGGCAATCAAAACCCCACATGAAGGGAAGCTGAGAGAGGCCCTGAGTGTTGACATGACACAGCATGTTCTGCCAAGAGTTCCCCTGGGGGCCTAGAAAACATGAAACTACAAAATGTCCAACATGGTCAGATGGGCCAGAAAAAGAATGTCCTCCGACAAGGAAGCAGGTGGTGCTACATGAGAAGCAAAGAGAAAATCCAAACAGCATGGACAGAGAGCAGGTGTGCCCTAAAACCTCCTGACTCCTCTTAGGACCTCCTCTACCCCAAAGCAGGCATCATGACACCTGCAAACAAGTGACTCAGAAGCAGTTCCCAGCCCAAAGGCTGGCCCAGACTCTCAAAGGTCTCAAGTGGACATGTGACACATTCAAAGAGTCTGTGTGTGTGTGTGTATGTCTGTTTGTATCTGTATGTGTGTGTGTATCTGGGTGTGTCTGTGTGTTTGTATCTGTGTGTGTGTGTGTTTGTATCTGGGTATGTGTGTGTGTGTGTGTGTGTTTGTATCTGGGGTGTGTGTGTGTGTGTGTGTTTGTATCTGAGTGTGTGTGTATGTGTTTGTATCTGAGTGTGTGTGTGTGTGTGTGTGTGTTTGTATCTGGGGTGTGTGTGTGTGTGTGTGTGTGTATGTCTGTTTGTATCTGTGTGTGTGTGTGTGTGTTTGTATCTGAGTGTGTGTGTGTGTGTTTGTATCTGAGTGTGTGTGTGTGTATGTGTGTTTGTATCTGGGTGTGTGTGTGTGTGTGTGTGTTTGTATCTGGCTGTGTGTGTGTGTATGTGTGTGTGTGTGTGTGTTTGTATCTGGCTGTGTGTGTGTGTGTGTGTGTGTGTGTGTGTGTGTACATGAAGGTGAGGAGATAACCCTAGCTAGTATTCCCCAGGCTCAATCCACATGGCCTAGAGTTCACCAATTAGGCTAGATTAGCTGGCCATCAAGCTCCAGGGATCTACCAGTCTCTGCCTCCCCATCACTGGGATTACAAACACACTCTCATTCCATCTTTTTTTTTCAACATGAGTTTGGGGACTAAAACTTAGATTCTCATGTTTACAAGGTAAATACTCACACGACCGAGCCATCTCCCCAGCCCCAAAATAAACATTATTTTTTGATTTTTTGTTTCTTTTTCCTATAACCTCCCTGCTCAGATTGTTTTGGATTTTTTTTTTCAATAAGCATTATTCTTTAGTTCTCAGGAAGTTTAAGCTTTCTTTAAAATATTTCTCTCACCTGTTCATCTCTATACCCCTAACTCTTCCTAAGGCCTCTCATTGCAAGATCCAAAGGAAAGAAGAGTGAAATGGTGAATCTCTGTGATTTCAAGGCCAACCTGGTCTACATAGTGAGTTCCAGGGCAGCCAGGGTTATGTAGAGAAATCTTGTCTCAGGAAGGAAGGAAGGAAGGAAGGAAGGAAGGAAGGAAGGAAGGGAGGAAGGAAGGGAGGAGAGAAAGTGAGAAAGAAAAGAAAGAAAGAGAGAGAGAGAGAAAGGAAGGCAGGCAGAAAGGAAGGAAATAAGGAAGAAGGAAGAGGGGAGGGGAGGGGGGGGGGGGGGGGGGGGAGGGGAGGGGAGGGGAGGGGAGGGGAGGGGAGGGGAGGGGAGGGGAGGGAAGGGAAGGGAAGGGAAGGGAAGGGAAGGGAAGGGAAGGGAAGGGAAGGGAAACCCAGCATCTATGGTGAGTGATACCAAGACAGCTTTCTCCATGCCAAAGATCACATTCTCTGATGTTGCATACATCACTTACTCATTCACACCATGCTGTCTCCATGTCCCAAAACTCTCGGACCAGAAAAAACAAAACAAGACCCGACACCAACACCATCCCAGGGAGTGGGACTCTGAAAAGAGGCCTGTCCTCCCATATGTGCAAGTGGCAAACATGTCAGGGCTGGTAGAAGAACGCAAAATCCCTTGAAAATGAGGAGAGCCATAGATGTAGCAGAGAGCGTCAGGTGCCCTGGTCACAGAGCTTCACAAGCTGAGAAAGAAAGCAAATGCCCATGAGGGAGAGGAGGGGGAAGACGCACCATCCCAGAAGGACACTGAGTCCTGTGGAATGTTTAGTTCTCAAGAACAAAAAGCCCCCAGATAGCTAAACGATTAAAAATATACACCTTTATGCCTTAAATCTTACCAAGAAATAAGAAAACATTCCACTTGGAGGTATCAGATTTTAATTCTCCAAATACCTCTGATTGGAGAAACTCAGGCAGAGCAGAGAGAGAAGACAGGTTAAGGTCCCCAAATAGTCTCACGGTAAGTCCACATGGCTACACAAAGTTACTCTGAGAAACAGCTGAGGTTCCCTGGTGGCCTTAGAACTCCACTACGCTTCTTAGTGCTTGGAATAAGCATTCACTGAGGCCGAAGCATTTCTCAAATAGCCCCTGACGTAGTCTCTTTCATTGAGGAGCGCTTCCTGTTCTAGATAACACCGGCAGAGGCTGCCAGCTCTGGCCACACCATGCTTCCTTCTGAGTGTTTACACTATCACATTATTCTTCAGATTATTGAACAATCGTGCAAATGCAGGCTGAAACATAGCTCCACCTGAGCTAGGGAGGAAAATGGAGACAGTCGCATTTGTCACAGGGATGAGCTCAAAACCTGCCAGGATTTACGAGAAGGAAGCGGGCTAGCTGGCCCACTGCAGCTGCCAATAGGACATGGGAAAATGTCCGACCGAAGCAGCCATAAGTTAACGGTGCTCCCAAAAGAAACCAGAAGGAATAAAAGCTCTTATCCTTACCTAAGTTTCCTCTTGACACTCACTCTGTGTTAGCAGTGAGTGAGGCTCTGAAATAAGAAACGACATTGCATAGCACTCTACCGCCTACCCACAGCTCCCGGATATCTCTCCTAGAATGTTTGAGTTAATTTGTAGAATGTTCAGGTGATGTCCCTACAGGAAGGACAAATGTAGTGACCACATCTTCATGGCTAAAGTGAGCTATGAGGGAGAATAAAACCTTGAGATTGAAGGATTGAATCTCCAGTCTCTGAAAAATATGTCTACCCTTCCCTTCAAACTGCCCACCAGCTATAATTTAGAGTCTCCACATGCATTCAAGAGCTTGCAGTCATGGGGGTGGGGTTGGGAAGGGGCTGGAGAGATCACTCAGTGGTTGTTCTTGTAAAGAATATGGATTCAGTTCCTAGCACCCACATAGTGGCTCCCAACCATTGATAATTCCAGTTTCAGGGGATCCAATGTCTTCTTCTGGCTTCCAAGGGTCCCAGGCACACACATGGTACACAGACATACGCATGAGCAAAAGACTCACACATGTATAATAAAACAAAGAAATCTAAAATAAAAATTTTAAAAAAAGATTATATTAGGCTTATAAGTTAGAGCAGTTGGTCCCCAGCTTACTGGCACTGTTTAGAATGTTGTAGAACCTTGGGAAATGGTGACTATTGAGCTTGAGGTAGCAACACAGGGGTGGCACTTGGGGATTCCAGACTGGCCCCACTTCTGACCCAAGCTCTCTGTTTCCTGGTCTACTCAGATATAGAGTCCCAGTACCATTCATGGCTTCCTGTGAGCTAGAATAGATCCTTCCCTCCATCAAGCCGTTTCATCGGGGCGGCAGTAATGAGAAGAGCAACCAGTACAGACCCCTAAGGAACAACTGAGAGGCAGTGAGACGGAAGCTCTATTTCCAGAACACACCTGTCCCGGCTTTCGTTTCTGTTGGGGTGATAAAAATACCCCGGCAACAAATCGCTTGGGAATGAGTTCATGCTGGTCCCAATTCCATGTTAAAGTCCACCGCTATGGGGAACTCACAGCAGCAGGATCGCGAGACAGCTGGCCGGACACACCACGTCCACAGTCAAGAGTGGAGAGGAACGAATGAACGCATGCTTGGTGTTCGCCTAGCTTTGTCTACTTTCATACAGTCTGGAGTGCCACACCAGGGAACGGTACTGGGATTTTCAGTCTGAGTCTCCCATCATCTATGAAGGCGCTCCAGACAATCCCACGCAGACATGCCCATAGGCCAACCTGATCTAGACAATTCCTTGTTGAGACTCTTCCACAAGTTGCCAGCTTGTGGCAACTAGCATCGCACAACCAGAACACTTAACTTTAGTCTAGACTGTATTCCATTGGGCCAGGCTGCATCTACCACCTTGAATGACTGGGAATATCTTTATTTGTTTCTCCTGAGAGCGAGGCGGGGCAGAGAGAGTCTGTCTCATCATCTCACAAACTGGTTCCTCATCCCTTTTCTCCTCTGCTCTCCCTACCTCTATAAGGCTAAAAAGTTATCTGTGCATTTGCTACTGTGTACAAGCAGGGGATTGGTCGGTACCATTCATTCAAGGCCCAAAGCAAGGAACTTGCAGATATCGCCTCTGCGAACCTCTCAGTTGCATACCAAGTTGTTGTCCCCACTGCGCAGGTGAGAGACTGGACTTTAGAATGGGCAAACTACAGTGTTACAATGAGGTAAGAATGGAGCCAGGTGTGTCTGGGGCCAGACCCGCATTTTCCTCTTGGACTGTCTGAAGTGTGGTGTGTGCACAGAATATAATCTACGTGACCTTCCCAATTCCATTCTGTCTGCTTCTGCTTCAGCACCTGATGCAGCTTCCCAACCACGTACAGGCATTGATGAGCTTCTACATAAATGCAACTTGAGAAGTCCTCATCTCTGGCCACAGCAAGTACCACATCTGTCTCTAGATTCCTGTTCTAAAAGTTCCCTGGCAGCTGAAAGAAACTGCAGGACCTGTCGACACACATAATTTGACTGCTGAAGCATGGCAGGGCCACCTGTGATCAGGGAATGATGA
Source organism: Cricetomys ansorgei (assembly GCA_026225945.1). Taxonomy (NCBI): domain Eukaryota; kingdom Metazoa; phylum Chordata; class Mammalia; order Rodentia; family Nesomyidae; genus Cricetomys; species Cricetomys ansorgei. The sequence goes on from JAMJFZ010001881.1 coordinate 4,275,466, forward strand.
TGGACGGGGGCCGATGAACAGTCCTGCCGGTCTTCTGGACACACAGACCTAAGATACATTTCAGAAGGCCCTGATATCTAATTGGAACAAATGACTTGCCCCCAGCCATGACCACTGCTCTGGATTCTTTCGTTCCCCAATTCCACCCCCTTATCCCTTCAAGTTCTTGGGACGACAGTGCCACGGAAGCCTTGCACACAGTCTCTTCCGAGCTCTGTCTCTGGAGCGAGTAGATATAGAAACGCGATCCAAAGCAGGAGTGAATTCAGCAGCAATCAGGGCGCTGGTGCAACCTGTCCTGTCACTCAAGCCACGTGAATCAGCTGATTCAATGTGATGAAAGAAACCTAATCCACCTGTGGGTGTGAGCCAGCTTCCATGCCTCAGTCTCCCGAAGCTCCACGATGAACCCACACTGGTGAGTTCAGGAGAGGGGCTGGGCATGGGTATAGTGCTATAGGCTCCCTCTTACCCCCTACCCTAGCTACTGTCACTGCTTATCATCCAATCAAACAACAGCATATGCACAGACTCTCATAACAAGGAGATGAGTCAGCCCTTTGGTGGAAGGTAGATCCCAAAAGACCTCTTCACCCAGGAGAGGAGATAGCAATTCAGGCTTGCTAGAATTGACACCTACTTCAAATACAAGCGTGCCATCTCTGTCCACGGTACCTAAGCACCACTATCAGAGGACATAAGAATACCTGATCTACTTCATAGTACTGCATAACATTACGTCAGACCAGGAAATTGATATATCAGAGGAGAGGCAACAAGGAGTGTATGGCTGAGTCCACTATAGATGCTACTACTAGGAATAATATTTTTACCCCATAAACAACAAATTGAAACTATCATAAATTATAGAAGTCCTTTAACACACCTAACCTACCAAATACTGCAGCTTACCAGCACATTATACTGTTAGACTCCTGACTGCTGCTCCATATCATGAGAAAAGTCATACTGAGGCTGTAGGAGATGGGGGCCACAGGTAGCTCAGTTGGTAAAGTGCTTGTCCCACAAGCATGAGGACCTGAGTTCAATACCCACACGGGTATAAAAGAAAGTCGGGCATATTATATATGTAGGTACACACATACACTCAGAGAGATAAGAGAGAGAGAGAGTCATGTAATAACATAATACTATCCAAGGAAAAGATAAAAATTAAAAACTCCAAACACTATTTCTAGAGAATGTGTATGATTTTCCATACCATCATTACTTAAGTCAAAGTAATCATGTTGTAGCTGGGAGGTAGTGGCACAGGCTTTTAATCCCAGCACTCGCGAGGCAGAGGTAGACAGATCTCTGTGAGTTCAAGGCCAGCCTGGTCTACAGAGCGAATTCCAAGACAGCTAGAGTTACAACAGAGAAACCCTGTCTCAAAAAAACCAAACAAAAACCAAACAAAAGAAATCCCATTGTACATCAAGGATTATCTGTAATTTTATATTTGCCCCGTCACTCAAAAGCATCCAGCTGAATGAAGGAATGAAATACTCAAGTCAAGGCTCAGTCAAGAACTAGCTGAAGAAAACACTTCGGTCAAAGGGTAACTTTATGGTCAACCAGAAGAGCTCACTTTGAGAGTACGTAAGGACACTGCTGGAGTCAGAGCAGATCATGGTGGTATGGCATTCACCTAGCGTTCAGAAGCCCCTGCTTCAACCCTCAGCACCATTAAAAAGGATAGGGAGCCAGAAAAGAATTCAACCAAGACAAGAACTGAGTGGCAAAGCAGCCCCAGTCAACCAGACACTCAGTATGCTACTTGTTACAGGTTATATAAAACCGTGTTCTGCCCTGCTCGCTTCCATTTGTGCAGTGATTTGTACGTGCTCAGCATTGTTAGAGATCATAGAGGACATGAAGAGTAATTAAAAATGAAATAGCATACTGTAAGCTACCATAAAGTATCATAACATATCGTACCATATATTTCTTGTCCATAAGGAGTCACCTATCTCTCCGTTCTAACGTCACTCCGGCTTGCCGTTCATCAGTAGCCATTCCGCTTGCCTTAAATCAAAATTAACGTGTCTGCTCCAAGCCGTGTCATCAGGGGCACTTATGTTTCGGTTTTTAAATCAGATTCAGAAGCCGCCCAAGTGATTCACTCACCTATTTCAGTCTTGCAAATTAAGCTACATTTCAGAAAGTCTTCCTGCTATCACACAAGGGAGAACTGAGGGACTCCCTCCTCATAAACCACTGGAACATCTGCCAGAGATGGAGAATTAGGCAGACATGACTAGAGAGGGGAGGATACACCTTCTAAATATCATGAGTGGGGCTGGCAAGAAAAGCATAAAGCTGGGCAGTGGTGGCACATGCCTTTAATCCCAGCACTTGGGAAGAAACAGTAGGTGGATCTCTGAATTCAAGTCCAGCCTGGTCTATTAGAGTGAGTGCCAGGACAGCCAGAGTTACAACAGAGAAACTCTGTCTCAAAAAAAACAAAGAACAAAAAAAAAAAGGAAAGGAAAAGAAAAAAGAAAGAAAGAAAAGAAAAGAAAGAAAAGCATCAGGAGGAAATTTAAAATTGCCTAACTTCACAACCCAGGCAAAACTGATGTGAAAACTTTGGCACAGCAAAATTTTTTGGCATAGCCAAAATTTTCACACACAAACTTGTAACCATGTATGTTTACAGAGATTATGGAATGTTCTAGAATTACAACCATGTACAATTGTTCACATAGTGCTCTTCACCCCTAACATTTTATTGTCAGCAATTTCTATAGACATTCATTGTCTTTCTATAAAGTTTTATTAGTTGCAAAATATTCCAAGATACTACCAAAACCGGTTATGAAGAAACATATTTATTTGGGCTTGTTAAGTAACCAATTACATAGTAGGCATGCATTAGTAATGTATGAAATATGTCTGACACCTTTAAAAAAGAAAAAAAAAGTTGAGGAATGAAATGCTAAGTCACTCAGCTTTACCCAAGATGAAGTCAACTCATTTCAAAAATGTTCTGCTCCGAACAAAGACATCAAAAGCTGGGTCCGAGAATTCAAGGACCCCTCTAGTTGGGAAGACCTGCTAGTCTCCACAGAAACAGATTATTATAATTTTCAAAACATACTAAAATCGTGTATCTATCTTATATCTAAGGGTTTCTCTGCATTCTGTGGGCCTAGCCTCCTGCGAAGGAAACAAGGTATCTACATGGTATGTGTGGCACTACATGTAAAATCTAGACAGAGAGCACCAAGAAAGGAAGACAGAAGCAAGAGGATAGAGAATCAACATCCCGGAGTGACAGCTCTACCCGATAAAGACCTTATCTCATACTTCGATGAAGACGTGAGAGGTGTACAGTAAGACCTCACACGCCACTCATTACAAATGATGTCTTCGTCCTCTACACCAAGGCAGACAAGTTCTTCCAGACAAAAGCCACCAGGCTCCACCAGGCTCCAGATTCATCCATCCTTGTCCTAGGAAGGATGCCATAATACCAGCCCTAGAGAGACTGAAGCAGGAGGATCCCAAGTTCTAGGCCAGCTTGTGCTACATAGAAAGTTCCTATTTCAAAAAACAAAAAAGGAAACAATCAAAAAAAAAAAAAAAAAGAAAGAAAGAAAAGATCCATTTCATCCTATACACACACACACACATAAACTCTACAAACATAGGCGTCAAAGTCTTAGAATCAGATAGAAACGGGGGTCTATTTCCCTACACAACCTGCAATAGGAAACAGTGAAACAAAACGTTTGTTTTAGCCTGGGGAGATGCATACAAAAGTCTACAAAGTCTAAACAATAAGTGGGTATTATTTGGACCTGTACAGTTGTGGCAATTTAATTACAGGGTAATAGCAAGGGAAACAAAACAAAACAGAAAACGCTCTGAAGTTTCGCCGCATGCAGCCGTGCTCTTAAAACCGTTTGTTCTGCTGGCGCCGAGGCTCACCCTCAGCTCACTGACGGCTCCTCCTCAGGCTGCTGTGGTGGACTGTGCTACGTGTCACACCTAAGTTACTTGGTCTTCCTTCTTTTCCTCCTTCATTACAACCGCCATAGCGTCGTAAATTCCAACTTCAGAGGGCGACTCCAGATTAAACCAACAGCCTGGACCATGCTTTGAACACAGCCCTCAAATGACAGCAGTTCCTCTCAGCGATCTCAGGTGATTCTATACATCTGTGTGTGTGTGTGTGTGTGTGTGTGTGTGTGTGTGTGTGTGTGTGTGTGTGTGTGTGTGTGTGTGTGATGTGTGTTGCATGCATTCTATGCACATGGTATATGCAAGTGAGCTTGCCTGTGTATGTGTGTGCATTTGGAGCCCAGAAGTTGAGCAGTAGTGTCTTTTATTGTTATCTATCTTGAAAGTCTAAACATTCTGGCTAGAGTGTCTAGACTGCAAGTCCCCAGCCTCCTCCCGACCCTGCCTCACACGTGTTACAAATGTGCCCCACCACACCTGGCTTTCAGTACAGTCCCAGGCGTTGAACTCACAAACTCATGAATACGCACCAGTCTCTTCATTGACTGAGTCATCTCCCCAGCCCTTTGACCATTTCCTCCCTCAAGCCCTCCACACACTCATTCAAACTAGCCATCCTTAATTTCCTTTCTTCTTCCTGTTGTTATTTCTAATCCAATAGAGGTTCCCACTGATTTAGCTCTAAAAGACATCCTAGACCTGTCCACTTTTCTCCATCTCTCCTGCTAATGTTCTATTCAACAACATCTTCATCACCATCTCTTTCCTGGAGTTCTACACCATCCTTTGAATTGGTCCCTGTACCTTCCCTTTCATCTTCTTCTGTACTGTGCATCACAAAACAAAAGCAATAATCAAGTGGAAACTGTATAGCGCCATTCCTGCATTGATTTCCCACTGAAGTTGGAGTGAAATACCCTCGTCACACCAGGCTCTAAAGATGTTTGTGATATTACTCTTGCCCGTTTCTCTAATTCCATTCAAGACTCTGCTCTGTGTGTTAATCATCATCTCGGTTCCAGCCCCCTTAACCCAACAAGCTGACTGTCTCTAGGACTTTCGGTAGACTTTTTTTTTTCTCTCACTGTTTACTCATTCCTTCCCATCTTTCCTTCCTAGTTCGTCCTCATCCTTTAGGCTTCAGCTTAAATGTCATAATCAGCAAGAATCTTATTCACCAACCCCGTGCACGGTGTGTCTGCCCTTTTGCTCCCCATGCCAGAGCCTTGTTTGTTCCCTCTGTTACACAACAGTTTGTAAACACGTTAGTTATTTGTCTGTGTAAATGCTTTGACGGTCGTCAGCACTGGAAAAATAGCCTGTGGAAGCATAAACAGTGATTCCTTGACTGTTTGATTCTCGGTCCTGAAAGAGAGTGATTGGCCCATGGACGGATGCCAATCCCTCAGTTGGCAGGATAATGGGATAAGATGGAGAACAAGACTGGACATTGGAAAAGAGACTAAGAGCATCTGGCAGATATGGAAATGAGACAAGTAAGAAGCTTGAACTTAATCAGTAACAGTAGAGGTTGAGGGACATCGAGTCATACAGAAAAAGTCTTTCTAAGGAAAACCTGAAAACAAAGTCATAGGAGAAGCAAATCTGGTGAGATGGAAAATAATATCCATACTGAAGTAGGGTGAGGCTCAGGACCCAACCCCAGAGGAATACAGCATGCAGTTCTCTATCCTAGCTTTAAGCTTCAATGAAAGGATTTAACACCCAACAAAACTTTGGATTAAATCATCATCATCATCATCATCATCATCATCATCATCATCATCATCATTGTTGCTGTTATTTTTATATAAATACACACATACTAACATTTTTATAGTACAGAACTTCCAGGATACTCAGATGCCTAGTCAAAACACCTAAATCTAAATCCATTGTTCAATAGTCAATGCAGCAGCAGAACCCTCCTCTCCAAGTGCAGATCAATACACAATGGAAGGAAGCCCAACCACAATGGCATTGCAAGCCCCATGGTAAGTCACAAGCCTCCCACTCTTCCCCTCCAGATTATCTCAAGCCTTCCTGGATACAGATGGCCCATTTCCTAACAAACATCAGCCCATGAGCTCCACATGGCTGGGATCTTCACAAAGCTAACCAATCTGATTTAAGTGTTAGACCCGTTCAGGATTTCTCCCTGAAAAGTACCAAAACACAGACGAACATTGTCAAACCTCTTCCTGAGAATATGTACCATAGATGAGAAAAATCTCATATGTTTCCTCTCGTAGAGAGACCTCTTCCTGCCTGATATGCAGGAAAGAAGAAATAACTAGCCGAGCAACATTTAACTCCAGGTAAAGCAGTAGCCAGAAAGGCAGGATGGATGGCAGTTTTGAGTTGTTATTGACTTTTATTATTAGCCATGAAAATGCTGCCATGCGTGTCCCTGCTGTGTTTATATTAAGCAGATGGTGCATCAAAGTTCACTTGCTAATAGGATGGTTTAAAACTCTAGATATTTTCACATAGACACATATTTCAATAGATTCCCATCCTAGCCTGCTTTCCACTGCTGTGTTAAGCACCATGGCCAAAGGCAACTTGGGGAGGAAAGGATTTATTTCATTTTACGTCTGTAGTCCATCACGAAGGGAAGCTGGGGCAGGAACTCAAGGCAGGCACCTGGCGGCAGAGACTGAAGCAGTAAGGATGGAAGAGTACCCGCTTACTGGCTTGCTCCTCGGGCTCACTTCAGCAACCTTTAATAGACCTCCCAGGACCACCAGCCCAGGGATGGCACTGCTCACACATCAATCATTCATCAGGAAAATGCCCCTCCCCCTGACTTGCCTCTCCAATCTGATGGAGACGTTTTTTTTCTCAATTCAAGTTCCCTCTTTCCAAATGATCCTAGTTCATGTAGAGTTGACCCTCTCCACCACCTCCCCCCCCAAAAAAAATCACTAGCCAGCACAATTACATTCCAAGTACCAGCCCAGGTGTGTGGGAGGGGCAGGGGGGGCTGGAAGGCATTTAACTATGGTAAAAGCCCACTTTGCGGGCTAGGGAGACAGCTCAGTGGGTGGAAGGCTTGCTATGCAAATAAGACCTGAGTTCAGATACTCATCACCCATGTAAAAAGCCAGGAGGCACAGTGTGCACTTGTCACCTCGGCACCAAGGAGGCAGATACAGGAGGATACCTAGTTAGCCAGTCTAAAATAAAGTGGAGATCAACTGAGGAAGATACATGACATCAAACACACACACACACACACACACACACACACACACACACACACACACACACACACACGGGCTTTGTGTTGGAAGTGATGATTTCAATTAGCTCAGCTTGGATGCTCACAAAGGCAGGATGAAGCAGACTCTGCATGAACGTATTCCGAGTGTCAATCTCACACACACAGATCAGAACTTCAATCATTCCACGTGGCTAACCACTGTTATCCATTCAGTCAGGGATTCAACCACTCGATATTATTGGAGTTATTGTGTTCCAGGCTCTGTAGAAGTCTGAGAAGCTAAGCAAAACATTTTCTCTCTCTCTTGAAGTAAGGACACAATCTCACGGAAAATATAAAAAGATATAAAGTAATGATGAGCAATGATTTTCAGCTTATAATGAGAAAGCACTATACCAAATACACAGGCAATAACTTATTTGAGCTTTGTGAAAAGTATATAATTCACTCTCACTAGATACAGTCTACGGAGGAGAAAATCCAGACCTCAGGACATCTCCAAGAAGAAGATGTTCTAGAATCAGGGTGAAAAGTCCAACTCTAGGCTCAATATTTCACCACTAAGTAAAGTGATCGATCACATGCTCAATCATCAAAACAAACACTTTTGTAGAGAAGAGCTCACATGAAAAATCAAAGTGGTTGCACGGCATCTAAACATTTATCAGTCAACGAAATGGCTTTGTTGTATCAGTGAACCAATACAGTTCAATGTCTTCAAGGTTTTTCTAAAAAATGGATTGTTTTCTAAATAGATACATAAAGTTATACTTTGCATAGAATACACATATCCGTGTACTTAAAAGCAAAAACATAGAAAAAACTTCCTGTCGGTTATCAGAACATTATAAAATAACACAAGCTGAATAATTTTTCTTGGCACCGGCTTATATCCTATAAGTCACTGTAAAGCTTCTAAACACTGAGCCTTACAGAGCTCAGCTTGGAACTCAGCCCAAACAGCCGGCGCAACCAGCAATCAGCAGAGGCCGAAGTGTCAAATACTTCTTCCTTCACTACCTAAGACATGAATGGCTCAGCCAACCTTGACCACACAGATTTAATCAGCCAGCAACTCACCCTGTACACAGTCGGTGAAAAGCAAGAGAAAGTCAGGCAAGTCCTTGACTGCTTCCTTTTGGATGTGTCCCCACGCTGAAAAGAGATTCTGTTCATTGTACTCTGCATCTTACACACTGAGAGACAACCCTAGATGCTAGAAGTCAACCATGGAGTCCTTAAGACCCCATTGCAATCAGTGCAACTGGCTCAGTGAGTAAGAGCCCTTTCACAGCAAGCTTGAGAACCCCAGTTCAGAGCTCTTGCATTCACGTAAAAAGTTAGGTGTGAACATGAGCAGACATATAACCCCAACACAATGTGGGGTGCAGACAGGAAGACTGCTTGGTGGATCTTGGTGGATCAAGGTGGGTCTTGGTGGATCTCAGCCTCCTTCTGTATTCAATGGAGACACTGTCTCAAGAGACTAAGGTAGAAAATGTTAGAGCAGGACACCAAATATCCTTCTCTGTCTCTGTCTCTGTCTCTGTCTCTCTCTCTCTCTCTCTCTCTCTGTCTCTCTCTCTCTAAAAATCTACAGTAAATACTAACTCAGATGGAATGCAGGACATGGACACAGAAGTGTTCCAACACTGTCCTGGGCAGACCAGGATGCATGGTCATCTAATGACTGAACTATACACGCTTGTCAACAGCTATAACAGAAAGCAGATGTCCAAAGGACCTATCGCAAGAAAGCTTCAAACACTGTGGGAGAGTTCGCCTCTGGCTCAGTTAATAAAGAAAATGTTTTTGTTGTTTAGCCATTCATTATTTCATTCAAATTCCAAACACACAGGAGACCAATGTAATGAAGCCCTCTGCACCTACGATTCCCATTAAATAATTATCAACCCTTAGCTGTTCTTGTTTCACGCACACCCCCCAACTTGTACTAGAGTTCTTTGAAGCAAATCCCAAACGTAGCATGATTTCATCGGCACACGTTCCAACACGCATTCCTGACTGGTAAGAAATCTCTGAGAAAACTACATATGTGATCACAAACTCACAACTTCCTAGGGGAGGGAATGCGGCAAGTATGGGAGGTGGGGAGGCAGGAAGGGCTTGAAGCCTAGGTGAAGCCTGTAATATGTGAAGAAAGACAATGAAGGATTGATTCAGAAATGAGGCTGAGGCTTTACAGGCAGAGTCACAAACATGGAAATATATATATAATGTGTGTGTGTGTGTGTATAATGTATATATATGTATGTATATGTATGTATACATATACATATATGTATACATGCATTACATGCACATATGTATGTATACATATATATGCATATATATATATGTCTATGTATGTGTACACACACACACACACACACACACACACACACACATACATAAATCCATGACATCCAGACAGGAACCATGGCTGGAGTCTAAAGTTCTTAGGATGATGGTCTATAGTTCACCTGAAGAAATCACCTTTGCGAGGACCCTACAGAAAAGAGTGTGACTCAATACAATTGCTGAAGCACTGAGGAGCACACTGTGTTCTCCTGTCAGTCTACAGAGGAACTGTATGTGCTGGGACCCACAGAGACTAGCCAAGCATCTCTCCTCCGCCAGAACATCCTGGCCACACAGATCAGCTGACCAGAGTCCTATCCCAGGGTAAGAGGAGATACTAACTCAGTCAGCTCCCTGCTGACTAAGGGGGAAGTTCTCCCAGGACCCCCTTGCCAATGGCCGTCTGGCTGCATGTAAAGTCTGCCTGCTGAAGGATTCAGCTGCATGCCCAGGGTCATGAATAGAGTAGCAAGGCTTGCTCTGAGAACTCGGCTGCATGCTTGCATGTTATCATCCCCAGGGTATGAGATTCATCCCAAATGTGACCGAAACCCTCACTCATTTCTCCTTTCTTTCCAAGTTGCCTCCTTTCAGGCTTCTACACATAAATTCTGGCTAAAATTGACATTGTACACCCTCAGAAAGAAGCCAGTGTAACTGGTAACAAGGAAGGGAAAGTCATGGAAGTGGTGTTTATTCTTCCCCTTCCCCTCCCCCTTCCTCTCCTCCTCTGGGGTGTGTGATTGATGGCTGAAATGGAACCCTGCATCCCGTCATCAAAGTTTCCTCCATCAGAACTACTCTTGAGTCGAGGCTGCAGAGGCCTCAGCTGACCCCAGTGGATAAGGAATGGCTTTGAGATGCTAAGTCACAGCTCTGTGGGGGAGACTTGGAGATTGCCCCAGAGGGAAGTGGAGCCCCACAGCTTTCTCAGCAGCTGGCTTTCTCAAGCCAGCTCTCTGCAGAACAAAAGCAACCCTGTCAGAAATCATAAACGGCCAGGAAAACACGCAGCCTGACAAAGCGAGGCCATTCAGCGGTCCCAGCACGGTCTCTTCCACTCCTCGGGATCACTGACCCAACAACTCAGAGAATCCGTTGTAAAAATTGGCAGGAAGACATCTCTGCAGGCGGAGAAAGGGGGTGAAGACAAGATCAAGTCCCAAGCATCATTCTTTCCTTTTCATCTGGCCCATTTGTGGCCGATATACCAACATAACAGGTAAAACATTTAAAAAACCAGGATATGCAAAGCAGGCATGGTGGTGCACGCCTTTAACCCCAGCACTCAAAAGGCAGAGGCAGGTGGATCTCTATGAGTTCTAAGGCAGCCTGGTCAACCTAGCTAGTTCCAGGCCAGCCAGGGCTGTAAAGTAAGGAGTGTGACCTCTTGGGAAAAGAAAAATCCAAAGAACTTTCTTCCGATCATTTTAAGAGCTTTCAGGTAGAAGGGGAGTATTATCTGTCCTGAGCTGTCCAGGAGGCAAAGATATAAGGGACTGCTTATCATGTAGTTTTAAAGAAGGACTTCCCAGGCCAGCCACGTGGCTCCAGTTGGTAGAGCACACATGAACCCTGGCGCGCATGAACACGGGGTTAGATCCCTAGAACTGCCAGGCATAAAGCCACACAGCTGCAATCCCAGCACTAGAAAGACAGAAAGACGGGGGCTGGAAATTCAAGGTCATCCTAGACTAGTCTGAAGCATGAGGGGGTACCCTGGTGGTCCTCTCATTCCTCTCTTACCCTAAACTCTCCTCGGTATACAGGCTTCCCGCCCTTCAGCTATGCCCCCTTCTTATAACATGGCGTGATCATGTTGTCGTTTTACACGGTAAAGAATGCATCGGGTCCCAGAACAGAAGGGGCACTATTTGAGCAGATATTGAAAGGTGTCCTCATGGTGAAGACATGAAGGTGGAGGTACTGCAGTATGGAGAAGCACAATGAACGGATACAGTTGAGGAGTGTCGAGGGATGAGGACAGGCAAAGGGGATAACCAGTGTGGATAGATGTAGGGTGACCACATATGTGTGACAGTAAAGTCAACCGTGGATGGGAGGAGTGTAATCCTCTGTCAGTGAGCCATCAGTAAGAAACTCGGGCAAAAACTTAGCGGAAACTCAAGAGCCACGGATTTGACAGAGAGGAGGCACTTGAAGTCAGATACTTCTGGACTAGGATAGGGTCAGAAACACAGGGAGAGAGAAGGCTCAGGGTAGAGGTCAGGTCAACCTCTGCAGAGGAGTGAAGGAGAAGCCACCTTGAGAAGTAGGAGGAAGAGTTAGTTGATGGATTTAAAACACCCCCTACCCTTTTGGACTAGTCAGTGTGAAGGGAAGGCCTATTGACTGATTGGTTGGCTGGTTGATTGATTAAGAGCAGTCTTAAGTATCCCATGAGGAGAGAGAGAGGGGAGAAGTGAAGAGATTTCTCAGAAGGTGCCCTAAATTCTCCCTTTTCTGGTTCCTTTCTATCTAAACATTTTGCCTTCCTTATGGATTTACTTCTTCACAGGTTTTTTAAATACTATTTTATTTTATGTGCATGGGTATTTTGGCCTGTATGTAAATCTGTGCACCCTGTGCATGCAGTGCCTGCAGAGGCCAGAAGAGGACAACTCCCTGAGACTGGAGTTAAGGACAGTTGTGAGCCATCAAGTGAGTGCTGGGAATCAAACCCAGGTCCCTGAGAAAACAGCCAGGGCTCTTAACCACTGAGCCACCTCTCCAGCCCTCCCTTTACATTTCCCTAAAGGGATGATAATGTCTTATTTAATGACCCTGGATAAAGGTACTGTGATGGTATGTGGAGATGTCCAAGGGTTAATAGTGAGTCAAAGCTTTCCTTGAACCCCTGATTATCTCATCCTGAGAGCGGTAGGAGTTCGGATGTTCCTCACTCTTTAGCCCTGGCCAGAATCCAGCTAAATTATTAGATAGTCACTAAAGCAAACATGCTTTTCTGCCCTGTGGGCTGGAACACACAGACTCAAACTCCACACACAGCCAAGGCCACTCCCCAACATACAATGTCCTAACCAATGGGCATTCTCAGGGTCACCGGCTCCTCCCCCAGCTTGTGGCCCTTTACATGTACCCTACACCCCAAACTAAAGTTGAGATGCCTTCTGAAGCGTGTCCTGAGTGTCTGTGTATTCACCGACTCACTGGAGGTCCGCCAAAGACACGGCAGGATGCCTTAAACCCACGGCCCACCCCCTACCCCACCCCACCACATTGCTTATCCTCTCCTCTGTGTTCCTTGGCCTGGAGCCAGCCACGGGCGGCCTTAGATCCCCCTCCTCAGACTCAGGACAAAGGACTAGCTGTGGTGGGGACACAAATGTGGGGAGAGGATTCTACCCACAGGACTACAATGGTTGGCGCTGTCAACTTGGCAAAAAGTACAATACCAGACACATCTGTAGGGACCGTCTTACATTAATTGATATTCGAAGACTCATTTGAATTGTGGGTAAGACCAGTCACTCAGCAGGGGATCGTGAACTGTATGAAATGAAGGAAGTGAGCTGAGCGCTGGCATGTGGGCATTCATTGCTCTCTGCTTTTGACTGTGGCAAAGATTTGACCACTTGCTTCCCGTTGTTACTGCCTAGTCTTCCCTGCCATGACCTCGGAGTGTAGGCCAAATAAACCCTTTCCTCCTTAAGTTGCTATGCCAAGGCATCTTATCACAGCAACAGGAAAAGAACACTAAGCAAAGGGCATCGTATAAATCAAAGGAAGATGCCAGTCCGAATCAACTATAGAACATTAAACGTCATCGGATAAAAAACACAGATTCGTCTGCAGGAATTCGGCAAGTGAAGGGACTGGGCATCAAAACAGCTGGCTTAATGATTAAAAAAAAGGGGGGGGGTGGGGTAAACAAACGATAAAAAGGAAAATAAAATGGTAGTCAATCCAAATTTGTAAATCATGTTCTTAATGTAAAAATGTTCAGGGACTGGCTACTCTCCTGCGCTGGTGGTTGGCAAAAAAGGCAGAATGAAGTCCAACTTCTCCCTGGCATGGGCACAGACATCCATGCTCAGTGTTGCACACCAGCAAAGGCGCTCAGAACCAAAGACAGAATTTGTAAAGCTACATTTGCCAGTCTCCACAAGGTTTCAGTTAAAGAGCTTCAAAAGGTCAGTGATTTTAAAAATAAGGAGGGCCCTGGTGACATCTGAAAGAAAAGGTTTTTTATTTGTTTGTTTGTTTGTTTTAATTTTCAGGCTTTATTTGTATTTTCCTATGTGGATAAGAGTATGTATGTGTGTGTGTCTGTGTGTATGTGTGTATGTGTGTGTATGTGTGTATGTGTGTATGTGTGTGTGTGTGCACGTGTGTGTGTGCATGTGTATGTGTGTGTGTGTGTGCAGGGGCCTTTGGAGACCCAGATCCCTTGGAGCTGGAGTTACAGGCAGCTGTGAGCCATTTGTCAGGGGCAATGGGAATTGAACTGAGATCCTCTGAAAGAGCAGCGACTGCTTTTAACCACTGAGTCTTCTCTCCAGCCCTGCAAGAAGCATTTTGGAGAAGTGCAGAGAAGCCAAGCTCCAGACACTAAGACATAAGTGGACAAAAGGAAAACCAGAACAGCAAAGATGCACGATGAACTTGACCCAAAGGTGATACACACAGAAATAGATGATTCTAGTAATGGACACAGACGAAAATGAAAACTCTGCTTCTTTTCTTCCCAAAACTCAAAGATGCTACATTTTCTAAAAAGCAATTGGCAAAGGGGAATTTCGATAAGTGGGGAAGAAAGTCAGGTGAAAATCAGGGGCCAGCAGGAAAAAAAGGTGCTACTAACAGCAACAAGGAGCCAGTGAAGGTAGACAAGTATTGTCGGCCTCAGCAAAGTCAACACTAATTTTGAACTTGGGCTTCTTTATTCTAAATCTTTAAAGGAAATTACAGAAAACTCAAGAGTTAAGATCTGCCCTAGAACACGGTTCTTAAAACCTCAAAGTAAAGCCAGACATGGCAGCACATGCCTTTGGTCCCAGCACTTGGGAGAAAGAGGCAGGTGGATCTCTATGTGTTCAACCTGGTCTACGTGATGAACTCCAGGTCATTCAGGGCTACATAGTGAGACCCTATCCCAAATACATGCATGCATGCATACATACATAGTAAGACCCTATCCCAAATACATGCATGCATACACATACATAGTGAGGCCCTATCCCAAATACATGCATGCATACATACATACATATATACATAGTGAGGCCCTATCCCAAATAAATAAGTGAATAGACAGACAGACAGATAGACAGATAAAAGCTCAGGTTGTTATTGGTCTCTAGGAATATTTGTATTTGTTTTAAGTGCAGAAGCTTGCTTCTCTCTCTCTCTCTCTCTCTCTCTATCTATCTATCTATCTCTCCAATGAGACTTTGGTTAACAGATCTAGGGTATTCATTGTGAATACACACACACACACACACACACACACACACACATACACATATACACACATATATATTCAAAATGAATACCTGATACCTGTTAACCAGTCTCCATATATATAATTTCCCCCCCCCCACCGGAACTCACTCTGTAGACCAAGCTGGGCTCAAACTCACAGAGATCCACCTGCCTCTGCCTCCCAAGTGCTGGAATTAAAGGTGTGCACCACCACCTCCCAGCTGTTTATATAGTTTTTATTACATGTATTCATTACTTGAGTATGCCCGTATGAGCATGCGCATGCCACAGGTCACACGTAGAGATCAGAGGATAACATATGGGAGCCAGTTCCTTCCTTACCCCTTTTGAAGCACAAAGACTGAACTCAGGTCATCAGACTTGGCAACACGCACTTTTACCCACCGAGCCATCTCACGGGCCTGGAATGGACCTTTTTTTATTTTTAAAGGTAAGGGGACTTGGAGACATGGCTGCATGGTTAAGAACTGCTCTTGGAGAGGATCTCGGTCAGTTCCCAGCATCAACACGGTGGCTCACAAGTTCCTGTAACTCCAGCTGCTGGGGATCCAAAGCACTCTTCTGACCTGTGTGGGCATCTGCAAGCATGTATGCATATTCATACATAGACATAAACACACACACACACACACACACACACAAATAATTAAAAAATAAATCTCAAAAAGGAAAAGAAATACTAACAATCACCATGTCAGACTTCTTAAACTCCAGTTAAATGCTTGGTACTTCGGGGAGTGGGGAGAGTGCAACAAGCAAGCAAAAGACAGAAGGGAAGGAGGAAATGAGGGAGAGAGGGAGAGAGGGAAAGAAAGGAACAAAAAAGAAATGCCCAGGGCAAAACTGGGCATGGTAGTGTATGTCTGCAATCCCAGAACTCTGAAGGCAATAGAATCAAAAGAGAAAAGAAAAAAGTGGGGGAAGGGAATATGGAAGATGAGGCCACGCAGTGAGAAGAAGAGGTAAGAAGAGGAGAGAGGACAGGAGGGGAGGAGGGGTAAGGGAGGAGAGGGGGAGGAGGAGAGGGGAGGAAAATGGGATCAGGTGGGATGGGATAGGATGGGGTGGGGTGGGGTGGGATGCAGTGGGGTGGGGTGGGGTGGGGTGGAGTGGGGTGAGGTGGGGTGGGGTAGGGTGGAGGAGGAGAGGGAAGATATCTAGAGAGGAAGTGAGTCACACCTCTGGATGGGTCTGTAGGGAAGTTTCTAGAGAGGATTAACTAAGAGGAAAGAGCCACCAGCCCGTGAACAGCATCATCCCATAGACGACAGGATCTGAAACTGAATAAAAAGTAGGAAAGAACACAGCCAGCTAAGTGACAGCATGCATCTCCCTGCTGCCCGACTGGGGACGCGGCACCACCAGCTGCTCACACTTCTGCTGCTGAGCCTTCTCTACCATGATGGGTCTCCCTCAACCACAAGCCAAAACTGTGTCTCCTCCTGTAAGTTCTTCTCATCAGCTACCTGGTCGACTTCTGAATTCAACAAGTCCTAGGCGATTCTGAGGCAGCCCAGTGCCAGAAACACTGGGTAAGGCGCCAGTTGTCTGGCTGGCCGTTGATTGGAGTGAGACTCCACAAGGTTATATATTAACTTATATTAATATTTATATAGACGTGGATCATTTGTCTCTGGTAGCAAAAATAGCCCCAATCACCTCAACCTTGGTAGCCCTGATGGATCTTAAGCAGTTTTCCATCCAGATTATCACTCTTAAACACTATTCAATTTATTAGCTCCTTTTCTCATTGCTGTGACAAAATGCATGACCAAAAAAGCTTAAATAAGCAAGGGTTTATTTTGTCTCGCGGTTTGAGGGTGCAGCCCACCACAGTAGAGAGGTCACAGCACCAGGAGAATACAGCAGCCAGTTGGTTATATTGCACATGTAGTCTGGAAGCAGGGGAGATGGATACTGGCGCTCAGCTCACTTTCTTCTTTTTAGTAGGTCTACGACCCCAGCCCACATCCAGGGTGGGTCTCCCCTCTTCATCTTAGCCTTTCTGGAAATGTCGGGGAGACACAACCAGAGGTATGTATCTTGGGTTGACAATCAGTATTAACCATCATTTTCAGTTACCTTGTTTACAAATTAGATTGTGAAGCAAAAAAACTGTTGCCTCTCCCACTCGATGTGTTAACAAAATCAGGTCGAGGCTGGAGATACGGCTCAGTGGTTAAGTGTACGTACTGCTCTCACAGAGGACCCTAGTTTGGTTCCCAGCACACACCATAGGCAGCTCACAACTGCCTGTAACCCAGCTCCAAGCGATCTGATGCCTCCTCTGTACTGTTCTTCAGATACCTGCACTCACATATACAGACTCATACGCACACACATACACATAAAAATGTAATTTTAAAAACTGAAATTTTAAAAAAAGATGTTTTTAATCACAGTTTGGAGCCAAGCATGGTGGCATATATCTTTAACTCCAGAAGTCAGGAAGTAAATGCAGGTGAGTCTCTGTAAGTTCAAGGCCAGCCGGGTCTATATAGTTAGGTCCAAGCCAGTTAGCACTACATAGTCAGACCCTGTCTCCCTGCCTCAAAAAGAAAAAAAAATACTAATTGGGTCATGGCATGGGAAGAGATGTTGGCATCCCACCTCCCAAGATTCAGAGGATAAAATGTAGTTAATTTATGCTGGACCCGTATCCTAGTATACATCCCATGTGCTAATCATGATTTTATATCTTCACCGGGCTAAGCTGATGTGTCCACGTTAGTTTTTTTGTTTTTGTTTTGTTTTGCTTTTTTTTTGTGGGTGTGCAAAAACACTCATCCAAAGCAACTTAGGGGATAAAAATATTACTTGGTGTATAGGTTATAGTTCATAGTGGAGAAAAAGTCAGAACAGGAACTTCCGGCAGGAACTTGGAGGCAGGAACGGAAGCAGAGACCACAGAAGAATGCTGCTTGTTCTCTATTAGCTTGCTCTTCGTGGCTTGCTCAGCTACCTTTCCTAAAGGACCCAGAACCGTTGGCCCATGATTGGCACCACCCACAGTGGGCTGGGCCATCTCACATTAATCAGGAAAATGCCTCGCAGGCTTGCCCTCCAGCCAATGTGATAGAGGAAACTCCACGTTCCTTCTGCCCATGTGATTCTACTTTGTGTCAAGTTGACAAAAAACTAACCAGCATACTATGCAACAGAAACCAAACGTGACCCACGAAGTCTAAAACATTTATAATGTGATCCTTTCCAGGAAAAGCTTATTAATTCCTACGCCAAGCACAACGACTCCCCACTGTGAGCAAAGGGTTGAACAGTCAGAACAAGAGACAAATCTTTTGGCTGTGGGTTTGAAACCTGAAGAAGGGTTCGCTGGGAACTCCCGGGAAAGACATCTCTTTCCAATTTAAGAAATAGTAATGAGAACCAGAAGAGAAGAGTCCCTCTTTTCCTCCTGCTTTGTGTTACCATGTGATGTCACAATATATAGGGCTACAGGAACCAAGAAAAGCCAAGAGAATCAGGAAACCCAGGGACATCATAGAAAGCCAGGGCATAAATGAAAAACTAAACTAGCAAGCCTGAAATTGTGATGGTCCAGTTATCTTTACAGGAAAAGTACCAAAAGAAAAAAAAATGATCAGTGCAACTGTTTCTGTCAATATTCAGTGGTATGCACTAAACAGATTCCTAAGGGCGACTGGGTGGTAGTTGGGAGCATTTGCTGCTCTTGCGGAGGACTCAGGTTCCATTCCTAGAACCAACATGGCAGCCCAACCATCTGTAACTCCAGCTCCTGGGAATCTGACACCCTCTTCCAGACTCCAAGGGCACTGCATGCACATAGTATGTATACACATGCCAACAAACACTCATACACATATAATAAAATAAAAATTAAATTTCTTTTTAAAAAGAAAACAAAAAATCTAAAGCCTACCCATCATCTCAAAAAAAAAAAAAAAATCATGTAATAGTCCCAACTGGAAAGTTCTTTACATTGTGCCCACCCAAGCCCACTGGACCTACACCAAATAACACTCATGATTAAACTTTGATTAAGGAGAAAAGCATTAGAAATGGAGCCTATTAAATGTTTGGGTGATCTGGTGTCATAAGGTTGGAACCTCAAATTTATTTTGTTTGTTTTCCAGGCAGAGTCTCATGTTGCTCAGGCTGGCCTTAGGCTCACTGTTCAACTAAGACGACCTTGAACTTCTGAGCCTCCTGCCTCTACTTCCCAACTGCTACGGCAACAGGCACATGTCACCATACCAGTTCAGGGGCTTTTTGTCTGAGGGGATTTTGCAGCCTAGATACAGTCTAGAGATAAGCAAGCATTCTATCTCCTGAGCTATATCCCTTGCAGGTAACATGAGGATCCCTGTAAAAATACCCTACTCACAAAATGCAATACTTCTGTCCGTGTTTTCAAATTAGTTTCCATTTATTTTATGAATTAATTTCAACTTACTTTTATAAATGTTCCCTTGGATTTACTTTCTGCCTTGAACCAAAATCCCCCTTGAGTCTGTCAGCTCAGTGCTTCTTAAGAAAGCTCATCAGACAGGCATGAGCCCATGACAGTGTAACAGGGCCTCACACTCTGTGTACAGGAACATCTGCCCAGCATTTCCTCTGATAAAGTTGGCTTCTGTGAGTAATAGATTAATCACTGAAACCCGGGTGCTTTCACCAGCCTCAAAGGCTGTCACACACTGTCTTGGTGATGGGGGAAAAAAAGTCCCTCTGGCTAGAAATACGGGAATATCAGCCATGTCATAAAAGCTTCCTGGTGTTTCTTTTATTGCCTCTACAGGACCTAGGAATTAAGAATGCCTGAATACAGCCCTTAAAACTGAAAGTATCCTGCTTTCATTTCTGTAGCGATGGGGCCCTAACCATTACCTACATAGAATTTCCTTCTTCACTTCAACACTGAAGAAAGTGTAAAAGATGTCTTTTTGGGTGTTCTTTAAATCCCAGGAAGTGACTGTAGACCTTAGCTACACAGAGAACCCCATCCCCTACCCCTGGGAGCTTTAAAACATAATGATGCCTGGGCCATTCCCTAGAGCTCTGATTAATAGCTGCACATGGGTCTGTGCATTCTGAGGTCTAAAATTTCCCCCAGGCAATTCTAATGTGCACTCAAGGTTGAGAACTGACCCAAGGTCAAAGGCAAACAGAAGAAAATGTGACTAAGAGCTACACCCAAGAGAAAAATAACTAAATGTATTTACAAAGAGAGAGGAGACAGGACTGGGAAATGTTCTTCCTACTGCCTAACACTCCCAAAAATAATAGGAAATCAATTATCATTAATCAATAAGCAACTCAAATGTATAACTGTATACATAGAAATGCACCTATAGAGACTGGAGTAATGGCTCAGGGCCTGAGTACACTGGCTGCTCTTGCAAAGGACCCAGCTTCAATTCCTAGCAATCATCTGTAACTCCAGTTCCAGGAGTTTCAGTACCCTCTTCTGGTCTCTGTGGGCAACAGGAATGTACATGGTGCACACACATGCATGCAGGCAAAATGATTATACACATTAAATAAATAAGAAAGAAAGAAATAGGTTTTTAATGTACATATTATCTTAGGCTCACTATTGCTGTGATGAAATACCATAACCAAAACAATTTGAGGAGGAAAGTTTTTTATTTCTTTTACTCTTCCACATCACAATTCATCAATCAAAGAAGATCAGGACTGGAACTCAACAGGAACCTGGAGGCAGGAGCTGATGCAGAGGCAACGAAGGAATGTTGCTTACTGGCTTACTCCTCATGGCTTGTTCAGCCTGCTTTCTTATAGAAAGAAGCCACGACCACCAGCCCAGGGGTAGCCCAACCCTCACCAATCACTAATTA
The DNA here is from genome assembly GCA_026225945.1 of Cricetomys ansorgei. Lineage (NCBI taxonomy): Eukaryota > Metazoa > Chordata > Mammalia > Rodentia > Nesomyidae > Cricetomys > Cricetomys ansorgei. The sequence goes on from JAMJFZ010001881.1 coordinate 4,296,328, forward strand.
AGAAAATGCCATACAGGCTCAGATCTTATAGAGGGATTTTCTCAGTTGAAGCTTATGTCAACTCTGACGACTCTAGATTGGGTCACATTGACAGAAAACTAGCCAGTACACATAGATAGGTGTTTCAGAAAGGTAAGACCTAGGCAGAAGAGACAAGGAAGCACTGCTTGGCCTCCTTAATTATAATCCTTACAGTGTCTACACGTCTCCCACAGACAGCAGTACCAATCCCTTTGAAAGCATACTCTGTTTCTCATGACTCACATTCAGGGTTAGCCAAGTACCACCGAGAAACAAATCTAGCCCACCACTTCTTTTGCTAAGTAAGGATTTGTTGGGATCAAACACTCCAATCCATGTGCAGGTCATCAGCCTGCTTTCACATCATAGCACAGGAAGTACAACCCGGACCCTCTGGCCTACAAACCCTGCAGCATTTCCTACACAGCGCTGTGGAAAAAAAGGTTCGCAGATCACTTCTCCCATCTGAAATGCAGTTTCTGGTCAAGCAATTACTGAATTGTCCTTTTATCCTCCTCCGGATGGTGTTCGAACCAGACATTTGCACCGTGGCCTCTGCCAAACAGCCCTTCTTCATCCCATCAGTCCCAGCAGTGGCATTCCCAGGGTCTCAAAGAATCCCAGGTCATCTCAGTGCCTCTGGCTGAAGCCTATCACTCTGAAGTAATGAAAGGTAACCTAAGTGACACATGCCGAAGAGATATGGTGCTTCCCCAGGACCTAGATCCCAGCTTCCCGTTCACCTTTTGGGGTTACCTAACTTCGTTTTGTGGTCATGCTTGCTTCACTACCCTGCTCACACTTTTTAAATGTTTTCTTTGTTTACTCATTCGGCACTGCAGATTGAACCAGAGGCTTTTCTGCATGCTAGGCACACACTCAACACTGACCGAGACCACAGCATTAGTGGTACCTTTTAAATTTAGCCTTCTACTTCTATTTCCTGAAAAAAATAACCTGCCCTATAGTTGGGGAAGGGGTGGTCGTAGAGCACTCCCCCCTTACTATTTGTTTGCTCTCATCTACTTCCAAAACATCTTTTTATTTCACAAAAAGTTATTTTATTGCACCCAGTGGGGACATGCAAACTTCTTAAAAGTCCTTTGACAATGCATGGGTATAATGTCCTCTGGTCATTTTCATCCCCAGCCCTACTGTAGAAGTTTATTTTCAATTGTATTTGAAAGATTGATTTTGTGCACTACTGGGGGGAAGGGCTGACCAGGACTTGGCATTTTGTATTGTCTGCAGGTGTTGGATTTCCATGGGGGATGTTCGATTGCTCATGATCTGCACGTGCTATCAGTAGCACACCTGAGGAGTTCTCAATCAATAAAAACACCTGAGCTGAATCAATAAAAACACCTGAGCTCAGACGCTTGGGGGTTCCACTGTCCAGTCTGGCGCTGGCCAGGATGGTGGTTCCCTCTGCTGAGGTCTGGCAGAGTTTGCAGATATGAAAATGCCTCCATGTCTCTTTCCTGTGCAGCCACAGTAGGCATACAACTACACATCCCCCACTCTCGTCCCCACTAAACCCCTTCTTCTTCTCAACAATGCCCCCTCCTATTTGCATATCTTCTTTTTATTTTGGTTTGTTTCATTCGTTTGTTTGTGACCCACTGAGTTTAATTAGGGTTGTTGGCATGAGCATGGATGGGGAGTTACTTACGGGAGTATGGGCAACTTACCAATGGCTGGACCAATGAAGAAAATGGCTTCCCTTCCCCCCAGTAGGTGTTAACTAATAGAAATGAAACTCCCTGTCATGGCTCCAGACATTGCCTAATATACCCGGGGGCAATCCTGTACTCTCAGTTGAGAGCCACTGCAATATGGAAACTAGTCCAAACATTGACTCTACCTTCCCTGGTTACACCATCCCAACCTTCTGAATCCGGGCCACTGTCTCAGTGCCCAGGCTCCACATCATCTGCATCACAGACTATCACACTAACCCACGCTCAGCCACCCTCTTGCCAACCTCCCCCTCCCGAGGGTTTCACATATCCTCCAAACTCACATCTCCTCCACTCAGAGCAGATGTGAGGATAACTACCCCCAACCCCAACCCAAAAGGACATCCTTGAACCCGACCATTCTCTCCTCTGGGTGCTGAGGCTCCTCCGGGAACCCTGTATTTGAGAGACATTGCACCATCATTCCACGACCCCTCCCCGACAAGGGCAGCCTGGGTGCAGTTACTGGGGCCCTGAATCTCTGGATTGGGGCTCTGATGGGCTGTGATGCTTCTGGATGGATTTGTCACAGCTGAGTCGTTATTCAACTCCCCCTCCTGCCCAAAACTGCTTCCTCAGTGGCCGTCAGACTCTAATAGTCTTCAAAACACTCCCCACTAAACCTCCTGCTTAGCAGCTCTCCCTCACCGGGGTCTGGTTTCTGAAGAGCAAGGCCAAGAACACACAAGTGGCTTTCTTATTTGCAAACCTGACCATGTTGCTCCCTTTCCAACCATTCCATGCTCACTGCCCACCACCTACCAGGAAGTGACCTAGGGATAACATTTCATGCTGTGTCGGCCATTGCGCAAATACCTCCCCTTTGGGGAGGAGGGGCGAAGGCCCCGAAACCAGAATCTGCTGATTGCCATGATGTAAATATTTCCTCCATTGTACATCTGAGCTGCCAATGGTTTAACTACCAGCTTACAAAATTACTGGCTATTTAATAACTGCCTCCCAAGAACCAGACGCGAGCCAGAGCCAGCACCGGCATGCCACTGACAGCCCTCTCCTGACGTTCTCCGGGACAGACTTTCGCCCTTCTCAGATGCCAGCCTGTTTTGAGATTCTGTGTCCTCATTGCTGCCCTTCCCATTGTCTCCCATACACTTCCTTTCCCAGTCTGACTCACACAGCTGTACTCAAAGCTTTGGATTCCGTGCAAACGAATCCAAAGCTCTCCAAATCTCAAGATTCACCTCCACTCATCCCATTTCTCCCCGCCCCCCAAAAGGTTAAAGGAAACTGGCTTCCCTCTATGCCCACGTGTCAAACGCATTTTCTGGCATGGTATAACCATTGCACTTTATTGAAATTCTATCGTCTTGACCGTAAGTACTCTTGTTTCCATATTTAGCATCTGCCACGGATTTTTTTTTTTTTTAATATATCTGTGACAGACTGGAGACATGGCTCAGTGGTTAAGAGCTCTGGCTGCTCTTCCGGAGGACTCAGTTTAGAGTCCCAGCACCCACATGGCAGCTCTCCAGAGTCAGGAGAGATGACTCAGCTATTAAAGTGCTTACCACATAAGCGAGAGGACCGGAGTTCAAATCCCCAAAACCAATGTAAATGCTGAGTGAGCTTGGCGGATCCCTTGCAATTCTAGTCTTAGAAGATGGAAATGGGATCCCCAGAGCAAGCTGGGTCAGCAGACTAACCCTATCTGTGATCTCTGGGTTTGATTTACAGACCTTGGCTCAAAGAATGCCCTGGAAGAGCAATTGAAAAAGATTCCTGCCATTAACTTCAGGCCTCTTCAAGCCCCCATAAACATATGCACTAATACATATACATGTTCCCACACACACAAGAGCATGCGGGCACATCATACACATACACATAACAGCAGTCAAAAAGAAATGACAAAAAAAATGACTTATCCACAGATAAGCTGCTTATCTCACAAGAGTGAGGGCTGGAGTTTGGACACCCATTACCCACATAAAAGGTGGGGGTACACAGATGCTGGCCAATAACCCCAGCACTTGGCAAACCGGCTAGCTAGATAGCTGAACTGGTGAGCTGCAGGTTCACTGAGGGACTGGTTCAGAAAAGTGGAGAGTGATGGAGGGAGACACTCTATCAACTTTCTGCCTTTACCCACACCTGTACATGTGTGGCAGATACCCGTACACATGGCCACTTACACACACACACACACACACACACACACACACACACACACGAGAGCGTGCACACACACACACACACACACACACACTCTCACACAAGCATTTGGTGTCCTTGCAATGGTTTTCCTTCCTTATTTTTGTCATGAACTACAGAATTTTTTACACATACCCAAGGAAAGATTTGACTGCTCCAAATGTGAATACTAGGCTTGAGTTCCCATGCTCTACTTCCAGAACGCTGCATAGAAGCAAACACGAGTAATGGCTGAGGCAGAAAGGGTATTCTACGTTTCATCTCATACCCAAAGGCCCCTCATGGAGAGAGTAGCACTTACAGAAACAAGAGCAGTTTCTGCAACCCCAGGAAAGGGCACAGGTTCACCCCTGCTTAGCTCCCACCCAGGCTTTCCAGAAAGCAACCTTTTAAAATGCAATTGACTTCAAGTCCAGCCAGGAACTTACCAGGCTTCAATTTCAAGCCAAAGGATCACAATGGGTACCTCCTACTTGTGAATTCCTGCATCTTTATAAGTTCAGATACAGCATGTGCCAGTCAGAGGCATCTGGGAAATGCTAACCAGACTTGCTTTTCATTCATAAACAAAATGTACAGGACAAGAAGGAACAAGAACGTGTAGTGAGGGGTGAATATGGTCAAAGTACATGATCTTCTTGAACAAAAACATCGTTATGATGCCTAGTGTGAAGGTTTGAAGGAGAAATGCCCCCCATAGGCTCAGATAGTTGAACACTCAGTTGCCAATTGGTGCCCTTCTGGAGAGGTTATGGGGAGGTATGACCTTGCTGGAGAAAATACATGGCTGGCAGGCAGGCTTTGAGAGTTCATAGCCTTGCCCCATTTCCAGTTTATTTCCCTGCTTTGTGTTTGCAGTTGAAGACCTGAGCTCTAAGGTTCCTGCTCCTGTCGCCATGCCTGCTTCTTGCTGCCATGTCTCCCTGCTGTGATGGACTCTTAACCTCAAGAACCATAAGCCAAAATAAACTCTTTCTTCCATAAGTTGCTTTTGGAGTTTTGTTGCAGCAACAGGAAAGCAACTAATACACCTGCCGTTGTATATGTCTCAGTTAGGTTTACCATTGCTGTAATGAAACACTATGACTAAAAACAACTTAGGGAGGAAAAGGTTTATTACACTCACAGTTCACTGCCCATCATTAAAAGCAGTGGGGGCGGGAACTCAAGCAGGGCAGGAACCTGGAGGCAGAAGCGGATGCAGAGGCCTTGGAGGGGTGCTGCTTACTGGCTTGCTCCTCAAGGCTTGTTTGGCCCACAATGGACTGGGCCATCCCTCATCAAACACTAATTTTAAAAGTGCCTTACAGTCAGATCTTATGTAGACATCTTCTCATTTGTGGTTCCCCCCACCCCCCACTTTCAGATAACTCTAGCTTGCATCAATTTGACATAAAACTAGCCAGGACAGTGTACAATGAATCTACAGTAATGAAACTTAAAATGTGCCCTCCCCGGCAGAAAACCTTCATGAAGAAAAATAACAGTGGTTCCCTACACAGCATCTGCTTGCTGAGTAACAACTTGTCCCTAATGACTGGTCATATATAAATAATCAGCACACAGTATATACTGTATAATGTATACCATATAGCATAACATTTATATTAACCCTATTTTCTGAATTAGCTTTATTTTATGGTTTAAAAAAAAAAACAGATATCAAGGTACCCAGTTTGTAAGTATGAAGGGTAACCTGGCTCCAAATTCCACGCCCTTGATAACCCTAACAGAAAGAGGAAAGCAGGTTTCTGTATAACTTTTAGGCACTGCCATCAAAGAACTAACATCCTTTTCAAAGACAATATCCTATGACTGCTGGCCTCTGACCATCACCTTGACCTAACACACAGGGCTGGTAACAGCAACATCTAAGCCCAGCCTGCCCCATAAGCCCCTCTAGCCCCTCAGTTGTCAAGGGAGTCTTTCTTTTAGCAACATCATAGTGAGGAAAAGACAGGAGCCTGAGGATAGAGAGAGGCAACATAGGAAAAGAAAGACCCATGCCTCACCTCTAGGGATGTAAACAAATCCTAGGTGCCACAGTGTGAAGAGTCCGGATAAGGCCAAGCACCCAGAGGACACCTGGGCCTGCGTGCCATCAGCTCACCCCAGAAGAAAAGAACCTCTCATTTCCTGGGGATGGCTACAAATGTCACCTGCAGAGGTCCAGAGTGGGGCTCCAACTGAGACAAAGGTGTAAAAAGGAAATACTAGGGAGGACAAAGAGCAATTGAGAGCAGGGTCACGGTGGGCCTGGCGGCCATTCCAACTAGGTCAAGGAAATCCGTGGGGATACCACGGACACCCCAGCCAAGGCCTACCTCTCAATAACCTCTAGCAAGGTCTCTGGGCACTGTAGCCCAGCAAAGTAGTCTGATTTCTTTGGCCAGGAAGATTGCTCAGTGGTTAAAGAGCTCCTGTGCAAATATGAGGACTTTAACCGATTCCCAGAACCCAATAACTGCTGAATGATCCTGATAGCCTGCCTGTAATTCCAGCCTTGGAATGTCTTCCAAGCAAAGTTGGCTCACAAGACTAGCCACATAGGCAGGTTCTGGGTTTGACTGAGAGACCCTGTGCCTCAGTGTATAAAGTGGGAGAGCCATCAAGGATGATTCCTGACATCAACCTGAGACCTCCATTGTTATGGAAGTCTATTTTTAGTCGTGTTTAAAAATAATTGTTTTTCTGTACTGTTAGAAAAAGGAATGCATAGGCCTTGGCATTTTGTATTGTCTGCAGGTGTTGGATCTCTGTGGGGGGGGATGTTTGATTGCTAATGATCTGCATGTGCTATCAGTAGAACACCCACGGAGTTCTGGATCAATAAAAACACCTGAGCTCAGAGCCTCAGGGTTCCACTGTCCAGGATGGTGCTGTGGCATGGTGCCATGGTAGTGGTTCCCTGTGCTGAGGTCTGCATTTTGCAGACATTTGCACATATGAGAATGCCTCAGTGTCTTCTTACTGAGCTGACACAGCAACATACAACTACACTCCATATGCACGAACATGTGCACACATATGCGAACATGCATACACACATACATGCACCCACACAATAGGATTTTTAAATCCTGTTTCTGAAGTAATAAGCTGAATTATCACTTACATGACAAGAGGATAAATATGGGGCTGAAGAGATGACTGGGTGGATAATAACATACTGTTCTTACAGAAGACCTGAGTTCAATTCCCAGCACCCACTTCAGGCAGCTCACAACCGCCTTGTAATCCCAGCACCTCTGGCCTCCAAGAACACACATGAGAACACACATTTTTTTTTAAAGTAAACAAATAAACAAAAATTTAAGAGAAGGATAAATATATTTTTAAAAGAGTATCATGAAAAGTAAAATGCTTAAACCAAAGCCTTGGAGTTTAGAGAGCTCAATTTGAGTTCAGAAACAACCCTATTGGGATATTTCCCTATAGGCTGAGAAAATGGGGTCACTGCTTGATTTAATGGGAGGGTATGAAGAGCTGGGGATAGTAGTTGGAGACAAACAAGATAAATCAGGGTTACAGGGTAGAAACACTGAGGGCAGCTTGTCAAGATTCTGTTCACTGTGTCCCTTCCCTAAGAATCACCTGTCCTCTGTCTGCTGTGCTCCAGATGCAGCTTCTCAATATTGGGTTGAAACAGGCTGGGCAGCCAAGTGACCTCAACCATCCGGTAGTTACTTCCTGGCTTTGACACAGGCTCCACTTCGGCGGAACCCCTTTGCCTGGGAGCCCTGTGCAATGTGTTCCCCAACTCCGGCTTACTCTTGGCGTGCTGGTATTAACAGCCTCCCTCCGTTAATCCACTAATGCTCAGCTTTCAGGAAGGTTCCCGGGGGGGGGGGGGGGGGGGGGCGGCAAGCAAACCCACATCCCCTCCCTCTCTTATAGTACCTACCCCTTAACTAGACTGCTTTCTGTGATAAAATTCCAATCCTCAAAACTTAAATTCACACATGACTCCTCTCTATGTAGCAAACAAAGATTGCAGTAAAATAAGAAGTTACACGTCTCACTCACATCATCACATCTGTCACAAGTATCAAATTCATGAGAGCGTCAGAGAATTTCATAATTCAGTATCTCAAAGGAAAATGCCATAGGAAGTTCACCAGTTGTGTTTCTGAAACACCCATTCCCCCACTAAACACCAAACGCTGTCATTGTTGCCGGGTGGGGAGGATTTATAAGTGTGTTGGTGTCTGCAGGCAACAGGTAAATACTAAAATGATGAACGAGAGCAGTGGATAGTCAGAGGCAAACACACCTCCACAGTGCCCCGACCTAAGTTTGCACCCCATTCTGCTATTAGCTAGCTCAGGTTCTGCAAGAAAAATCCTCAACCCCCTGAGCTGTGGTTTGCTCATCTGTAAAAGAAAGGAAATGGCAAGTTCCTTAAGGTTTAGTCATGAAGGAATCTTGAGCTAAGATTCTAACAGCTGAAGACTCTGCCCCATAGTAACTGAGTGTAGACCCGATAGGAGAAACTGGGGAGCAAAATGAAGCTTAGCCCCACTGGCCCTGCTGCCACTGACTTAGCCCATGTCATAAGAGTGTGAATCCAGCAACTCAGTCTCTCCAGATTTAGCCTAAGTTCAGGTTTCTTGTGTGTCACTCAAAAAACAACTTGTTGACTAATGTAAATGAAGGCTGTCTCCTTGGACTCTCATTCCTTAAGAGAATGCTGGGGTCTGTCGCTTAATAGCAAATTGCCAATTATTGGCTTGATAATATAAACATGATATTCTTAAAGCTATAGATCCATCCTCCCACACCGCAGTTTCTGTTAATCACCAGAAGAGACGAAGGCAACGAACACCCAAGGAAGAGCATCTGGCAAGGCAACATGCTCTGTACCCAAAATACCTTTCTTGAGGGGCAGAAAAAAAAATTTTTTTTCCTAGTTTAAACTCTTAACTCCTTAGATGCATAGATACCTATGTGATTTCCTGTGCAATGTGACACGGTTCTTTTAATTATGTGAAATAAATGGGAACTAAACCTACGATCAATATATTTTTAAGTGAAATCAGTAGTATCAATTCTTCAAAATACGGAAGAGACCCCTTAACCAGGTTTACTAATAAAAACACAAAACGTCACTCATCCGAATAGCCACCCAAGAAGAAAAAAACTTGCGTACATTCCATCAGCACAATTACCATGCATAAAACAGCAGAAGCTCTTAACGTTCCTTATAGTTCAGGCTTCCGGCACAGTTGATTTATTACATAAAAGGAGAGGGGGTTGCTGATGGGGAAGTACTCATGGTACGATGAGAAAAAAAAAGAAAATCTTGAAGGAGAACTGAAAGGCAGTGTCCTAACCCTGGGTTACCACCACCTGGGAGTTACGTAACTCCCAAACAAGCTACTTTCATAGCAGCTTGTAACAGTTCCCCCCTTTGTACAGAAAAAACAGGGGGCACAAGCATTGCCCTGTTTCATCAGCTCTGTAATAGGAAGCAAGCAAGAACGTATGTGGGATTTTTACCCATGATCTCCGAGCACTGTTCACGCATGGAGGCGACGATCTCCATATTCTTCACTTTTGCTTACTGAGCCAGAATTAGCTCACTGACAAACCTAGCGAAGGCTGAGCCAGCCCTTTTACTTTTGAGGTCAGTAAGTAATCTAAGACTCAAAAGAGTTTTTCTCTCCGCTGCCTAACTTCTGTGAGTCAAGTTCCCTTCCTCTACCTCGGCGAGCTGGTCAAATCTTTTCCACGCGCACAGGTACTCTGGAATTCCCGGAGGCTCGAGTTAGAGACCTTTGGTGGCAGACTCAGGACAGACAGCTTTGGGACTGCTTATTAGACATGGGAGTCCCCTTCGTGTCTGGGAAACACCTCACTTTTTGAGGCAGACAGCCTGTCACCCATTGCAAAGGCTAACAGGCTGGATATTCACTTTCCCATCATCCTTTGAGGGAGAGCATGTGCCTAGAGCAATCACTGCAAAGTCAGAATCCGCCTCTAATGGTGGAACGCTGGGAGGGACAGTCTGGGACCCATTTCAGCACCTGACAGGGATGACAGTACTTACATCTGGTTTGGAGAGGCTCGCCTGGAAGCATGTGTAGTGTGGTGACATCCTGTGTCTCCTAGCAGTGCCACAGGCAGACGTGTGCACCCACCACAATGGTGGAATCCGCACCAGACCCCTTAAGACCGTGTGTTCCCAGATTCATTCCAGCTCTGTTGTCTCTCACCCTAGTTCTAAGACATTCTGGAAAAGTTACCCAAACTCTCTCACTGAGTTTTTTTTTCCCCCAAATCAGAAACATTTGGTTTCTATAGGCTCTGTTGTTATTGTTGTTTTGCTTTGTTTTCCGAGACAGGGTTTCTCGGTTGTAACTCTGGCTGTCCCGGAACTCACTCTCTAGAGCAGGCTGAACTGGAACTCACTGAGATGTGCCTGCCTCTGCTTCGGGAGTTCTGGGATTAAAGGCCTGTGCCATCACCTCCTCCTCCTCATACAAGGGGCTTTCACTGGCCCAGAATTCATTCTCAAGACCATGAAGTCAATCATGAGCAGCAGAACACATTGCAGGGTCCAGAGATGTCCAACTGAGGCGTTACAAAATCTCTTGGGACTGTTCAATGTCTCCATTCACAATGTATATCAGAAAACCACAGAGATAGAAGGAAAACAACCTGAAAGTAACTGAATTACAGTTTAATAGCACAGAAAGACAAATCTAGAAGATTAAAATAAAAAACAGTTTAGAATCGACTCTGCTAAGACTTTGTACACAGAAGAAAAACTGGATGTTACAAGAATAGTGTGGGCTTTCCAGCTCAAAAGCTATATGCGCCTTCATTTCCTAGGTACTTTTCTCCTTCTGTGTACTCGGGTAGGACACTGCGGACCCATCTCCACACACACCAAGGAACGCATAAACCTTATAGAATACATCTCTACCTCCTTTGCACTTCCCAGGCTCTTCACTCTGGCTAAATTTCATTCCCATTGCTGATGAACTCTTATCCCTCATCCTCCAAGACCCACCTTATGAAGCCCTCTGTCTTTCTCTCTCTCTCTCTCTCTCTGTCTGTCTCTGTCTCTCTGTCTGTCTGTCTGTCTCTCTCTCTCTCTCTCTCTCTGTGCCTGGGGGGGTGGGGGGATCAGAGGACAACTTGTAAGAACCAGTTCTCTAATACCACCTGTGGGTGGGTCCTGAGACTCCAATTCACGTCAGCAGACTTGGGGACAAGAACCTTTACTACTGAATGCATCTTGCCAGCCACCTGGTGAAGCTTTTGCAACCTCCCCCTCCCTAATTACTTCTTTCTCCATGTTTCTGGATCTCCACTGCGGCAACTGTGATTGATGCCTTTGCACCCTCTCCTACCCACCTTCCCAACAGTTTGTGAGCTACAGGAACAAGAGAAGTCTTACTTGAGGTTAATGTCAGACAAGTGAGGGTCTGGGGACACTCAGTCTCAAGAGCAGGTTCCCCAAACTGGTCCTTACCCATCTTCCTTCAATCACTATCCAAGAGCCTCCCAGGATTAAGCACTCAGATTTGGGTCAGCTGAGTAGTGAAGAGTGCAAAATTTCGGAGATTAACCTGCTACGGAGTGGGCAGAGTCTGTCACTGACACAAATAGGTTGGGTAAGCACACGGCAGCCCCGTAACCTGGCCAAGAGGGAAGAAGGAAACGGCACCTTATGTTGCCACAGTCTGTTTGGTGAATCCAGTTCTAAGTGAATTCAAAAAGGGATAGACCAGGAGGGAGAAGCTCCAGAATATTCTGTCATCTGAGCTAAGGCCAGAAAAATGCATAAAATTTGAAGAAGGAAAAAAAAAAAAAAAAGAGAACTATCATTCTAGGAACAAGCAAAAATAGAAATGAGATGTAATAATATATTTAAGTAAAATAAAATAAGTGGGTTTTGGTTTTGGTTTTTTGTTTTGTTTTGTTTTGTTTTTAAAGAAGATGTCTGGAGAGATGGCTCAGCAACTAAGAGTACTTGCTGCTATAGTAGAGGATCTGGGTTCAGCTCCCAGCACCCACACCACACTGCTCACAACAGCTGGAAACTCCAATTCCAGGGAATACAATGCCCTCTTCTGGCTTCCAGGGGCACTACATCATACACTTGGGTACATGCACATATGCAAACAGTTACACACGTAAAATAAAAATAAAGAAACTTTTTTAAAGAAAGACAAAACACACATCTGCATTTTTTTTAAAGAAATGCAAGTTATGGAGTAGAAAATAAGCTGGATATAAATGGGATGGTTTGGAAAGGAAAAGACAATGAAGCACCTTAGAAAATCAAGCAGGGAAACCCTGAGGCTTGGGACTGAGCAAGAGGGTAGAGAAAAGTGTCGTATGTTACTAGACATCCCAGAGGTGCAATTATTGAGCCTTTGCAAGGTCTCAAGAATGTTTGGATATTGCACACAAATGATCTCACTCCATCCTTGAATCTGTGGCTGCTATTATCGTCGCTCCCATTTCGTAGACCAAGGAAGCTGAATTTAATAAAGCTTTCAAGGTTGCGCGGCTTACAAGTAGCAGAAGCATATTTAGTGTGTGTGTGTGTGTGTGTGTGTGTTTCTCCTAAACGCAACCTTAGGTAAGGACAAACGAATGAGACAGAGTAAGGCATCAGATGATTTAATGTCCACAGAATAACATCGATGTGGACAGGGGTTGGGGAACTGGTAGCAAAGCATACTTGTAAGGAAACGGAAAGCAAAAACAAAACAAAGCAAAACAAAAAAACATTTTGCATTAAGTGCGAAGTGGTGGCGGAGTTAGAGGCACAAATGTTGCTCAAGGAATAAGATTGTGAGGACTAATGCTTCCAAGAGATGGGGGTCGGGGGATCTCAGCGGACAGGACTAGCAGTCACGTGACAAGAGACAGAACCCAGAGAACCGAACACGGTAATGTGCTCATGGGGGATGTCCTGCCTCAAGGAACAGCCTTTCTCAAAAAGGTCCACATTTAGGAAGTAGATGGGGGAGCCATGAAGAAGTAAGATGGGAATAATCAAATAAATAGAAAAATCAGAGCATTCTAACAACAAAATAACTAGGCAGATTTCCAATACATTAACGTAGTCAGCACAGTCCAAAGCAATTATTAAAAAGCCACTTCCTCTCTCCACCACAATGGTGTTAGACAAAGTCATATGAAGCCAGGCTTCTTCATAGTGATAACGGGGCCATGCCCTCTACAGCACCAGTAAATACTATGTCAGAAGCAGTAACCAGGTGCCCCACCAAACCCTGGAGGTATCAGTTAAAACCTATTAGGGAACCTGAATCCATGCCACTCAGCAGTAACAAGTACCCATCATTCCGGATATCAGTAAAACCCAGGGGGAAGTCTATACTTTGACCCACACCCGGCAGCAGCAAAGAAGTTATCTCTTCTACCCATTGTCTCGGTTTGTTCCTCTCTTCTGTGATAAAACATTAACCAAAGGCAACTTAGGGAGGGAAGAGTTTATTTCATACTATACTTCCAGGTAACAATGAATTCAGGCAGGATCCTGGAGGCAGAACCTGAATCAGAGACTGCGGAGAAGTGCTTCTTGCTGGCTCATTCTTCATGGCTTGCTCAGCCTGCTTTCTTATGCAACCCAGAACCACATGCCCCAGGGATGGCACCATTTACAGTGAGCTGGACCCTCCTACATCAACAACAATCGAGAAAATGCCCCCCACATACATACTCTCAGGCTTATCTGAGGGAGACAATTTCTGAGTTGAGGGTGCCTTTTCCCAGGTGACTCTAGTTTGTGTCCAGTCGAGAAAAACTAACACACACTACAGTGACATAGGAGGAGATCTAAAGTACAGCGTTCAAGAAGAACCACCCTTGGGACTGGGGAGACTGCTCAGTAGTTAAGAGTATTTGCTACGTTTTTAGAGGACCTGAGTTGAGTTCCCGGCATCCACGTAGGATAACTCACAAACCCCCATACCTCAAACTCTAAGGGTTCTGAAAACTTCTTCTGGCCTCTTCAGTCACCCCTCCCCCCAGGTCACACATACACATATACATGATGAATAATGAATCCTTTTTTTAAGAAAAGAACTAGTCTTATAATATACAAAATGCCCAGTTTTCAATCAAACTTCATTCACGGAACAAGAGATAGAAATAGCTCCGACTGAATGAGAAAAGATAATCAACTCTGAGATCACACAGATGTTAAAATTGTCTGAGGAGTAAAGCAGCTATCACAAAAACACTCACCAAGCAAAAGGCTGCGTGTTAAACAAATGACAGAAAAAGAACATCTCAGCACAACGCTGGAGAAGCACAGAAACTTTAGAACCAGAATAGGCAACAAAAATGTTATTGGAACACAGTATGTGGTCTCAGGAGTACGATAGAGGATACAGAGGGGGAGAAATAGTGAGTTTGAGGAGAGCTAATAGAAACTATTTGATCTGAAAAAACAAGGTGAGAGGAAAGGAAAATAAAAAACAAGTCCTTAGAGATATGTGAGACTATAGGGGGAGAAAAGAAAATCACAAAATGAAACATGTTTTTGTCAAGGAGCCTCCAACAATAAAGAGCCTGGTGCCACACAAATATTAATGGTATAATTGTTTGCATTTTCCCAATTTGAGGAGAACATATTTATAAATATAGTCTTCCGTGGATGCATATGCTTATGGTTTGCTGGACAAACCCAATCAGCATAAATCAAGAAAATCAATCCCAAAACATACCACAGGGCCAATGATTCGGTTAGATTGCTCAGTGGGTAAAGGCACTTGCCATGAATCCCAGTGACCCAAGTTCAATCCCTGGACCCACATGGTACTCCTGCAAGTTATCTTCTGTCTATACACACACACACACCACACATACACATGCACAAATTTTGAGACTTTATAATGATACTTGTGAAAATTAAAGAAAAAAATATCTTTAAAGTAGTAGCCAGAAAGAAATAGCAAATGCCTCGTCCATCCCAGAACACTAGATGAATGACAACAGATTTCCCACCAGAAGCAATGGAAGCTAGAGGGATGCTACCTTTTTAAGTCCCATAAGCAAACTGTCAATAAGCCAAACGAAAGGAGGAGGAAGTGAGGCATTCTCAACTGAAGGGAAACTCTTTTGTGATGACTAAAGATATTCTCTAAATTGAAAGACGATTTTTAAAAAAGTAACAAGTGGGACTCCCCCACAAGGGTCACCACCCCACAAGTGTGAGCATGTGGGAAAAGCAGGTACCAAGTGGAAGATGTAGAAGAGGATGGAGCTGCTGAATGGGAAGCAGCCAATGGGACCACAGAAAGGCTC
The DNA here is from genome assembly GCA_026225945.1 of Cricetomys ansorgei. Lineage (NCBI taxonomy): Eukaryota > Metazoa > Chordata > Mammalia > Rodentia > Nesomyidae > Cricetomys > Cricetomys ansorgei. The sequence continues at coordinate 4,311,552 of JAMJFZ010001881.1, forward strand.
AGGAGAGAGCTGGTATGGAGTGGAGAGTGGGGCACGGTGGTTAGAAGGTCAGAGGTTCACATCTCTAGTTAGCCTCATCTGATTATTTTGGTCACTTCTCACCCTTTCTGAACCTTAGGTTACCCCCCTCCCCCTTTTAAAGGAGTCACTGGAGTAACCACCTGAAAGATTATAACATTTAAATGAAAGGGACGATGAGGGGGAATAATGAGAAAGGGAGATAAATAAGAACAAAGTTTAACAATATAGATGTTTGATAATGTCATAATAAAACTCACGACTTTATATAATAGCTTCAAAAAAACAAAAAAAAAGTAAGAAGACATTATGTATATGGTATTAAGCAATGTCTGATGTTTGAATATGATGGCTCAAGAAATACTACTCAGAAGGCTGAAAAGATGGCTCAGCGGTTAAGAGCGTGGGCTACACTTGCTGAGGGCCCAGGGTCAGTTCCTAGCATCCACATGGTGGTGCACAACTGTCCATAATTCCAGTTCCAGGGGATTCTGGAATTCCTTCTGCTGGCCTCTGCTAGCACCAGGCATATACATGATGCACATACACATACAGGCAAAACGCACACATACAATAAGAGTAAATTAAGAAGAAATAAAAGCTCAGCAAGTCATTCTACCAGCATTGATTATATGGCTTTTGAGGGGGGGTTGGGGGGGAGGGGGAGGAGAAATATTATTCCTTTTAAGAACGTTTATGTGTGTAGGTGTCCTATGAGTGTAGTCCTCATGGTGTGTGAGTCTACATGTTTGTGGGTTCCCCAGGCTAGACAAGGCTATAATCAAATGCTGGGTCCTCTTGAGCTGGAGCTACCAAGGTTGGTGGATTAGCAGATGTGGATGCTGAGAATCAAACTCTGGTCCTCTGGAAGAACAGTAAGTGCTTTATCCTATGAACCATCTACAGCTTCAGTTCCCATTCCTATCCTTCATAGCTAAAGTAGCTGTTTTAGGCTGAAGAGGTGCTGGCTCAGGGGACCGAATTCAAACAACACCAAAAGGACATTCTCGGAAAATGAGAGAAAGCCAGGAGCAGTGACACACAACTGTAATGGCAGCGCTTGGAGGCAGAGGCAGGAAAATCACATGGTCTCGGCAAGCCCGGACTACTAAGCAAGACTTGTCTCAGAAAGGGGGTGAGCACAAGGAGACTATGAAGGCAGAAATCGGAGAACGAGGGGTGAAGGAGCTTGCATGGTGGAGTGAAAGACCAGAATTCCACAACTTGTCTGTCCTCTGTAGACACACACGACAGAATACCATGTGGTGTGGAAGAGGAAGATATGGAGACAGAGAGACAAAGAAAGCATCACTGTGGGAAATACCGGGGTTCAAACCCTGTCACCCCAACTTACTAACAGAAGTGTCTTAGAAAAGCAATCCGACCACCTGAAGCATTAACCCACTCATCTCCAAAATGGAACATTATGGCATCTTTGAGAAATCTTTCTCACGCTGCTGAATGCCTGATATCAGAGACATCTAGTAAGTTAGAATATTGTTCTCACTCAAAATAAATGATCAGGGCCATCAGAGTAGCGTCAGAGTAGCTCAGCCAGTAAAAAGCACTCGTTATGCGACTCTTAATTACCTGAGTTTGATCCCCAGAACCCACATTAAAAGGAGAAAACCGACTCCCAAAATTGTCCTCTGAACTCCACACACATACACCGCAGCACATACACATACATTAATTAATTAATATAGCTAATTACTTAATTAAAATTTTTAAAAATAAATAAATAATTTCTTCTGACCTCTTGTATACACTGTTTATAAGTTCACACTAAGTTTCTCCCTCATGATTTACTAGATAGCATCTGGGATATTTAGTGTTCCATGCCTCCCATTTACAAACTCTTCAACTACAAAAAACACATACAATTTTTCTTTCTGTAAATCTTGTAGGAATGAAGCAAGGCAATGCATGTAGAATAAACTTAGCAGATGGGTCAGAGACAGAGCCAAACTGAAGCAGTCAAAATAACAAGCAGAAGTTTGGGGCTAGGGGTGTGAGGTTATACATCTGGCTAGCAGCTAAATCAGAACCTGTGTGCATGTGCACTGATTCTGGGCATCCTCCAGTTCCACAGCTACTGGTAGACTTAGTGTCACAAGAAGACAATTCTTTGTGACTGTCTAATTCCATGGATTGAGAAACCCTGTCTACCTGAAAATGTTCCTCCATTCCTGAGATTGTTGCTTCTGCTGCTGCTTCTGTTGTTATTGTTTGAAACATAGAGAGAGAGAGAGAGAGAGAGAGAGAGAGGGGTCTTTGACTGGTCTGAAACTTGCTAGGCAGACCAGGCTGGCCCATAGAGATCTACCTGTTTCTGCCTCTCCAGAACTGGACTAAAGATGTATACCAACACATCTGGTTCATCCTGAGATTTAAAATATATTATTTTAGGCTATTTTTCACTTACACTGAAAATTCTTATAGATGGGTTCTAGATTTCAGCCCTATTAGCCATACTTACATGCATTTATGAATTGCCTTTGCCAAAATTCCCTAGATACTAGGTGACATTTGGAAATATAAAGAGAAGAAATGTGGTTTATCAAAACAGTGGGTGCTATGAAGCCTCAAAAGGGGTGAAGCATTGATCCGTGGCATAACATGCATGATAACTAAAGACCTTTCGCCTAGAGAAGCCAGATGCAAAGAGTAACATGTCACAGGATTTCATTCATAAAAAATGTTCAGAAGAGGCAACTCCATAGAGACAGACAGTAGATTCATTGTGACCAGGAACACAGAGAAGAGGGAACAGGAATGTCTGCTTAAAGGGCACAGGGTTTCCTTTGGCACTAGTGAAAATGTTTTGAAACTCAATAGTGGCATTGCTTATACTACCTTCTGCATTACTAAAAATGACCAGATTCTACACCTTAGAATTATTTAAGAAGGACTTTATGATATATGAATTTATGACAATAAAATTGTGTATGTATAGAGAGAAGATGCATAGGATTCTGCTAGTGTGACAGGAGGTTCACTTACAAGAATGGAAACAGCAGAAACAGGAGACTGGATTTACCAAAACCACATCAGTCAGCATTACAAGTTTGCATAAGGCTAACCCTAGATACTGATAGGAATGTAGTATTAAGATATTTGCTGACCACTTTATGCCAGTTATTGAAAGGGGAAATTTTATGGGGGAGAGCTGTGTTTGGGGAGGAAGGGTTAAGACACAGTCTCACTGTAGCTCAGGTTAACCTGAAACAGACTATATAGCCCAGGCTCACCTAAGACTCTGGGTGATTCATGTAATTCATCCACACAGGTGCTGGGATTGCAGGTATGAGCTCACATGCCCAGATAAACTGCACTTTGAGGATAAAGTTGTAAGCCAGATAAAAAAAAAAAAATGAAATAGTTCTTTAAATTCTTTAATAAATAGATAGTGGTATTTTTCTTATTCTCAATAAATATTCCTGAACTATAAAACTCGCCCTAACCCAACCATTACCCCTACCCCTACCCCTAACCCCTCCTGATCCTAATCCTAACCCTACAACACTAACACTGACCCTACCTACCCCCTACCCCTACCCCTAAGCTTAACTCCTACCCCAAATCCTAACCCTAAGCCTATCCATGAAAAAACAGCAAAGTCCTCTGGAGGAACAGAATTAAAGAGCTCTACTTTTGAAAGGGAGGGTTGAGGGCAGAGCTCCAGGAGAAGGGGATGCGATCTCAATGAGATCTGTACATTTGTAAACTTGCCTCTCCAAAGCTCAGTCTGCACAGAGGGCAGAGAAGGCTGACAGCTCTGGTCCCTACTTTTAAACAGCTGTTTGCAGTCTAAGGATCTAAGGCTGTTGGCGTGCATCTAATTTTTTTTTTTGTCTCTTGAAATCAATCCCAAAGACTGAAATACACTTTAGATCATTATTCTTTAACCTTTAGCAACATCAGAGAGGAAAATAAACTCCTGAAGGAATGCTGTCCTTTTTGAAGACTTCACACCACCACCTCTTTTTGATCATATTAGAGACATCATTCTTCCATGAACTCCAAGGTTCATCTTCTATGTCAGCAGAGTGAAGATGGATAACATCTTATCTGCTTTTTAAAAAAAAAGCCAACCAAATTCAGTTTATGTATAAATTCAGGTTTCCAGTAGGCTATGGTTTAAGTAGCTCGTTTCTTTCCAACATCTACCAAAAATAAGAGAAGCAGAAGTGATTTCCGTGAGTCAAACCGGGATGAAAGAGAGGAGGTACCATGTTTCACCACAGAGCACATAGCCATCTTGATTCTGTGCGTCTGCATTTAATGGAACTTTAGTGTGTTCTCCACGTGTTTTAGCTTCCATGTGTCTCCCAAAGTAAGCATTTCTTTAGAATAGAGAGAATAAATAGTCCGTCAAGTTACAGAGGAGGGCACCAAGGCCTAAGGAAGTTAGACAATGAGGTTATATAGATTCAGTTAAGAGCACTTACCCTTGCAGAGGATCCAGGTCCAATTCTCAACACCTAGGTTGTGATTCACAACCATCCACAAGTCCTACCACCCTCTTCTGAGTGCCATAGGCACCAGGAAGGAATATGTGGTACACATATATGTATGTCACATACATGAACACATAATGCAGACCAACACTCACAAGAATCAAATAAATAAATCTAAATGTGAATTTTAAAAATACAGACTAGTCAATTTGTTTTTCTCCTGGTTGCTAAGTTTGTTGCTAAGAACTAAGTAAAGCTACAGATACAGATTTGGGAAATTTCAAGTTGAAAAACAGTAACACAAATAAACATAATCTCCAAACGCATTATGAAAGAGACTGAAAGAGATCACCTTACATCTGGTTTCACATTTCGTTATTACCCTAAGTGTCCCTCCCGTACTCCTGTCAAGACTTTCTGGAACTTCCTTTTCCCCCAGAGTAAGAGTGATTTCAAAAGGTCCAAAAGGTCCCTAGCTCTAGAACACATAGGATGGGTGTCTGCTTCCCGTAACCTCCAGAATGGCAGACGTTCAAATGAAGCAACAGCAACGTGACCCTCATGGGGGAAGCACACAGCAGAGAACCAGCGAACTCCCTGGCTCTTGGCAGGCAGAAATGTCAAGTTAGTTCACCAAAAAACAACAGGCAGGGAGGGAGACACCACGCCTGTATAGATGAAAGCCATGCCATCAGACCTCAAGGCATGCCCTGCTGAACGGGGGCAAATGCAACTTGGTGAGATGCCAGCAGAGTGTCATCACGAGTTGAATCATCAAACGCTGGTTAAGGAAAGCCGCATCCAATATGTAGCAGCCCAAACAAACTCTCTTCCCGCTAAAGGTTGGTATCTTTCTTGATCTCTTCATAAAGATAGCCCTGGACTTGTCAATAGAAAGCTCCTCCAAGCAAGTTTGGCTCTCTGTTCCAACTGAATTCAGAATATTAACAAAACCCTGTTGCTAAGGGATGTAGTTGAATAGCTGAGTCCAAAAGACAAAAATTATACTAAACTGCTGGAAGAAACCCCGTCAGTCGCATTTCCTAGAACGGCTCAGCCCTGTAAAGAATATCTCCCTTGGCCCCCATCTACTGCTCCAACATCACATCTGACTGCTCTGCCTTGTGGCCCCTCATTCCAACCACTCGGAACTTTAGGGTTTTCTAGATTCTAGTGCCGTTTCTTTCTGTCTATGTACCAAAGTGGGTCTGATCTGCTCTGACTACCTCTTCCCTTCCAATCCCCCATTCTGTCCTTCACCTTGCAAGACTCATATGCATTGTGATTTATCACTAAATCACAAATGTCAGTAGACACATCCGTTACCCTGTAGGACATGAGCTTCAGTGAGATACCCTGTCTCAAAAAATAAGGTGGGGAGTGATAAAGAAACACATCTGTTTTTTACCTGGGGCCTCTGCACATCCATACACTCATACATGTACACTCACACACTCACACATGTACATCCACAAACTCATACATGTATACCCACAGACTCATATATGTACACCAACATACACATACACGTATACCCACATACTCATACATGTACACTCACACACTCACACATGTACATCCACAAACTCATACATGTATACCCACAGACTCATTTATGTACACCAACATACACATACACGTATACCCACATACTCATACATGTACACTCACACACTCACACATGTACACCCACAAACTCATACATGTATACCCACAGACTCATATGTACACCAACATACACATACATGTATACCCACATACTCATACATGTACACACACTCACACATGTACACCCACAGATTCATACATGTATACCCACAGACTCATATATGTACACCAACATACACATACACGTATACCCACATACTCATACACATACACTCACACACTCACACATGTATACCCACAGACTCATACATGTACACCAACATACACATACATGTATACCCACACACTCATACATGTACACTCACACTCATAAATGTATATATACACTCAAACATGTACACATATGTTCATACATGTTCAGACACACTTATACATGTACACACACACTCATACATGTACACACACACATACATACACATGCACACACACACTCATATATGTACACACACACATACATACACATGCACACACACACTCATATATGTACATAATTCATACATGTGCACACACATACATGTACACACACACACTCATACATACACACACGCACACACTCATACATGTATACATACATACTCATACATACACATACACGCACACTCATACATGTACACACACACACTCATACATGTACACACACTCATACATGTACACACACTCATACATGTACACAGAAACAGTAATACATGTGCACACACACTCATACATGTACACACTCATATGTACATATACAAACATGTACATGCACATTCATACATGTTCACACAAACACACTCATATGTGTACACACACACCCATACATGTACACACACACACTCATACATGTACACACACTCATACATGTACACACACTCATACATGTACACAGAAACAGTAATACATGTGCACACACACTCATACATGTACACACTCATATGTACATATACAAACATGTACATGCACATTCATACATGTTCACACAAACACACTCATATGTGTACACACACACCCATACATGTACACACACACACTCATACATGTACACCTACACACTCATACATGTATACACACATATTCATACATACACACACACTCATACATGTATACACACATACTCATACATACACACACACACACTCATACATGTACACCTACACACTCACATGTATACACACACACGCACATCATACATACACAGTTCTTTCTACACATTCCTCAGTACCTCTCCAAGAACTACACAGAACCAGACAATAAATGCCCAAGGGGTGAATGTATGGAAGGGTGGCTACATGCATGACAGAATGACAGAACAAACCCATTCAATTATCCGATGACTGTACCAAAAGAGATCCTGATCTCTACAGTGCTTGATGCTCTCTTGCTTCCTTCCTTTAAGCCCCAGGAGTTAGCTCTTGCTCTTACAGGAGGAACAGAGGAGTTCCTCAATCAGTCAAATTCTGATTCAGCAACAAGATGCTCCTGAGATACCACCAGCCACCCAGGTGTGAGCATTAGAAAACCTGCTTCCCTCCCATTGGGGCCCCACCAATACCTTAGCATTTCTGCTTGATTTCTCTTGGTTAGAACGTCTTCATCTCTACAATGAGGTGTCAGTCCACATGGTTTCTAAGATGTATGTATCTGATTCTAATGTCTTTTCTTTAGATTTTGTCTGGTATCTGTGGTGCAGACTCTTTAGACAATTGTCACATTACTGGACAGTCTTGCATCTGCCACTTAGGCATCAGAAAGCACTGGTGAGATTTTCTGTTTTATTTCTTTGGTCAAGGGCATTGCCTTAGTTGGTTGATTAGATGATATTATTGGTATAAGTGCACATACATGTGTGTATGTATGCATGTGGATGTATGCATGTGTATATGCATGTATGTGGAAGCCGTTGATGAATCTTGGGTGTCATTCTTCAGGTGCCAACATCAATGGTTTTTTGTTTTTGAAGCTGCATCTCTCTGGCCTGGAACTTGCCAAGTGAGCTAAGGCCTGTGACCAGCAAGCCCTGACTCTACCTCCCCATCCCTGGGATAATAGGCATGTGCCACCAGGCATGGCTTTGTTATCTAGGTTCTGGGGCTCAAACTCAGGACCTCATGTTTTCAAGGCAATCTATCCCCCCAGCTCTATTAGTATTCTCTTTATAACTTTAATGGCCTCCTTATAAAGGCAACTGGCACCAGAATAAATGATTGTGTCTGTACGCATGGCGTCTTCTACACACAGTGAACATGAGCCAATCAATGGAAATACATCTTTTCAATAACCAAATCTTCTTATTGACACTTTCAGCTTCATGAGTTCTTACCCTTAATAACTCCTTATAAAAGAATGCTATAAAACATTCAAGCTCACATCACATCACCACTTCATTTAATGTAAGTCTAGCCATTGGGGCTGGAGAGATGGCTCGGAGGTTAAGTCACTTCTTGCTCTTACAGGGGTCCTTGGTTTAGTACCCACATGGTGACTCACAACCATCCATAACTCTAATTCCAGGGGATCTGCTGGGATCTTCAGACACCCTCGGGCTCCAGGCATACACACGAGTGTATACAGATGGCATTCAACACACACACATAAAATAGAGAAATTTAAAAACAATTTTAACAAAATAAAATAAATAAGTGTAAGTCTAACCAGGCATACTGGTTGCTTTCATTTTATTTCATGCGTTCCAGTCTGGTCTGCTTATTGTGTCAATTCATTTGCTTGTCCCATCTCCCCTGTCTACGCAGATGATCTGGTTCTACAGCACCCCTAAGTGGACAGTGATGTGCGTGATCATTTATGAGCACTGTGATGAATACTTGATTTAGACCTAGCCAATCAACTAGCCATTCATTAAATAATTTGTTTGGACACATTTAGAATTCTATCTCAGACCACAAACTATAAGTAGCTCAGAAATAGTAAATACGGGAACTATGAAGGTGGGTCAGTGAGATGTCTTAGCAGATAAAAGCACCTGCTGCCAAGCCTGAAGACCTGAGTTCAATTCCCCAAAATTTCCACCCAGTTACCATAGCATGCATATGCCCACATACAAAACTTAAGTAAGTAAGAAAGTAAGTAAGTAAGAATACTAAAATTTTTAAAGTCATATCAGCTCAGGGCTAGTGGCTGTTCTGACCCATGTGCAGTTAAGAGTGACACAAAATCCTGGTCCACAGCAAAAGGCAGAGGGTAGAGATGATCCCAGCAAAAGGCATAATGAGGACTCTGCGGAGGGGGGTAGGTGGAGGGGGAACAAGGGGGAGGGAGGGAAGGGGGAGGAAGGGCAAAGTGGAGGGAGGGAAGGTGGAGGGAGGGAAGGGGAGGGAGGGCAAGGTGGAGGGAGAGAAGGTGGAGGGATAGAAGGTTGAGAGAGGGAAGGGGAGGGGGCAAGGTGGAGGGAGGGAAGGGGGAGGAAAGGAAGGGGGAGGGATGGAAGGGGGAGGGGGCAAGGTGGAAGGAGGGAAGGGGGAGGGAGGGAAGGAGGAGGGAGGGCAAGGTGGAGGGAGGGAAGGTGGAGGGAGAGAAGGTTGAGAGAGGGAAGGGGGAGGGGGCAAGGGGGAGAGAGGGCTAGGCTAGGGAGGGAGTCAGAGAATGTGTCACTTAGTAACTACCTGGCCCAGCTGTGCTTCTTAAAATTAGACTCAACGAAATTCTCGCTAATGAAGACTCTCCTAGTTGAAGCTAAATCAAAATACACACAAGAACACAAACGCATATACTCATTTGCAATCATACCGCAGAAAGGTTTATATCCGTTCTACCTGTGCAGCAGCAGCCATTCTGCTGACGCTATTTCCTCTCCTGTACAACATGTGACACCAGACATCATAGAATGGTACACGTGACATACAAAGAGACACGAACTTTAGAATTTAAGAGGATCTGGGCTGGGGATGTAACTTGGTAGTAGAACACTTGCTTAGGATACTAAAGGTCCTAGGTTTAATCAAAAAGAGTAAAAAGGTGGGCAGGGAGGGATTTGAAAGAACTAGATTCAGATGTCAGCTCTATGTCCGATAACTGTATGACCGAGGACACGATACTCGGTTGATTTCCAATTTCCTTCTTTATGAAATAGGAACGCCAACTACTTCCTGGGCTTTTAAAAGCATTGGAGCTACCTCAAAGCTCTGTGTGCTTGGTAAAAAACAAAGCTTGTCCCAGAGCCTGGCACAGAGTAGGCACTCCGTAGTCACCGTTACAGGCTAGAGTACCGTCCACAGAACTGCTTTGGTATCTACGGCTCTCTGCAACCCCCTGACACATTTTTGATAGAATTTCTAGAACAAGCCCTCATACTAGCACTTGCTGGGCCTTTGGGACTTGGAGCTGCTTTGTGCATTACACTGTGTGCACTCTCTGACCTGAAAGAAACAAACCAGTAGATGTTGCTTCTTCAACCACAGGACCTGGCAAGGCAGCTGGTTCAAAACTTCCTGCTTGTCTCTGATTCCACAGGTGCTCAGCATGGAAGATAAGTCCAGGCTCGTTTGGAACAAGCCCCGGACTGGTTTCTGTTGCTCTTTCTCTGTGTATCCTTCTACATTTATCTTTCAAAGCTTCTTCTAAATACATCTTCACACAATAGCCAGATGGGCAACCTGCTTCTGAAGATGAAAAAGACGTTGAACTAGAAGCTTACTCTTACTACAAAGGGTTCCTATGGAATACACTAGCGCTAAGCTGGATTCTTCGGCCTGGTTTCTTCTTTATTTTTATTATTATTCTATGAGTAGGGGGGCTTTGCCTGCACATAAGTCTGCACACCATGTGTTTGCCTGGTGACGGCAGCCAAAGGAGGGCATCAGATCCTGTGGAAGTGGAGTTCTAGACAGTTGTGAGCTGCCATGTAGATGCTGGGAATCGAATCTGGGTCCTCTGGAAGAGCAGCCAGTGCTCTTAACCACTGAACTCTCTCCAGCCCCAACTTACTTCATTCTTAACTTTCTGTCTGGCTTCTTTGGTTATTTGGTTCACCTATCCCAAGACTACCTCACAATCCATGTTACAACTACTTTAAACATAAACCTAACCAGGCATACTGCTTGTTTGCTTTTTCTTCCTTCCTTCCTTTCTTTCTTCCTTCCTTTCTTTCTTCCTTCCTTCATGCCTTTCCTTCTAGCCTGCTTATTATGTCAGTTCATTTGTCTTCCCCATCTCTGCTCCCTTCCCCAAAGACCTGCTTCTACAACACCCCTAAGTGGATGATGGGTACGTGTGTGATGATTTTATGAGCTTTGGGCTTTGTCTTCCTGTCCCTATGACAATCTCTAGGTTGCCCATCTGGCTTCCATACTTGCCATCAGCTGCCTGTGGGACAGTAGATGGATACTGGACATCCACTCCAATAGATAAAGGTTCCTTCCCACTGACTTCAGCCTTCATCATGTCATACGCTTATTTCTTTATTGCCTCCTCTCCTGAAGTATTAGAATACATATCCTAATGTATAACTTTATGCTAGTTATCCAGATTGCATTACGGTGATGAAGCTGTTTGTTAGTTTAAATACACGCATACACAACTCAGAAGGTCTTTTGTTAATAATCAAGGGTTGGAGACATAGCTCAGTGGAGGCAACCTTGCCTCCAAGACCGTAGATTCTCTCCTCAGCACCACAAACAAAAAAAAGTAATCAATATTGCAGAAGCTTGGTGACACTCACATAGCTCTTTTTCATTAAGGCTTACAGGCATTTTCTAAAAATAAGTTTCTCGTGGCTACTGATGCTTGGACCTTACTCTCATTTCCTAAGCTTTGCTCCATTGAAACTATGACCACTTGTTACAGTGGGAAGGAAGCTCTTTCCCCCAACTCCTAAAACCCTGCCCCTGGGGCTATACCTCAAAGTTTCCCGTGGCAACCACTGAGAGTGATTCATTAGTCTCACTCCTAATAAATACTCGGTTTGGGGAATCAATAGCAACCGCGTGTGTGTTCACACGTGTGTTTTCTAATTTACCACATCCCAGTTCAGAAGCATCCAACCTCCAGTGAACAAAATTCTTGTTTCATCTTCTTATTTTCCTGAGAAGCACACTTCAAGTTCTATTATGCCAAATTAATATCCTTCCTTACTAACAGGCTTCCTGATCTCCCACGAGCCCTATTTCATTGCTATCCCAAAGCATTCCAAGTTCTGTACCTTACCTGCTTATCATACTGCATAGCATAGGTTTGCTGACATCTTTGTTTTCCCAAGTCCTAGGCAGAGCTACGTCCCCCAAGAGGTAATATGCTGAAATCCTAACTACCAACACCTCTGAATGTGACCTAACTGGAAAACAGGGTGGTTGCCTGTAATTACTTGAAATGATGTCATCCTAGAATCGGGTGGGCCCCTGCTCCAGTATGACTCGCTTCCTTATGAATAGGGACGTTTTGAATACAGACACACAGACAGGGGAGAAAGACTTATGACTCCGAGGGCAAAGATCTGGGTGGTGAGTCTACATAGGAAGGGCTTTTAGAGACTTGCCAATAAACCCCCAGAAGAGTGCCCCAGGAGAGAGGCACAGATCACCCTCCTAGTTCTCAGAAGAAGTCAAACCTACTACCAGCTTGACCTCAGACTTCTAATCTCCAGATCTATGAAACATTAAATATCTGGTATTCAAGCCACCCAATGTGTGATACTTTGTCCCAGCAGCCCTAACATAAATGTGTCCCCCTAGACAACAGGCAGAAATAGGATTCTGTCTTTGTATCCACTGAGCACTATCCAAGGTGCACAGGATCAGGTTAGCTGGTCAACAATGCTTATTGCGTCTAGCCGAGAAAGGCATTTCTTCCAGTTCTCACATCCCTCAATATTGACTGGATTGTCCTTAGGCACTTCAGAAATTCTAAAATTCAAGGATTGAGAAGATGGCTCAGTTGATAAAGTACTTGTCATACAAGCATGAGGACCAAGGTTCAATCTCTGGAACCCACAGAAAAAAGCCAGTTGTAGTTTGTAATACTAGCTGGTCCCTGGAGCTCCTTGGCCAGCCAGCCTAACCAGACCAGAAAGCCACAGGCCAGTAAAAGTCACTGTCTCATTTTCTTATTAAGGATTTTCTTAAGAATTATTTTCTTAGCAGGAAGTAGTGGTGCATGCCTTTAATCCCAGCACTTCGGAGGCAGAGGCAGGCAGATCTCTGTAATCCTGGCCAGCCTGGTCTACAAAGTGAGTTCCAGGTCAGCCAGAGGTACAACAGAGAAACCTTGCCTCGAATTTCCCCACCCCGTTCCCCCAAAATAGAATTATTTTCTTATCTGGGCAGTGGTGGCACAGGCCTTTAATCCTAGCATCCTTTAATCTCTGTGAGTTCGAGGCCAGCCTTGTCTACAGAGTGAGTTCCAGAACAGCCAGAGTTACAACAGAGAAACCCTGTCTCGAAACACTCCCTCCCAAAAAAAAAAGAATTATTTTCTTTCTAATTATGTGTGTGTGTGTGTGTGCATGTGCATGAATGCATGTGCTTGAGTGCATGAGTTCAAAGAGGCCAGAGGCACAAGACTTCCTGAAGCTGGAGGCTATGAACCACCCAACGTGGGTGCTATGACTTGAACTGGAAGAACAGCAAGTGCTCTTAACTAGCTAGCCCTTCTCTCCAGCCCCAAGGTAGATGTCTCCTGAAGAACAACACCTGAGGTTGCTTTCCAGCCTCTCCATGCACACACACACACACACACACACACACACATGTACACACACACACACACACACACACACGATTGAAATTCCAGATGAAAAAAAAAAAATTCTGACTCAACTAATCTCTCAATTCTTTTCTAAAACAACTTCCAGATTTTCATCTTTAGATTCCCTGCTTTCCCGAAAAGCTCACCAAGGAACAAAATTGCACAGGAGAGAACTTGGCAAGCCACCTGACTGAAACAACATGGCCGACACATCCTATGTACCTGGCTAGGTTTTATATTCTCAGTAACTACTCAGCAAGGTGAAGCAAGCCAGTCCTGTGGTTCTCAGAACTCCGACTGGGAGTGATTCATCTTACCACCTTTACTCCCTGTTCTGACTTTGAGTGAACAGACTCAGCGAAGAGAAAGTTGATGACGAAGTACAGGGTTCTTGGAGAAAAAGACCATTCTGAGCCCCAGTGACCCAGAGCAGAAGGTCACTACGGTTTTGAAGCTGAGCTAGCAAAAGAAAATGATTTAATCTATCACTTATAAAAAATACAATCTATTTTCCAAACTGTACTTTTTAGACATTATATGTCATCTTATATAATCTATATGCACTCTATATTTAGAATTATAATATATACAGATAATTTCCAAAACAAATATACTTTAAGAGATAAATTATGTACATGTATATATGTCTGTCTTGAGAGAATAAGTTTGGTAAAACAAAGAATCTTCTAGAACTCCACTCTAAAGTGAGATTTCAAAAGTATATTGTATGCTTTTCCTCCTCTTTCAAATGACTCTAGAGAAGAGAAAGGCACAAAGAAATTGAAAGGGCAGACTGGCATGTGAGTAGGTTATAAAAAATGAAAATTACACTGCAACTGTGCTATGGAAAATATTCCCTGACCCAGCTAGATGTTGATTATTGAACCAACAGCTTGCTTAGATAATTACAGTGTGCCTATAAACCTGGTTGATATGATATACTTGTTTAACTATTAACCTCCAGACTTCCTGGAGTTTCCACAATCCAAAAGCATGATATAGAATACATTCCACTTACGAACAGCACAGTGTTTGTTTATCTTCCTATGAAAAGGAACTGCTTCGCAAACACAAGCGAGGCCTCTCCCTGGGTATTTTCCTGGCCATTTTCTCTTTTCCTGTTTCTTTTGCCTTTCTATACCAGCTTCTACTGCAGCCCCTGGATATCAGAAGTCAAGATTCCTTCCCTCCTCTACTTTGGATCTGGGACTCAAATCCTCATTGACTCTGAAGATCACATGGATATTCCTACATGAATTATGAAGACGTTCCTGGTCATCTTGTTATCCACAAGGCCCCTCCAACTCTAGATAAATCTAACCCTGAACGTTTTTATCTCCTGCTACATGAGAATACCTTTAAGGACTGAAGGGGAAAGGAGAGCAAACCAAATTTGATTATAGAGAGATGATGTAGCAAAGTGTCTCAAACATAGACATGCACTCAATAAGCACGTGTAGAATGAACGAGCCAAGCATGGAACAGAGCATATTATATATGATATATATATATATATATATCATATATATATAAAATCTTGTTTCATCTTCCTAATGGCACCATGAATAATGTCAGTCTCTTCACTGATGAGGGAGGACTCTGAAGCAAGGGGTTGAAGTGGATTTTTTCACAAGGCTTCCCTTCGTAGAGATGGAGGAGGAGGAGGAGGGGAAGAGGAGGAGGAGGGGAAGAGGAGGAGGAGGGGAAGAGGAGGAGGGGGAAGAGGAGGAGGGAAATAGGAGGAGGAGAAGAAGAGGAAGAGGAGGGGGAAGAGGAGGAGGAGAAGAAGAGGAAGAGGAGGGGGAAGAGGAGGAGGAGGGGGAGGAAGAAAAGGAGAATCAAGTGTATTTTCTCTACTTCCACATTGCACAGGTTTTTTTAAAGATTTATTTCTTTTTATCTTATGTGTAGAGTGTTTTGTCTGCATGTATGCATGTGTATGACTGGAGCCCACGGAGGCCAGAAGAGGGCATGAGATACACTGGACCTGGAGTTAGAGATAATGAGCCACCGCCATGTGAGTGCTAGGACCTGGACCCAGGTCCTCCACAAGAACAGGCAGTGCTCCGAACCACTGAGTCACCTCCCCAGCGCCACACCTCTCCTGCCAGCACGATGTCTGAAACATAACAACTTTTCAAAACTTTACATGTCGAATTGGTCCAAACAAATCCACTATTCGAGTCTTCTCTCTAGATATGTCCGTGGTCTGAGGGATTGTCTTGGGGCTTGTTTAACAAATGGCAAGAGTAGGTATGGAGTTCAGAGAGGGGTAAATTAAAACGGAAGTCTACAATGCATCCTTTTCAAATACCTCTAGAAAAGCTGTTTTGACACATTCTTCTTCCAAGCCTGCTCCCAACGGTTCTTTAGTCTAGCCTTGCTCTTCAGCCTAACTCATCCCATCTCTTGTGTGATCAGAGGAGAGAGAATACAGGAAGAGAATAAATAACCAGTCGCTCAATATTTAGATCTTCTGTGCCACACCTTGAAGGAATGGGGTTACAGCTCTGCTTTGACTGGAAGGAAAGACAAGAAGGAAGTCATTGGTTTGAAAGGAGATTCATAGCTGGGCGTGGTGGAACACATCAGCCAGCTTGACGCTCAAGGGGTGGATGCAGAAGGATCACCACGAATTCGATGCTAGCCTGGGCTACATAGCTAGTTCAAAAGCGGCTTGAGTTATATAGGAAGAGTTCGTCTCAAATAATTAAGTAAATAAAAATATAAATTTTTATTCCCAATTCTTTCTAGCTCCTCAGTCTCAGGTTCCTTCACATTGTCCGGTCCAAAAGGGAAACAGTGAGATATGGGTTCATTCATAATTTCGAGGAAAATGCACTTGATACATTTACATAGAAATAACCAGGAAGGAAATAACGAGGCCAAAAGGGAGCCAGGATTGGCTGAGTTCTGGTTTGAAACAGTATCACTTGGACATGGGAGGACAGTCAGAAGGTTTGAGCGTACTCAGTTTCTCGACAGTACAGCTTATAATCAGCAAACGGAAGCATTTGTTACCAATGTTTTAACATAAGCTTCCAGGAGACACTGGTCAATATCTGTCAGCAGATCAATGGTAATCAGCCTCCTTCAACCAAACAGTAATGTATGCTTGGAACTCAACCTTAGGAGTCAGAATGAGTCAGATCCAGCATCCTACACTCAAGACACTTAAAGGAACATGTCAAAGGGAATTTATAAAAAGCTAGACACAGGTCACCCTCTTAATTACTGTCCTGGGCCCAGGCATGCCCAAATCTATCTGAGCACCTATGGACTCTGATCAGATTTTCTACCTGCGACTATTTCTTTGTACAGAAGATTTCATAAATTTACTTTGGAGAGGCAGCTAACGAGGAATAGGCATGAGCTCAGGTTCTGGACTTGAGTTGAACTTGACTAAAACCTGCTTTGCCACTGTGTCTGACATCTAAGTCTTGAACCTCTCTGGCCTCAGTTTGCCCATCTACAAAATGGGATATCGTCTCGCTTTGCAAGAAGGAGTGTTGATATAATTCGGCATCATGTCTGAAACAGAAAGAACTCACAGCAGCGCCCCCTTCTGGGATCCTAGGAATTATCAGCACCTTCACTGTACGTCACTTAATCAACCTAGATAAGTAAAACTGGACTCATCCCGCCAAAATATCTCTGTCCTCCTGTGCCTTTCACCTTCATTCACTTTCAGAACCCTTACGACAACCGTCCTTCTTAAATTTACGCAGCACATAGGACTTGAGGAACTCTGTAAGCAAAGGGACACTTTAACACAACCAAGAAGCTGCCACTCAGCAAGCCACAGGGTTAGGGATTCACAAAAGAACACACTCCAACATCTTCAGGAGAGGAGAACCAGACACCTCTGTATGGCGTGGAGAATGTTCTAGCATGGAAGAAGACTTTCATCTTGGCACCAAGGGACCGATGGGGCCTCTGGGCCAGGTCAGGATGAAAACTGACAAAGGCAGACAATGTCGAGAAGGTGAGAGCGGCTTTGAACGCACTTTCTAAACAAAAAGTGGGATCAAGGAAGGAGAGGATGGAGAACTTGGGCAGGAAAACGAATGGACAACTTCTCAAAGAGAGGACAGGAAAAAATGCAAAGCCAACAGGAAGCACACAGAGAAGAGGAAAGGAACCCTGGAGGGGCTGAAGGAGACTAGTGGCGGGGGTGGGTGGAAATGAGCAATGACCTAAATTCTCAGAGCTAGGAGAAACGCCACTTAGACATTTCCTGTGGGCTTGGCCCACGAGGTGGCCAGAGGAATGGCAGGCCACTGGTGATCCAGGTTAATGGTTAAAGTCAGAGAGGAATGCAATCTGGGAGCCCTGTTATGAGAAGACCCCCCCCCAACTGACTCCACTCTTCAACTGAGCAGAGATGGGGCAAACTTTTTCAGAAAAGGACAAACAGTAAATATTTTCTACTCTGTGGGACACGGAATCTCTGTTAGAACTACCCGATTCCCAGTAGTGCAGAGCTAACACTAGTAGGCACAGAAACTGAGCAACTACAGCCGTGTTACAATATAACTTTACGAACGCTGAATTTGAGTGCTACATATCCTTCACCTGTCACGAATTATCATTTTGTCATTATTTGCAATTGCTTGAAAACCAGAAATGAGAACCAAAATATGGGTAAAATATATATATAAGATCATCCCTTCTCCTCCTTAATTACATGGGTTTATTATCTATGCATCTGTCATCAACCATCTATCAACTTATTTTTGAAATACTGTTATCACATAGCCAAGGCTAGGTTCAAACTTGCTATGTAGCCGAAGATAACCTTGAACTTCTGATCCACCTGCCTCAACCTCCTAAGTGACGGAATTACAGATGTGCACCCCATTCCCACTTCACAGTGCTAGGCATCAAACTCGGGGCTTCGTGCGTGCTAGGCAAGCACGCTGCCAATGAAGCTTCATCTCCGGCCCAGGAAGAATTACTAGCATTGTCCTAGCCCAAGGTAGGGTAATTGTAGCTGAAAGACATTTATTATATATTCCAAAATAACTAGATAAGCAGAGTTTAAAAGGTCCTCAGTACACAGAAACAGAAAGAAATGACAAGTACCTGAATTTGATCATCACTCATTGTATATATTTATCCAATTATTATTCTATACCCTAAATGTTACATTTAAATTTAAATTGGAGCTGGGATATAGCTCAGCTGGGCAGGTGTAGAGTACACAAGGCCCTAAGTTAGATCCTCGGCATCATCAAAAGTGAGCAGGGAACCTGGTTTAGCTCATAGGGTTTGGCACAAAGGCTGTAGTTTTCTGGCTGCTGGTTATAAGCATGGGAAATGGGTGAAACAGGGCTGGTTTTTGCCTCCTACTTCCTCCACTTCCCATCATTCCATGGGGGGCATATTATAGTTAATTTACTCATTTGTAAAATAAGGATACTAGTACCTGCCCATAGGGTTTATGTGCTATTTTTAAAAGTTAACATGAAATGTATAGCAAATAGTGACGATGGTGGTGGTGGTGGTGGTGGTGGTGGTGGCAGTGTTTTGGAATGATGTGGATGGAGGGATCCACATCTAAGACTGCACCCAAGGAGCCGATGGAAGTAGGATGTACATACTAGAAAGCGAAATAAATGACAGGAAATCTTACAAATGCCTAGGTAACACTTGATCTGGAACATAGTTAACTAGCAAGAAATTGTGATCGACTTCACTGAATCTCCTCTTCAAAATGGAAAAAGTGGGGGCTTGTTGTCTATACATCAAACTGCACAGACAAGTTTAAGGAGAGAAGATCGTCGGAGGAAACAAATCTAGGGGGGCAGGGGTGGCCAGTGGCACCGTGTCAGTCAAGGAGGAAGTGAGGAATCACGGTATTGGGTAGTTATGCTTGCAGATCTGTTTTATTAGAGGGAAGCCTGCTGTTAACATTTTCTCAATTACCTCTGATAACCCTCCAAAGGCTCCATAGACTTAGAAACCGAAAGCAGCAAGGGACATGGAGACGTTCATTTCCATCCTACGGAATACGCTCCTTTGGACCGTTCATCTTGGGGCCACACACTAAGCAACATCCTCCGTATATTATTTTCCCTTTTGTTTTGTTTGAGTTTCTGTATGCCTGTGTTGTGTGTGTGTGTGTGTCTGTGTGTGTGTGTGTGTGTACATGTGAGTTATACATATACATGAGACATGTCCACAAGTATGCAGGAAGCCACAACCTTGCACGTCCTCAAAGTAGGAAGACAGGTATATCTGTTACTCTTCACCTTATTACCTTAAGACCAGATCTCTCACTGGACCAGAAGGCACCCAGGTCAGCAACGCTCCCTGGCCATGGAGCTCTGGAATTCGCCTGTCTCTATCCACCAATACTAGGGACACCGACACATACAATCTTGCCCAGTTTTTTAGGTGGATGTTGTGGATTTGAAGTTAAGTTCTCATGACTGCAGAGTAAGCACTGTTAACCACTGAACCATCTCCCCAGACTCTTAGCATATTTTTAAAACAAAAGATTAGTAAAGGACCGTGCAACTTTTACATCTGCCTAGAGAACTACGTAGAAGAAATGACCCTTCTTCAGCCACCATTTTTATGTTATTTTTGCAACTTCCAAATGGTCAAGCAAAGAGATAATTTGACTTTGAATGCAAACAAGGAAGAATAAAGGCAACTGTGTTTATAGTTTAATTACCCCAAATCTTTTAGGGTGGAGAAATAACAACTATCCTTACTGGTGAAAAATAATTTCAGAATATATTTATGGAACACCGATTATCAATTATCAATAAATACAACACAACACTGAAAGAGTCATAGAAGCAAAGACATATGCGAAGTTTACCCACCCAGCAAGATCTGTCAAAGGAGATAGTCCATAAAAGGCAAACAGTAATTACAGAACTTAAAACTCAGAGCTGTGCTCGGCAGGCAACCGGCAATCAGAGCAAGAGCATTTGCAAAATAGCTTCTGGCAGAGGATCGGTAAGAAATCCTGCCACCATGATTCACAGATCACCATTTCTTGGGCAAAGAATAATTAGCTCTGATGATTGTATCATCGGCACCTCCCTCTCCACCCCCCCCCCCTCCAGCCTGCTCCCTTCAAAGCAAACAAAATGAAAAATGTAAACTGCATGAAATTCCAAGTGGGGAGTATAAATGTGCATTATCGGTGTGTGGTTCACTGAAAAGAACTTTGGGTGAGGAATCAGGAGAGTCGCATTTACCTGTGACTGTAGTGTCTCCTCACCCTGCTCTGTTTGAAGAGTGACAAGCCAATGCTGGAGGCTCCTCTCTTATCCTTAAATCCCATCAGGTAGTATCAGAATGCATAAGTAGGCAGCTTTACAAGGGTATGCTAGCCAGGTAGTGGTGGTGCATGCCTTTAATCCCAGCACTAGAGAAGCAGAGGCAGGTGGAACTCTGTAAGTTCGAGGCCAGCCTGGTCTACAGAGTGAGTTCCAGGACAGCCAGGGTATGCTAAGAGTACAGCACACCTACCTGACACATAACTTGTGTGGTCAAGAAAATTAACTGTAGCCTTCATTGTGATAACAAAGTAAATTTAAAACAACCACTCTTTGGTATTAGCCTTGTAATTAAAACCAAAACAATTCATTACTTTCCATCAATGTCCACAAAACAACCAGATGCTGCATAAAAATTACTTACAAAAGTAAAGAAAAACTACTTTTTTCTCGGTAGAGGTAATTAACACCCCGAAATAGGTTATTTCTCAGTCTGGAATTCAAAGCAGATCACTATATTTTTCTCATTATTTTCATATAAGTCTGGACAGCTATCAACAGCATAAACAAAATGAGTTTATGTTATAAAATATGTAAGATGTACACAAGACATTTTGGTCAAAAATAAAGTTAGAACTCATCAAAGGTTTAAATTGTTTAGTTGTATAGACCCCAACTTCCAACCCATGATAATCTAACCTCTATAGTCTTGGAATTTTCTGGCATAACTTTAAAAATTATTTTATCTCCATAAGAAAAATTTAAAGATACATTTTATGGAGGGGGGAAACAAATGAAAGAGGAATGTCAGAATAAGTGAAGAGTTTCTATTTATTACTTTTTGAAATGTAAGTAGGAATCAAATATAAGTGTCTTTTATCAAACTGGCAAAGATTCTTTTCAAATTATACTCAAGAGGAGGCAGAGCATGATCTTGTTGGAGAGTGACACATTTGCAATATTTTCTATAATGCTCAAAAGGAGAACACAGCAATTCCCAAATATCACTAGAGAAAACGAGAGAAAGTTCCGACTCCCTAGAGAACATCGCAGCCACATATCTATACATGATGCCCTTTGACCCAGGGCTTCCAATTCTAGGAATAATCATAAAAAAAAGTAAATAAATAATTGGACATGTGAGTATACCTACCACATGCTAGGACAGGCCACATTTCAAAAAGCAGTTGGCCAGCATAAGATGGACACCATGTTGTATGTGCATGCATGTGAGTGTAAGAATGTGTGTGTTCTTTTTGTTGTTGTTGTTTTGCTTTTTTTTTTTTGGTTGCTGTTGTTGTTTTATTTTTATTTTTTTTTGCTTTATGGACCTTTTTATAGTTGGTGTTGATTTTGTTTTGTTTCCATCATTGCTTCTAGAGAGTGAAAGGACGTGAAGTTGGGTGGGTTAGGGAGGCGGGAAGATCTGGGAGGAGTGGGGGGAGGGGAAGGAATATGATCAAAATGTATTGTACAAAAATATTTGTAATGCAAATTTTAGAAAGCAAAGAAAGCACTGGGCCTAATGTGCCATACTCTTGTGTCCAAGGGATTCTCTACCATGCTGTTTATAGCCGCGAATAAAATGGGAAACTACGTGAAAGTCCATGGAAGACTGAGAATATGGCTGTGTTCTTACAACTTAACATACGCAGCCGGAACAAAGAATGAGGCGA
This sequence comes from Cricetomys ansorgei, assembly GCA_026225945.1. Classification (NCBI taxonomy): domain Eukaryota; kingdom Metazoa; phylum Chordata; class Mammalia; order Rodentia; family Nesomyidae; genus Cricetomys; species Cricetomys ansorgei. Next base: position 4,334,286 of record JAMJFZ010001881.1, read on the forward strand.
GCGTATGTGTACTAATATGGGAAGACAGCCAAGAGCCATGGGAGAGTTTAAGGAAAATATCCCATACAGTAAAATAGCACATGTTTACAAAGATAGTCGTCAAAAGTGAACAGTAATTATCTGTGGGTAGTTTGAGAGGAAGTGTGTGTGTCTGTGTGTGTGTGTCTGTCTGTCTGTCTGTCTAATTTTTGAGACAGGGTCTCACTATGCAGCCCTGGTTGGCCTAGAACTCACTACGTTGACCAGGATGTTCTTGAACTCACAGAGATCCACCTGCCTTTGCCTCCCTAGTTCTGGGATCAAAAATGTGTAACACCACAGCTGGCTCAACTTTTATATTCTTATCATAAATTTCTCTTAGGTTTAAATTTTTCAGTGAATATGGACCGTTTATATACTACTAATAATAAAAGTTTGCTTTTGAACTATAGAGAAAATACTGGGGCATGAGGAGAAGTAGACATTCACAACCTGAAGTTGACTTCCTGGAATTTATTCTGACGCCACGTAATGCCCAGGAATATGTGGCAATATGCATGATTCTGAAATAAACAGGCATTGAAATGCTATTTAAGCAAATGCAATGGGATTGGATATTTCGAATGTAGAAATAAATTGACTTGGACACACTTCCTAGTGTGTTGGTAAGTGAATTAAAAAGGAGCCTAATAGATTCTAATGGTACACATATTTTGCATTTTTCATATACATATGCACAGACCAAAAGTGGGAAAAAGTATATGTCACAATGCATTCTGCAGCAATTAGTCATTTTTGTTTTCCTTTTCTATTAATATTAATATTAATTAATATCTATTAATATTCCTGTAATAGAGAAGTACTATTTATACACATTTTAAAATTGTAAAAAGACTCCTTGCAGATTTTTTTAGGTTTAAACAGATGGGGGGATTGTTAAAAATTGGTATTAATCTGTGAGTATGAGAATCTCACCAAAACTCACTCTCTCTCTCTCTCTCTCTCTCTCTCTCTTACACACACACACAAACACACACATACACACACACACACACACAGAAGTCCTGCTTAGCTAACACATATCATGCTAGAAAGAACTGAAAGCAACACCAAGAAAAAGCAAGCAGGAGGCCCAAGGTACCTATTCTGACTGGGTGTCCTGAGACAGAGTTATAAAACACACTGGCTCAGATTACAGACTGACGAGTTGGTCTAATACAACCTAACAAAGGCATGTGCGCTGACTGAGAAACGTACTCATCTGGTTCCCCAGGATAGAGTAAATTACAGAAGCGGACATTAACTCAATAGAGTTGAGCTCTTCCCTGCCATTTTCCTATGTCCTTCTGAAGCATGTCTTGTAAACATTTCTTACATGACTTACTTATGATGACATTCAACTAAAATAAGCTCATATTGTTTTTTCAAGGTGAATAGGAAAGGAAAGGAAAGGAAAAAGACTGTCTTCTAACAGGGTCAAGCATATATTTTCAGGTAGACCAGGAGATGCAAGACCTCCCTCCCTCCCTCCCTCCCTCCCTCCCTCAGAAGGCCATTCTGGCTGATAACAATAGTTTTCTCTCCCGGGTAGTGTAGATGACACATTTTTCCTGTGGCTTGTCTTCCTGTAATGGCAGGAATTCCTGCACTCTCTGGTACCCTTCCTGTTAACTTCCATTTCAGATTTCCTCAAAAGGCACACTACTGCTTTTATATTTGAAAAATGTCAGCTCAACCCCAGACAGCTAACACAAACAAGCTGAGAAGCACACCACCTAAACTCACAACTGTGGAAAACACAATCTCTTTTTAAGAAAATGCTTCCTCAGAATCTCACTGTTGGTAAGGCTAGGGAGAAGAAGCCCGATGCTTCCAGCTCCTGGGCAGTCTGTAATTCTTTGCCTCTGCTCTGCCTTAAATTAGAGGTCTGTAAAACCGAATTATAGTGATCTAAAAAGTTCATAAAGGTTTGTGAATTGAACATGTTGTTAAATTCTTCAATACTGTGAGATTGTACCCACCTCTCACTTTTCCTCCCATTTCATTTGGCTAGAGTATTAGAAAGAAGTCTGGAACCAAAAAGAAAAAAAAGAAAGAAAGAAAGAAAAAGAGTGCTTTTGGCCATTTGAGGAGAGCCTGGCTGAGCTAGGCCAAGTCCACATAAAAAGTCCAGGCCAAGACTCCTTGGCCATTTCTAAAATGATTGCCCACTTCTTTCCACCAATAATTTTCCTTTTGGATAAAAACTTCATGTTCATACCAGATATACTTTGCAAGCAGGATTCCTTTGAGAAAGCTCATCTGCATAAAGAGAAACTGACTTGAAGGACCACCAATCCCTGATCCATGAGCAAGACAGGGGAAAGTTCCACACAGCTACCCCTGTTAGCTTCCAAAGTAAAAACCATGACCTGCCGAGGAAGAGATTTATCTCACAAGTAAGTCCAAAAACTATGCAGGGAGGAAGTTAACTTAGAGCCCAAAGTCCAAAGTGAGGCAGGGGGATTGCAGTCCATACAACCTTCTTCATGCAACTTCCTGACAACTCACCAAATAAAAGAATCATTATTGCCTCTAAGCTCTGGGAGCAACATCTCTTTGCAATAGCTGGGCTTTTTAAATTTTTTATTGCATTTTCATTTATTTATTCTGTGTGTGTATGGGGTGTGCATGGTGCACGTGTGGAGGTCAAAGAACAACTCGTAGGAGTTTCCTTCCACCATTTGGATTTAGAGGATGGGATTAAGGTAGTCAGGCTGGCGGCAGGCTCCCGTACCCACTTAGCCATCTCACGAGCCCAATCTGTGCTGTTATCTTGTGCACAAAAATTTCCTCACATTTTCGCTTTCTCAACACAGTTGGTAATTCTTGAAGAAAAAGACTTCATTTGAAATACTCTTGTGTGCCCCCAAATTATGTGCGTCCACATACATGCAAAATACATGTGAGTGTACCTATGTAACTATGTATGCATGTGTACAGACATAAGCATGTATATCATAAATGCATATATTAAGCCGAATTAAATGAATGAGTAAATGTTTACCGAATACAAAGTAACTGGAAGCCATCTCTTTAGTACACTATAGCAGGGACTGGCTCTTGTAAACACTTATTTCTCTGTTCAATTATGAATCTGTTTGCTTTTGGGTTTTTTTGTTTTTGTTTTTTTAGTTTTCCCAAGCTAAGGAATTCCACACCTTAAAAAACGCCAGTAGCTATGTTCATCAATACACTTCTGAAATAGTTAAAATATTTCATCCTCCTCTCATAGTAAACAAACAACAACCATAAACAATCTTACTTTAAACTCTGAAGAATATCCCTTTCTTCTTGGGATCAGACACACCATGTTCATCATATAGAATTAAGAAACGATATCACAAAGTCCAAAAAAAAGTGGCAAAAAGCTTATTGGCTACTTTAATGTCACCAGATCTTACTCCAGTGGTGCCCCCAGGTCGCCTGGCTCACCAGCAGCTAGTGCACCTCTTCTTTTTGGAGCATTCTCAGATGTCATTTGATTTCTCTATGATAAGGAAGATTGTTCCCGAAACAAGTCATTAAAGGTCTCACAAGCACCTCAGCAGCACCCCTCAGCTCTGATGCCATGCCAGGATTTTTTTTTTTTTTTTGAATTCCCACAACAGAACACCAGTAAGTCTGCAAAATACAACCTTATCCAAAACAAAAAACAAAAAAACTTTAATTAAATAAATTTGAGGAATAAAAAGAAGGCAACCGTAGACCTGAACTTCTGACCTATTACAGAACTTCAGATCAAATCTATGCAGTTACACACTTAGAAGATTTTACTCTAATTGTTGGTCAGACAGTGCAGTCTGCTCATGTTGATGTAATGCTTAAAAATACGGTTACCCCCGAAAATCCTCTCCAGGTGCAAAAGCATCTTCCAAATGGCCAAACATATTTAAGTCTTCACCACTGCAAGCGACCGAAAGAAAGTGTAAAACCTCGGAAGAGCAAGACTTGTCAGCTTAATTTTAAAATAAAATAATAATAATAATAATAATAATAATATACTGCTCTCCACACTTCACCTTTACTTCTCTTAAAAGTCAAAAGTTGCCTATTGTTCAAAGCAAAATCAATACAAATTTAGCTGAATACTGGCACCGCAGTGGTTTGTTCCCCCCAAAGAATATAAGATTACATTAATTTCCTAGTAGTTTAAGTCGAGTTTTACCTTTCATCTTCACCTCGAGACTTTTCGAAAGTTTGGATTCCTGTTGCACACAAAATTACTTAGAATATGCGTGCATACTAAAGAAATGTACTATTATATAAAGCATTGCACATTTAGACGCTACCAACCTGCTATCTCTCCCCTGACTGTGCAAAAGGCAAAAAGGCTCAGTAATCCTAGTTGAAGAATGCAAATAATGTCAATGCACAGCTGAACTGCAAACCCTGCCTTACAGGAACTCTCTGTGTCTGCAAAAAAAGACACACACTAAACAGGAAATGCAACTGAGCTGTGGAAAACCTCAAACTTAAAAATGCAATCGCCGGGCGTAAATTGCATCCATGCATTCGTGAATGCATGCATACGCCTTTGCATTTTTTGCAACTAATGCAAATAGGCTCTTACCTTTCGACTGAGACATTTTCCCCTTTCCTTTGATGGGGGAGGGGAGCACAAAAGACTTTGCCTTGCTTCTCTTCTGTAGCTAGTTTTGCAACAAAGATGCAAGCTGCAGGCGTGCAATCTTCATGCAAGTGGAGTTTCTCTTGACCGATGCAGCAGATGGACTTTCAGGGAGTCAAGATGGAATTGCACACCTTGCAAAACAGTCTGGAAAGTGATTTTTCCCCCAGTTGCAACGTTAGGGAAGGCTGTGCTGCAGCTACATGATGGGCCAGGGCTGGCAGCTAAAAGCTCCAAACTTGGAACTGAGTATCTTGTGCGCAGACGTCCTTCCTGCGAGGGGCGCGAGGCCCGCTGGGTAATGTAGTTCTCCTGTAGAGTCCACGGGTCTCTGATTTAAGGAAACGTGCTCCGGTAGGTGACTGAGCGAGATGACTGACGGAGCGCGACCGAGATAGCACTCAGATAAGCAAATCGGACAAACGCTGTTTAGTAAGTGAAGGGTGACAAACGGCAAGGTCAATGAAAGGAGGCATTTTGTTCTCGAAAAGCCCCTGAATCGACAGCTTAGAGAACACAGACAGGGCTTTTAGAGAACTAAAGCGCTTTTGGCACCCCTAGACTAAGGTCTAATTGGGGGTTCAAAGCATTGTTTTTGGTTTTTTGGGGTTTTTTCCCCTCCAGCTCAGTATCTGTGTTCTGTTCTGCCTGAAGACCATTCACCTGACACCTCATTTCACAACAAACATTTTTCTTGAATGGGGTTTTTGGTGGTGATCTGACCCTTCAGAGAAGATACAAAGTTTTATTTAGTAAGAGGCGATCCAGGTCAGTTCAAGAAAGCTGAAACTCAATACGCGGGTAAGCCTGAGGAAGAGATTCGAGAGGTTCTTGTTTCTTACGGGGTTAGAAAGGGAATTTTGTTTCTTGCATATCAAAGCCAATTTTAATAAAAATTAAAATGTTTGATTTTTTTTTTTCCCCTCACCTGAGGCAGGTGGAGATGAGGGGGAAAGTCCCTGGCCTTGAGAAGAAAGGGTTGGTGGTGGGGGACAGTAATCTTAAGTGAGTAAAATCGAATATCTTGAATCTTCGATACCATGAAGAGATGTTTGTTGGGGGCCCAGAGTGTGCCAGACATCTTCCCAGGACGGGATTTTTCCTTTTTCCTGCAGTGCTGGAGGCTAAACGGTGGGCTCTCCTGGTGGAGAAAAGCATCTCCCCTTCAACAGAAAGCCAGAGATACAGTAACTCCCTGAAAGGGGTTGAAAGGAGTCAGCAGGGTGTGGTCAGGGAGCTCAGGCTTCCACTTCACCTAGTAGACCGCCTTCAGGAATGTTCTTTCAAGGCAAATAGGGAGGGAATGAAGGTTTCCGGCTGCTGATCTGCAAGCAAACCAGGGTGGGAGGGATGAGGGCCATCAGTCCACTCCTGAGACACTGAGGGTACCATGGTGCCTTATAAGAGTGGCGGTGGACAGAATTTACCTGGTGTGAGGGATTCTACGGGGCTTTAACTATTTGAGCTTTATTTGAAAACCCGTAGGAGGTGGTAAAAGGTTTTGAAAAGGGGAACTTAATCAAAAAATGTAAATTTTCCCTCAGGGATATAGGTAGGTTGGAACCGGGGGAGGCCAGAGATAAGTCAGGTCAATTGTGGAAAGCCACAAGAGTCGCTTTGAAAGGAGGTTCAGATGCAGAGCCTGTTAATGAAAATTTCTGGGATTATATTAAGAATTCTAGGAAGCCATGACCATCTGAGTAATGCACAAATCACAGAGAAGGCCACCATGTGTCAGCTGCAAATCAAGACATTTTTTTCTTCTTCTTCTTCTTGTTTTTTTTCTCCCTGAAGTACTGGAGATTGAATCTAGGGCCTTAGGCATTCCAAGCACGCACTGTATCTCTGAACCACAATCTCAGCTCTTTTTTTTCTTTTTCTTTTTTTTTTTCCCATTTTGAGGCAGACTCTAATGGAGGAGTTACCCCAGGCTGGCCTTTTGTAGGGTCTGAACTTGTGATAGTCCTGCCTCTGCCCCCACAACACAAATTAGCAAATCAGCTCTTAAGACAAATATGTATTGAGGTGGGGGACTAGGGAGGCATTAGTTACTTCTGTTCACACACACACACACACACACACACACACACACACACATAGCCTTTCCCCCTTTCCTACATGCTTCTTCTTTCTTTTTTTTCTTCTTGAGATCTTGCCTTGTCTGGCTGGCTTGAAACTCAATATGTAGAATTTGCAGTAATTCTCCTGCCTCTGCACCTCTGAAGTGATAAGATTACAGCATGTCCCACAGTTCCTGGCTTCCTCTACTGACATTTAGGAAAATTAACCAAGGTAATTTCACATGCAGAGGGGCAGCATCTGCCTGTAAGAGAGTAGCTTTCTGTCCTGTGTGTCCAAATATAAGGACTTTCTTTTACCTTCTCTGTCTTCTGGGTCTAAACCATGTTGTACCTTCCTGCCTTCCTTCTGCACGTAGGCTTAAAGCCTCCTTTATGAGCCTTTTTCTAAGTCTCATTGAACCAAGAGATACATGTGTAGGGATCCATTTCAATATAACCCCACTTTCCTTTTGAAGCAATGATAGGAACACTTGTTTCCTAACAGGTCCAGGGATAGGTTCATGTAGACTGGTTTAGCCTAAGCAAGACCTGAACAACCACCTAGAGCTATCCATGTGTAGTTCATGTCATCAGCTGCATTGGTCTTTAATAAGCCTGGTCTTATTTATAAAAGGAGTTCTTTCCTTTTTTCATAGTTATTTAGTGTGCATACGTGTGTATACATGCATGGATTTGTACATATGCCTAACACAGAGCACATGTGAAGGTCATAGGACAACTTGATAGGAATTAGTTCTCTCCTTCCACCCTGTGGGTCCCAGGAATCAAACTCAGGCCATCAGGCTTGGTACCAAATGCCTTTGCCAGAGACATCTCATCAACCCTAGAAGAGTTCCAATCTCAGTTGGTGTGTATTCCACTATTGTGATCTGGCCTGTTCTTATCTGAGCTGGAAAATGGAATACATCCTGCAAATCAAACTGCCATTCACTCTCCATGGAAGCAATGAGATGGTCAACAGTTGATGTGCGTATGCAGCACATATACACAAAACACCTTTTAACCATAAACCAGCCGAACCATATTTTGTGAAATGATAGAGTGGACTGTTTACCTTATATATCCTGAATTCTGAGCGGGCCACTAGAATGACTGGGAATTCAACCTATTTGAAAAGGGTTGAAAGGGAAGTTTGTCCCTTGGTGTCAAGGGGTGTCTTCCTCGTCCCTTCTCTGCATGGTAAAGAAGTTGTGCCCCTTGTTCTGCCAGATTACAGTGCCATGAGAAAGCAAGAGTGAATCCCAGCAGCTTCTTTGTAGGCACATCAAGTGTATTCCTTAGGATTTTCTGAATGTCAGGTCCTTCCAAAATGCAAATCTAACAGATTCTACTTATCTTCAGAACCAATACCCAAACTCCATGGTATACCACCCTGAACCTTACATATTTCCCAGTTTTGTTCCTCATCTCAGGCTGATACCATGGCCAGGAGAAGGCAGGATTTCTGTCTCTTTTGACTGCACTACCCCTCTACCTAAAAGACTCTTATTACCTAGTGGTTCTGATTTGCCCTTGAGTACTCTCAATATGCTCTTTGTATTGAGGGGGTCCCTATCAACACCTTCCATGTGCACTGGGTGCATTCCCTAATTCTGTAATACCTCACATCTGTATCTCACCTAAGACTCATCCCCAGGACTGACAGGGTTCCTTGATCTATGTGTCTCTGTGGGAGACTAGAGTACTAGAGATCAGAGATTTTACTAACGTCTCTACTTCTTAGTGCCCAGGACAGCATTCAGCATGTCTTTGTACTCCAAGAGCTGCTGAAATCATGCATGGAGTATATGGGGTAAGGACCTGTAACCTTGGCTAGCCTGGAATAACTAGATTCCAACAATTGAGTCAACTCCTCAGGGGAACCCAGAACACCTGGAAAAAAAACACCCATGCTATCAGGTTGGAAGTGTGAAATTCTTGGAAGGAGGCCCTTAGGTTAGGTCAAACTGGTTTCTGAGGTAGTCATTCTGGAGTTCTAGGTTGGGTGGGGGAGATGGTGGCATAGGAGCAGGAATAACCCATAGGCCAGGAAGGCACCTGCTGTAACTTAGTAGCAGTAGCTGTCAGTTTGCCTCCTGGGGATGTTTGGCAATGCCTGCTTTATTGTAGTGAAGAAGAGGGAGTGATGCTGGCCTCTACTAGACAGAAATTAGGAATGCAATTATCATACCAAAATACACAGGAAGTCCCACCCTCATCAGAGAACTTATCTGTCTCATACGCCAGCGTTGAGTATGAGAAATGCTGTTGCATAGCATGAGAATTTACTCCCTGCTGTAAGTTAATTTAAACCAATGAGATTTGGTAAGATGTAATCATTTGGATGTGAGAAATTTAGATTCGAATCCTGGCTACAGACATGAACTGTGTCTGCTGAAGCAAGTCACTTCACCTTTCTGTGACTCTTCTGGTTCCAACGTAAAACAGGAAGGGTTAGCCTCAGGCCTGTGAGAGTCCTAGCATTCCATGGCTTCTGATCCAGCTCTTGTAGCAGTATACTACAATCTTTTACTCTCAATTTAGAGAAAGAAAAAGGAAGGATAGAATGAAAGGTTCACTGCTTTTGCAAGCAATCTTGATATAGAATGAGAGAAAGGTAGAAATCTTCATAGCCTCTTTTTAGGCTGTCCTAAGCTTGAAGAGGACTAGCTGACAGTGAGTCAGACTAGTGTCTCAGCTCACGGTCTGTAAACTCAATCTCTCCAACCTTTGCTCTTTTAGGAATTATCGAACTAACTGATGATAACAACCCAACCAACAAACCACCAACCAATGCCCACCCCGATTCTCGGGGCTTCCGACCTTTTACACCCTAAGCCAAAACTTCCCTCTATGGCACACAATCCCCAAAACAAGCTACAGGTGCCAGAACGATTGCACCTAACCAAATCAAAGCCACCTGCATCAAGCATTCCAAAGCCAACTCGAAAACAATTATACCACACCTGGGGTGGGAACGCAAACCTAATCCAAACGCCATTTTGCGATTTTACAGAAACCAAAATAACAAAAACTTCTCCCAAGCGTTCCTCTACAAGCTCTCATGTCTATTGAAGCCACTAATGATTTAAGAACTTTTTTTTTTTTTAAATCGGCTAAACATCTTTCTGTCCAGTAGTTTGAAGGGTTCCTGATCCCTTGTTTGGTAAGATAAAAAGTGATCATCCTAACAACATGTCTTAGGAGATGAGATAGGAAATGTTTCTATGACATTTTGTAAGGTGACCTCTGAGGGAATGGTACCAATCTGAGAAGGAGTGTTTTCTAGAAGTGTCTACTAGATATCAGAAGCAAGGGTGGTAATGTTAAAGCCGTGAGTTGAAGGATCAAATGGGAAGCAGCGTGGGGAGAAGGCCAGGGGGACTCGTCCGGATGTCTGGTTGCCTTTGTACAACATTTCGAAGGCTATTTTATTTTTGTAATTATGCATATATGTGTGTGTCTATCTGTGGGGACGCCACACATACGTAGCCATGGAGGCCAGAAGAGAGTGTCTGATCCCCAGAAGCTAGAGTTAGACGTGATTGTGAGCCAGCCGACATGGATGCTGGAAACAGAATTTGGGTCTTTTGGAGAGCAGCAAGCCTTCTTAACCACTGAGTCATCTCTCCTTCCTTTTGTTCTCTCTCTCTCTCTCCCTCTCTCTCCCCTCCCCTCTCTTTTTATATATATATATATATATATATATATATATATATATATATATATGTAATTTTTTTACTCAAAAGATCCCAGTGAATGATGATTAGCAGCAGAAAATTTGGTTCGGCTTTGCTGTCAGTATCCTCAGATGGGCACAGCTATACTTCTTTAGCCTTCTCTCTCTCTCAGCAGTCCAATCAACATGATACTCTTATTCTACTAGAACATGAGTTAATGTGTCACTAGTTATATATATTTTAGCCAATGGCTCTGTCTTATCCTGGCCTCCATTTTGGTCTTTATTTTCTAGGTTCTACTCTCCATCCAAAATTCAAAGTCATCTCTCCCATGAAGATGTCTTTGATGATGTGATCCCTTCACCCTATTAAAAAAGAGCCCCCCCCATTTAATTCTAACTGCACATATATATAAGGCTTATATCTAGTGAGACATATATTTCCTAATATCTCACAGAAACTTTCCTTGCACACAAATCTTACTTTTTTAAAAAAACTTTATTTACATGTGTGTATGTGGGTATGAATGTATACTCATGCCTGTATGAGTTTACTTGCACCCTGTGTGTACAGATACCCAGGGAGGCCAGAAGAGGGCATCAGATCCCCTGGAGCTGAAGTTACAGACTATTATGAGCCAACCAGTATGGGAGCTGGGAAACAAACCCATGTCCTAATGCAAGAGCAGTTAAGTGCTCTTAAACACTGAACCATCTCTCCCAAATCTTAACATTTTCTGAGAGTGAAGTCCCTGTGCACTGCTAACCCATTCCTTCAAGAACACTTCCTTGTTCGTCTCTTTTTAATTCTTGATCTAAGCTCAGCCGCTGATGGTTTCATGTTCATTGAGTCTTTCCAAGTTGCCACGGAGACAATATGTACTCAGCCTATACTTGTTCATCTGATGTGCTCATGTGTTTATTATCTATTGAGTGCATTCTTCTATTAGCTTAGATCAGCCATCTTTGTTAAAAGTTAAAGAAATGCTTGTGTAGGGATTTGTTAGAAGAAAATTATTTAATTATAATACCTAAAATATTTTGGCTGATATGTTAAGACTCCTATAAAGATTCTAGACCTTCTAGACTGTGACCTTCTCTTCACAACTGGCAGTACTGAGAGGCTTTCAGTCCTCCTCTGGCTTCATTCTTGTTGAATTAAAAAATATGTATAATATGAATATTGGATGTTCCTTGGCAACTCAGAAGTCATGTAGAACTTCAATATAAAATGATTTTAACCTTTGCCCCCACCCTATCATCATAGAGTCTTAGACAGGAATGTCAACATGAGTTGACTGACAAACTGTTATAGTTTCTAGGAAGTAAAGAGTGGAAGACATTCTACTCTGCACAAAACCCTATAAATGTTTCAGGGCATCATCTGTGTAGAGTGTGAAAGTATTGGCAAGTACAGAAGTACACCAAATCTTTAAGTAACAGAGAGCCCCACAGAGATTTCCAATTTTGTTCAAGAGACGAAATTGGGATTGTATCTAATCAAAACTTCTGCAATATATTTTTTTCCTTTTCCTTCCACCTAATGCCTGATTGATCTCTCTCTCCATATACATATGGAACTATATACACATGTACATATATGCTACATACATATCTGCATCATTTTCTCCCTGATACAGTACTGCTATATAGCAGTTTCCTCCAAGAGGAAACATTCCATCTTGGAGGAAAGCTTATCAAGCTGCAAGATGTTCTACAGAGTGGGGGAGAGTAGGGGAAGTAGAGAAGGAGCGAAGGAGAGGTTGTGAAACATCCCATCTTTCAGGGAAGCTTCTTTCTAGCTTTCCTGGAACTCACTCTATAGACCAGGCTGGCCTCAAACTCACGGAGATCCACTTGCCTTTGACCCCTGAGTGTTGGAATTAAAGGCTTGTGCCACCACTGGCTGGCTTCAGGGAAACTTCTTTAAGATTTAATATATTTTAAAGAGAAGTGAAACATTACAACCTCCAGGGAAGCTCCTTAAGTTCAGGAAGCAAACAACACAAACTTTCCAGGAAGTCCCTGAAACTGATCAAACTTGCCAGTATCCTTCTTCCTCCCCCCCCCACCCACCCCCCCCCCCCACCCAGCAAAGGTAAGCTTTAAGGTCGGCTGGGAGACTCCCAGACTAGCCAGACTGCCTGGAAGAAACACTATCCAACCCGTCAAGCTTCTGAAAGTTGTGTGGTAAGCTCCAGGTTTATAGCTTTCATGAGCCATTTTCCATGTTGAGCCTGGCTTTTGATGGTGCAACTTTCTTTGAGTCATTTCCACTCCTGAAAATAACACCCCAGCCATACTCCTGTGAGTAACTCCAATAAAAACTCATTGGTTCACCAACTTGGACTTTGGTGGTATTCTTTCATTGTTTTCACTGAGTCCAACATTTGTTTACACATGCGTAGGGGTGTGTAAACAACAAACACTCATTAATTCCTGACCAGGATCTAAGTCCTGCTTTGTCTGACTTCAAGAAATAAAAACAAACAAACAAACAAACAAATGGTGATATCTAAATCTGGGGTTCCTATTACATATAAATTTGGTGCTCCTTTGCAACATACCCAATCAATTCACACTAATTAGTCACTAGCTTGCATTATATAGGGCAATTGAAAAGGAATTGCATACCATCTACCCAGACTCCCAAATATCTTACCCTGTAACTCTTTCAGAGAGAATGCCCCCACATGCCTCACACTGGTACTACATCTTCCTTTATTCACCCACTGTGGCTGCCTTTTCAGCCAGCTATCAAGGGCATTTTGCTAATAGAACGCACATTTAAAAAGGCCAGAAATGGCAGTGTATGCTTGTAGGCACAGTGCCGGGGAGAGGGAGACAAGATAACCACTGGAATGTGCTAGCTAGCCAGTCTAGCAGAATTAGCATGAAAAACACACACACACACACACACACACACACACACACACACACACACACGACAGATCTGACAAGTCCTTTTATCTCAGTGACCAGAAGAAACATAAATTGATGGAGAAGCACTTTGATGTTTTTTGTTTTGGTTTTGGTTTCTTGGCTTTTGAGATTTTTTATTCCCCCTGTGGGAACTCTGGTGTCCTGGAACTTACTCTGTAGACCAGGCTGGCCTTGAACTCACAGAGATCCACCAGCCTCTGCCTCCTGACTGCTGAGATTAAAGGCGTGCACCAGCACCGCTTGGCCTATATCCTACTTTTGAAAAAGTATAAGGACTTTAATTGAGATCTACACTTTCGATACGTAGGGTATCAATTAGGAAAGAAAGTGAAGCATGATCCCTGGTGAGAAAATCATAAAGTCTTCTGGGTAATGTGCATAGCATTTCTGTACTAATGACACTCAAATGGATTGCCCCAAATCCTAGTTTATTATTCCTTCACGTGGTTGCATTTACTTTTCCAAAAGCAGATGGTTGTGACCCACCACGTAGATACTGGAGACAGAACATGGGTCCTTTGCAAGAACATCTGGTGCTCTTAAACACTGATCCGTTACTCCAGCCCCACTGGGAAACTTTTGATATGAGCTCTAAAATGTGCCTTCTTTACGCTAAGAGGAATCTGGTAGCGTTTTGAGTCATTTTATTATAGTTTAATGACACAAGCTCAACTCATGACCAAGCAAGTCCAGACAAGGTCTGTATATCTCCTTTACACTCTGTACCTTGGACAGGACACTATGACAACTCGGTAAATACAGTAGTTTTTGAGGATGGGTGGGAAACACTGATAGAGGACACGGTGTCATGCCCTTCAAGACTCCTTGGTCTGTTTACATTGATATTAATAAACGGTTCTGGGCTCCATTCACAGACACGAACTATTCTGGTCATGCTGGACTTTGTAAAAAAAAAAACTATTAAGTATTTTGGGAAATTTCTTAGGTAGATGACATATTAAAGATATAGAAAAAAGTATCAATGTCCACAGAAAGTTAAGCTGTTTTGAAGTACTGTTGTACAGAAATAGCATAACAATTATTTTTTTTTTAAATCACTTCCTTTGGATTAATATCCAAAAGGTTTATTTTATAATTGACAGTGTATGTTTATGCCAGAAAAACTAAAAGTGATACTGATTTTTCCTTTTTACTATCCTTTTTTAAAATGTATTTTATGTTTATGAGTGTTTGTCTGAATGTATGCATGAGCACCGCATTATGTGTCTGGTGCCCATGTAGGTCAGAAGAGGAACTGGAAATGATGTTACAGGTGGTGTGGGGGTGGGGTGGGGGAGGGGTATATGCACTTTAGTACACATGCCCTTAGAAGCCAGAGCCATCAGATCCCTTTGGGGCTGAGGTTGCAGGCAGTTATAAGCTGCCTGACTTGGGTGCCGGGAACCAAACCACAATCTCTCAACCACTGAGGCATCTCTCCAACCCCTCCTCATTTCTTTAAGATTTGTCAATTAATGATTTTATTTATAGACCAAAATTTTAAAAAAAAAAGAATGAATGCAATCTAATTCATATATTACATAGTTGAGTAATATCTTATAAGTATTATGTAAGTATAAAATATTTCTAAGGCATTCTTTGGAAATGTATGAAGATTTGATTGAAGTGGTCTTCATACTACTTCACCTTCAAAGGCAAGGTCAGCTAAGGTCAATAGCGTGACCTATATCCACAGTTCTGCCTACAATATAAGGCGCAAAGTAGCAGGCTGTATCCCATTCTGCTCTGCTGCCACTAGAGTTCTTTAGGAGTCTATCGTGAAGCCTCTTTCTAGTGCTCTGGCCTCACTGACTTCAGAAGAGTCATGAAGAGAATCTAGGAACCTTGTGCTTTTGCTAAAGGCAACTGGAGATTTCAATTTTATAAAATCCTTTTATAAATCTGATTGCCAAATTGCATGCTATTGTATATATTAAAAAAAAACTGTATAGACTCTGCATAGCATCTGATACTGTGCATAAATTTTAAGATGCTTATGACATCTTCAAAGGAAAGAATTGGACATTTTTCTTATGCTTTTCTTAAATTTATTCCCACAAACTTAGGGAGTTCATCGTGCAAATTGTCACTATGTATTGAGATTTTTAAATATAAAAATAGTCCTTTCTGAAAAAAAAAATGTTTCACTCTTTTGATAACATTCAGTACAGGAGCATCTAAAACTAGTTATTTAAAACATTTCATGCATGCTGGACTTGGTGGCACAGGCCTATAATCCTAGAACTATGGAAGTAGAAGCTACTGAGCCAGCCTGGAGAGCATAGCAAGACTGAGGCTAGCCTGGTCTAAACAATTAAACGAAATTAAACGAAAAAGGAAATGCTATATAAAAACTTCGGGGGCATTATACACACTTCCGTTCTGTTTTATGTCATCCTAATGGGTAGCAAATAAAGTTGCAGAGCTCAGGAAACAGAAGCATGACTAAATAGGTTTCTTTTTATTGCTTGTCTGTTTCTTGTTTGTTTGTGTGTGTATGCACATGCCCCAGCCCGTGTATAGAAGTCAAAAGACAACTTGAGGGGTGTTTCTCTACTTCTGCCATGGGGGTCCCAGGCATTGAACTCGGGTCTTCAGACTTGTTAGCAAACGCCTTTACCTAATGAGCCATCCTTCTGGCTCATGCTTTATTCTTAAAGATTCAAGAAAGGAATCATGCTGCTGCTAATTTAAGGCCCCAAATTTGTGTTTCCAAGACTTTCTAATTAGGGTTAAAAAGTTAATTAGAATTTTGGGGACCAAACAACCCACAAAGGTAAGGTACATTATTCTGTTTATCCCTGTATCTATAGCTGCCTACTGTTTTCGTCAACACTGGGGAAGTCAAATTGATTCTGCTTTTAGCTTGGTAGGGGGAAGTCGCTGTTCAAGTTTGCAGACTAAAATGTCTCAATTCTAAACAACTTTTATGTGATGGTGACCTTGAGCCAATAACAAGGTAAAATAGAAAAACATTACTGACTAGTCTCTTTTCTATTTGAGTATTTCAGGAAAACAGGGCTTTGAAAATAGTACTAAAATAATATCAAACTGGATGTTACCAATATATCTATACACACAAACTGGACTCAGTTGTTTCAGGTTCAAACATTTATAGAATCAATAGACATAGACTTTGGGTTTTTTATTGTTGTTGTTGTTTTGTTTGTTTTGTAGATTTATTTTTGTTTTTAATGATGTTTATGCATCTCTCTTTCATGCTTTCTCTTTTTCTGTGTGTGTGTGTGTGTGTGTGTGTGTGTGTGTAAGAATTGTGCATCAGTGCAGTTGCCCAAGGAGGCCAGAAGGGGGCATCGAATTCCCCTGGATCTGGAGTTACAGGTTATTATGAGTCACACAACCTGGGCTCTGGGGATTTAACTGTTGTCTTCTCCAAGAGCTATCTCTCTAGCCCCAATGTGGATTTATTTTCAAATGGCATCAATGACTAAGATGGAATTTATTGGCTGAATGTGACAGTCTATATAATATGCTTCGTGTGTTATGTTTCATGCTCATTTTTAAATATTTTTTTTATCTATGTATGTATATGATGTTGGTAATGGTGTGAATATGTGCACATGAGTCCAGGTACTCTTGAAGGCTGGAGACATTAGGGCCCCTTAGAGCTGAGATTGGAGACCACCTGACATGGTTGCTGAGAACCAAACTCTGGTTCCCTGCTAGAGCAGAATGTGCTCTTAACCACTGAGCCATTTCTCCAGCCCTCTCAAGTCCATTTTTAAAATAAGGAGTCAAGAGGTGTTGTATGAAAAAAATTATCCTCGTGTCTTCTGGGTGTCTATTTTTTAGTTCCTCGGATATTCAGTTTTAAATGGGAAGGGACTTTAATAAATAAGGCATAAGCTTGCATTGGATTTCCATCTCCTAAATTATGGTTGCTATGACTTCAAGCTCAGCAAATCACCTTTCTATGGTTTGATTTACATCAATCACCCTTGAAAAGATGCTACTAATGGAACCTACCTCATGGGGTGAAAAGAGTATTTCAATCAGTACATTCAAAGAACTAAGAAAGGTACTTTGGTGCTCCAAAAACCATATTGAGGGATTTTTGATTTTTTAGTTTTGCTTGTTTTATGTGTATGAGGGTTTTGCCTGCCTGTATGTGCACCACTCCTGTACTTCCAGAGGCCAGAGAAGGGCACTGGATCCCCTGGAACTGGAGTTACAGGCAGTCGTGAGCAGCAGCGTGGGTGTTAGGAATCAAACACAGGGCTTCTGCAACAGCAGCAAGTGAGCCATCCTCTCCAGCCCTGCTAAGGAAGGCTTTAGCTGTGATGGTATGGTGTTGTTTCCAAGCCCATGTTCCTTTCTCGAAAATGAAGACACTGCATTTAATATAGGATATATGAATCATGTAGCTATCTTATCAAGCAAAAAGAAAAAAAAAACAGCAAACAAACAAAAACCTCTATTTTAAAGCTACAGGAAAGAAGACTCTCAGATCGGAACATAACTACCAACATAAGGAAATACGAATGGACATTCTTAGACAAATGGGACAGAGAAGAAGGAGAAATATTTTTTATTGCAGCGAATCAAAACACTGTTGGATGCTCACTTAGAGGAGATGGAGGCCATCTGGAGAAAATTTCATTCCGCAGGGTGGAATGGATTCTTAAAACAGGGAATAGCTAGGGCTAATGAATTGCATAGGCCTTGGGCCATAGGGTGTCAGAGAAGAACGGAGCAAACAGCAGAGGGCACGGTGGCGGTTAATGAGAGGCAGGAAAAGTTGCTCAGAGCCCATCAGCCGTGTTTAGAACGTGGTTTCCTTACTAAAGGAATAGCATGATGACATTATTTTGTTTCTTTGCTATCAGCTGAGTATATTAGGACCTTAACTCCACGTGCTTCCCTCTTATCTATTCTATCTACGGGTTTCTGTGTTAAATTCATTCTTCGACATTTCCATTCATGTATAAAGTGCATTCTCATTAACGTTCCCTTCCACCCCAGCCCCAAACCCCTTGCCCATATTCATGTCTGTTTTGTTTTGTTGTGTGACCTATTGAGCTTAACCATGGCCATCTGTTGTAAAGAGGGGTTCAGAACTATCACTGGAACTTGGTGGGCACCCACATCAGGAGATAGTGATTTTTTTCTTCCCCAAAGTCTCTCAGTAGTCAATATTTCAACAGGGTGGGACCTGTCTACAGATTTCTTATGGCCAATGCATATGCATCTGTACTTCCTTGTGGCCGTTACTAGTGGTTGCTGCTTTTTTGCTAATTAATTTAATTAGCTCAGCATAAAAACTTATATTAAGTCTATGTAAACCCTACCAGTCTAGAATAAGACCATCACCACAACTGAGCCAAATTTGAAGCAAGATTTAATTAAGTTAATTAAATAATAACCAAGAAGATACACTCTGACTAGGACCTGGAAAACCACTCCAGGTTTTCCAGGAAACAGCCCCACGTCACATGGAACAGATGCTTAAAAAGGTAGAACCCGTAGGACTATGTATTTCACAGCAGATTCAATCAAGTGCAAGCATATATCCTGATGTACTTCCTGTCTGGGTTATCTCTTGCCTTCAAGTGACTAAGTATTATCCAGTGCATTTGGAGCACATTCAGTGCGTTTGGCTTAACCAAGTGGAATCTACGCGGCTCCCACCCAACATTCTAGGAGGTTATCTGACCTTGGGCAAGAGGGAATTATAGGATAATGTCTTTCTCTATCTCACAGGAACAGCCCCACTAGCACTCCAGGAAGTTATCTGTCCTTGTTATATAGATCTCTTAGGCACAGTAATTAAAATTTAAGACGTAACTTTTGCTTTTACACAGATTTTAAGATCTTCAAGATGGGTTTCTTATCTACAGGGATGTCTCATCATTAATCTAAATGTAAAACCTCTCATTAAAGATCAATTGAATCTGTATTTGAAGGAATGGTTTAATGTCTATCCAAAGTGGTCCACGTAACGTGTTTGGAATTAAACAGGGGCAGGAGGGAGAAAAGCAGAACCGATGATTTTCTTATTAGCTAAATACTTTACTTTCCATTACAACGAGTTTTAAAACTCTTGTGGAGGTTGGACGTGGTGACACATGCCGGATATCTCATCACTACAGTGGGCGAGACAACAGAGTTTTAAGCATGAGACCAGCCTGTGGTACACAGCAATACTCTGTCTCCTTATGGAAATTGAACAGCCTTCCCTTTCATGTATTAAGAGAAGACTAGTCATGAATGACCTACCTTAAAAATCTTCAAGGGTCCAAAAGCTTAGAAAGAATTATACTAAGGTTTTTTTCACATGTATGAAAAATTCAGAAGTTAAACCTGTCATAGGTAGGACATTCTAACACATTTGTTTCTCTAATGTTATTACCATTTTCTCCAATTATTATAACTTCTAAGCTGAGTTTCTTACTTCAGAGAAAATGTGCATATATTTAGCCATTTAATTTATTACGACTAACTTATTTCAGGAATTAATGGCTGATATTAGTCTTGAGAAGCTAACAAGTAAAAAATATATATTAAGATTTCATTTTTCACAGTGACTGAAATTCTGTCAAAGACAAAAGTTTCTGCAGGGTTAAATATCCATCAGCATACCCCTAAAAAATGAATAGAGCCTTGTTTCTTGAAAACGGTGCTTAAAATTTAAGTCATGGGAGGGTTGGTCAAACAGTTCAGTGGTTAAGAGCACTTGCTGTTCTTGCAGAGGACCGAAATTTGGTTCCTAGCACCCATACCAGATAGCTCACGGCTGTCTGTAACCTCAGCTCCACCTTCTTTTGGCTTCCACAGGTACCCATACACACAAACACATAAATAAAATTAAAACAAACAACAAATCATAGGGAAACGAAGAACTGGGAAGTACTGCGTCTTGGTGGTGGGTGTTCCAGGGTCTTTTCCCATACTGCTTCGGATACAGAGTGACAACTAATATGAAATCGTTTTTCAAGATGTTGCACGCACGCATTCTTGGCTCTATTTCTGTATTCACTGGAACAGACAATTTAGGTAGTGCACTTGAAATACTCCCGAAACAAAGACCAATTTCCCTGACAGTTATGAGCACTCTTGAGGTTTGCAAATACAAAGGAAAAAATTATTTTCCTGTTGTCGTATTTACATAATGAAGTGTGCCGGATTGACAGAGTCCCCGGGATGAACCTCAGGAAGCATGCCCGCTGTGTATATTGATTTTATTTGAAGATTTACGGAGTGACTGTAAGTAGTTCGCAAGAAGCTTTGACAGCAGTAATTAACAGTGAGTGTTGCAGAGAGGGAGGGCTGAGGGGATGCGGGCCTGAGCTCTGAACATGGGCATCTTGCATTCTCGGGAAAGCAAGTATTCTATTGATCTGTTTATCTTCCTTAGTCTCAGCTTTGGAATCAGAGAATGAGTCTGTGTGCGACTGCAACCAACCACCTGTTTTCTTCAAATGGAAGTGAGAAGGTCGCATAAGGACAATACATTAATCCTCTTGGCATCGCATAGCCATTTGCTTGCTTTGTTTTACTTAGGAGAGTTGTGTCGAGGTTTGAGTAGAACTGCTGTCCATTTGGACCCATCACGTGACCCCGCCCGGGCTCTCGGCATGCCATCCAAGCACGCAGTAGTCATGTAGGCGATTCCAAAGTTCAGAGTAACCCTGAGCCTTGGCTCCCTCTGCCTTTCTCCGGGGATGTTTACAGAGTGACGCTGCTTTTAATCGCGCCAATGGTGTCCTGCGGGAGAACCGAGTCCTTCAACAACGGTAGGCTAGGCGCAGCGTTTGTGTTTAAAGTGCCTGGCGAGTGATCAAATGTGCAAACCCGCATAAAGAAGCGCAGCTGCTGCACTACGTGCTTTCCTTTTCGTGAAAACGAACCTGCAAGGGCAGAGCCCAGAGACAGGTTGTTTTGTCTGCTGCACAAACTTCCCCTGAAGTTCCCCCCACGGTTGGGGGCGCAGTCCTGCCTAAACTTGCTGCAGTCACATTCCACACCCAGGGCAGAGTTCTGCATGTGGGAACACCGTGCCCTTGCCCGGGACCTTGTTATGTAACAGCCGTAAATGGTCTCGTGTGCTTGTGTACAAGTTAGGAGGAAGAAGGAGAACGCAAAACTTAGCTTTGAAGCCAGGAGTGGTGACACGTACCTGCAGCGCCAGCCTTCAGAGGGCTGAGGCAGACGGATCTTGAGTTTGAGGCCAGCCTAGGCTACATAGTAAGACTCTTGTCTCCAAATAAACAACCATCACCACCACCACCAACAACAACAACAAAGTCAAACTAACCCTTGGTGTCATTTCTACCTAAAAGAAAAGCTTTTGGGCACGATCTCAGAGTATAAGCTCTGGCGGAAAGGCAACTTTGCCCATTTGACTGAATGTCATGAGGACACTGTAAGATCTCAGAGAGTAACTGAGACAGAAAAAGAGTAGGAATTTACAAACCTTGTTTTAGTCCTGAGTGCAGAAAATTGAAGCTGGTTTAAAGTTTTTAATAATTTGCTTTATTAACTGGTAGTCGGATTCTAGCTGCTAAGAGACCAATGTGCTCATTCAGGTATATCCAGCCATCGGAGTCATAGCATTGGGTGACTTGTTGGAATCATTGGTTGAAGGGAAAAATTAGGGGGTGGGAAGGAAGGGCTGGGTACAGATGCAAGGACCTAAAGTGAAGCTAAAGGAACGGATTGAGGTCAGCTAAAATAAGGTCGGAGTATAAGTTCACAGATAGTCCCAACAGACTAAGAGGGAAAATATGGTTATAGGGATTTGGTGGTCAGCCTTTTTAGTTCGACCGCTTAAATACTGTTTTCACATGTTCATTCACTCCCTCCCTCATTCATTCAGTCTGTTTCGCAAGATCAGAGTAGGGATAAGAATACATCTGCATATATCACTTGATGATCTTTCTTTCTTCCGAAGAGCTGTGCTTGCTGTCGTAAAATCAGTTTTCGATAGCTGTATTTAAATGGTTGGGAATTACAGCGATCGTTTTTTTCTTGAAGATGCATTTAGAGGCTTGGAGTGAGGATCAGTTAATCCCTGTCACTGATGGGAAGAAAGAAGAAAAGAAAACAAGAAAGAGAGAGAGAGATAGAAATAAGGGAGGCCCAGAGGAAGTAAGAAAGACATCATGTTTGAGACTCTAAGAAGCTATTAGCACCAATGCTGTAGCCTTCAGTAACAGAAAAGACTGCTAATTAAAAAACTAAAATAAAACATACCCTTACTCTCTTTAGGGTAGCCATTACCAAACATATGCAAAACCAAAAGAAAGAAAACAGAGCTGAGCATGGTAGTCTACTCCTATAGTCTCAGCACTCTGGAGGAAAAGGCAGGAGGATCATAAGTTCAAGGCCAGCCTGGCTGACAAAATATGAGCCTGTTTCAAAACAAAAACCTGGAAAAAAAAAAGTATTGGCAAAGATATAGCGATGGGATCCCTTGTATATTGTGAGTGAGAATGTACACGATTATAATCATTGTGGGAAGTATTACAGAAGTTATCGCCAAATTAAAGATAGAATTGTCATATGATCTGTGAATGCCAGTTTAAGTTGATACACAAAAGAATTGAAACCAAGAACTTAAAGAATATTTGCATATCTGTATTGTATCACAATGACCAAGTGGAGGGGGGAGACCTAAATATTAATCTGTAAGAGAATGGATAGAAAAAACAAGGTGTTTACATACACTAAAATATCATTTAGCCTTTATAAAGAATAAGATCCTGATGTAAGCTACCACATATATAAATCTTGAGAACATCTTGCTATGTGCAATAAACCACTTACAAAAATACAGTAGTATTTCATTTCTGTGCAGTTGTTACCATGTTGAAGTAGAAATAAAACAAATGGTTTTCATGAACTAGTGGCAATAAAAGGGGAGAAATTACTGTTTAACTGGTATAATGTTTAAGTTTTGCAGGATGAAAACTTTGTAAAGATTATAACACAATATATAATAATATACATATTGTGGGGCGGGGAATGAGAGTGACCCCTGTAGGCTCATGTTTCAATACTTGGTCCCAATTAATAGAACTGGTTGAGAAGGATTAGGAGGTGTGGCCTTGTTAGTGCATGTATGCCACTGAGGGTGGGCTTTGGAGTTTCAAAAGCCCATGGCATTCCCAGTTAGTTCTCTCTCTGCCTCATGTTTGTGGATTAAGATGTGAGCTGTCATTTACTGCTTCACACAAGCAGCGCCATGCCTGCCTGCTTGTTGCCATGATGATCATGGACTCTAACTGATGCACCTATGAATACACCTCCTTGTCTTCCTTGCTGAGCTGCTAAAAGGAGCACTGCTAAAAGTGGTACCTGCAATGTGGGCATGATATCCCACATGATATCCCACATCCCCAGCTAATCCAACATGGAGACAGGGAAGAAGAAAAAGAAACTCCAGATCTCACAGAGTCTTTTTTTTTTTTTTTCTCTAAACCTGACTACAAGTAGTCCAGATACTGGTGAAGTGGTCCTAATAAGACACATTTGCTATGGTGTTGAGACCTCTACCCTACAAGGGAACCCTTCCTGCAGACAAGGTTCACCTGCGATGATGCTGAGAAAAACACTTATTAAAAGAATCAGGACCAAGGCTTGTTGCGTTATAAAGAAGTCTTTGGAACATTCTACAGAACTTTGAACTCAAGCATGAACTGACCAGTATTTTTTTTTTCCTGTAAACCAGACTCTATCATAAAATCTGGGTAGCATTTCCTCAGAGTCAGCACACAGAGGCTGTCTTCCAGAACTAGCTGAGGTTGTATCTCGAGCTGGCAGTGGAACCTGGTACTGTAAGAATCACCCAGGGGACGCTGGTTTTGAAGGTATGAAGGGGTCATGAACAGCAGCTGAGGCTTGGCACTATGAGAACCCAGGAGAGGCCATTGGTGAGGGTGCAACCTCAGAGGCAGTTGAAGGTCTGGATCGAAGGGGTCATGTAAAGAAACTGAGACTTGGCATCATGAAGAGAACCCAGGAGAGGCTATTGGTGAAAGTGTAGCCCAGTTTCAGCAAGGGACCCCAGCATTCTGAAGATGCTAGTACCATGGGATGACCACCAAGAACAGCAGCAGTGGTGGAAGGGAGCCTGCCAGAGCCTGGAGGGCAAGCTGTGTGTGCTGTAGAGGGCAGAGCTGAGAAATGACCTGTAGCCCTTTGGAGGAGCCCAGAAGAATTCATGAGTGAATTCCAGATAATTGGACATTGATAATGTTTTTCTGCTATCCAAAGACATTGTGAAAAGCTTGATAGATGTTTGGTTTCATATGGTCCTATACATTTGCAACCCTAACGATTGTTCCTCTTGTAAATGGTTTTGCTGGTGTAGTGTTATTGTGTTGTAGAGATAAAGCAATTCTTTTTTCTTATACAGAAAAGGGGGAATGATGCAGAAGTTTATTTTTAGTTATGTTTAAAATGGTTGTTTTGTGCACTGTTGGGTAAAGGGATGCCTAGGCCCTGGCATTTTGTATGGTCTGCAGGTATTGGCTTTACGTAAAAGATGTTTGATTGCTCATGATCTGCACATGCTATCAATAGAACATCTGAGGTACTTAGGTATCAATAAAGACTCCCTCAGATGAGAGGCTCAGGGTTCCACTGTCCAGTATGGTGTTTGCCATGATAGTGATTCCGTCGGCTGAGGTCTGGCAGGGTTTGCACCTATAAAAACAGCTCCTTGTCTTCCTTGCTGAGCAACCACAGTATATGTATTGCTACATCTAACTCTCTGAAATTATGATCCTCCTGATTAAATGTTTTTGTTTGTTTTTTGGTGTTTTGTCACAGCAGTAGAAAAATAACTAAGACACATATAAATAACTCTACTATAGTAGATATAACAATCAGGAATCAGAGAGAGATGGATGCTTGTGCTTTTCTCTTTCTCCTTTTTATTCAATCCAGGACCTCAACCAATGGGGTGGCTCCACCCACAGTGGGCAGTTCTTTCTACATCAGTTAACCTAACCTACATAAACCCTCAGCATATCCAGAGACACGTATCCTAGGTGATTCTTGAGCTCATCAGGTTGACAATCAGCCCTAGCCATCACACCTCCCACGGCTTCGCATCTACTCAGACTAAAAACTAAAGTCCTCTCAGCGGCCCCAAAGCAACACACAGAACTCACTGTTCCAGCTACCCGGTGTGTCTCCTTGAAATTCCTTGAAATCACTATGCCCACAGATGAGTCAAGTCTTTCCTATCAATTTCTTCTGTTTATAACCTCTCCCTTACCCAGATATCCATATAACTTGTTCAATCCTTTGTTCTGTTGTGAGGCTCTTTGGATATTCAGTTTAAAGGCACCCTCAAACATTCCCTGGAGTGTGTGTGTGTGTGTGTGTGTGCACTTCAAAGGATTTTTTTAAGATTATTTGTGTGTGTGTGCATGTCTTTGTATGTATGTATACACATACGTGCAGGTACCCTTGGAGGTTAGAAGAGGGTACCTCAGCTACTTGAGGCACATTTTCTGAGTCTCCATCTCCAGTTTACTATCTGCATAGCTTCTACTGTGCAAATGTAGACTAAGCAGTGGCATCAAGCCTTGTTCCAGAGGCTCTTCATCCTGTATGCCTCCATCTGCAGGGTGGAATCACACTTTACGGCATGGTAAAGCAGGTGCCTCAAATCCTAGCTTCCTGCCCAGACTTGCCCATTGCCATTCTCCTGCAAAGAGCCCTTCAATCTCAATGGATTGGTAGTAACTGTTAGTTCCACCGGGCAAGATCAAGACCACTACCACAAATTTTGAGCCAAATTTGAAGCAAGCTTTGTAAAATACTGGCCAGGATCACGGACTTTGGGCAGTACCATACCCAAGATTCCCCGAGAGTAGTCGCAAAATACATCAGTCAAGACTCTTATAAAGACAAAACCCAAAAAGCTACGTACTTCCCACCTTTGTCCAATCGGAGGCCAAGAATACATTTTTAACATATTTCCTGCCTACATGTCTGCCTCCTGCCTACATGTGATCAAGCACATTCTGTGGAGTTGGGTCAACTTGGGTTAACCAAGCTTGTTTATCAAAGCAAAACACGTGGTTTGTTATCTTACAAGAACAACAGCCCCCAGCATTCCAAGAAGTTATCTATTTTTGGGCAGATGGGACTTATAGGTCAGAGGCATCTTGTTTTCTAGATCTCTCAGGCACAGTAACTAAAAAACACAATCGTAACTTTAGCTCTCATATAATATGGGATAAATGTGTCCATTCAATTTTTTTAAAATTTAGACTTCTTAATTTTATTTTTTGTGCGTGAATGTTTTACCTGCATATATGTATATATACCACATGAGTGCCTAGTGACCTGGGAGGTCAGAAGAGAGCTCTGGGTGCCCTGTAACTGGAGGTGCAGATGATTGTAAACCACCATGAAATTGCTGAGAACTGAACCAGGATCCTTTAAGGTTTCTTAACACGTTAGTGAGCCTTCCGTCTCTCTAGTCCCATTCAAGTATTTTTAAAGGTGGATGCCACAATCAAGTAGACAAGAATGCTTGTTATAACCAAGATTCGATTCACCAGAATACATGATACAGAATTGTATCTCTATATGACTATTTTTATTTATTCAACAAATGAATGGTTCAATATTAGGTTGACTATTCAAATTAGCACTCAATTGAATAATCCAGTAATTGGAAGCATAAGCATCAATCACTGGGCTAGTCTTATGACCTATTTATGAATCCTATAAAATAAGTTCTATTTTCTCCACTAAAGAAAAATGAGCTGGGCATGGTAGTACATGCCTTTAATCCCAGCACCAGAGGCTGTCAGATCTCTGTGAGTTTGAAGCCAGTGTGGTCTACATAGTGAGTTCTAGGATAGCCAGGGCTATACAGAGAGACCCTGTTTCAAAAACAAACAAACAAATAAAAACAAGAGAGAGAGAGAGAGAGAGAGAGAGACAGAAGTGAAGCTGGAGTTTAGGACAGATTGTTGTACATGGAAGACTAAAGGTCTAATCCTAGTTCTTTCCAAAGCCTTCTTCTCCTTCTTTTTTTTCTTCTTCTCCTCCTACTCCTCCTCCTTTTTCTTCATGTGTATGGATATTTACCTGCATGTTTTTCTACATATGTCTATGTGTGTACAGTGTTCTTAGAAGTAAGAAGTGGGCATTGAAATGGAAGTTAGCAGTTCTGAGCTTATGTATGAGTGCTGGGAATCAAACCTGAGCCCTCTGCAAGAACAGCCAGTGCTCCTAACCACTGAGCCACCTCTCCAGACCCTCATTCTTAACACGACTATGCCTGTGTGCTACTTAGCTCAGAGATTTCATTACAAAGACAAGTATCTCTGAATTGAAGAAACTTTTTTTGCAGCAAATATGTAGATATTTTGATGGCAGCCTGTATACTAGGAATTCTGGTTAGTCAGAGACATTTGTCTGGTCAATTTGTATTCTAAACTCACTGGAATTAATAAATCAGCTGGTAACAATTTGGGTTTAGCATACTGGCTTGGGCAGGTGCACAGCAGGCCTGGTATCTAATTGCAGAATGTGCTTTTGTAAAAACAGAATAGGTGAAAGACTGCTATCAGCAATTCCAGCATTCCAAGAACAGCTGACAGTTCTCTGAACACTCCCCTGGGTATGATGGATTTCATTTTATATGAAAATGCAAAGCAACTGAATTTCTTATAACTGAATTCCTTGATTGTACACAATTTTTATTGCTTATTTCTTAAAGTTAATGTTGGTTTCTTGCAACTCTGCAAAAAATAATAAAGATGGAAAAAGAGAAGATTCTTTTGGTCTAAAGGAAATGTTTGATTAAAAACTCATTTAAATCAGATGAGTTTTCTATTTTTGAAAATGTCTGGTTTTCCTTTTAAAAAATATTTTAATTAATTACTTTGAGAACATAATGTGGTATGTTTTGAACATATTCAATTCCCCTTCCCTACCTCCTCCCAGATCCCCCCACACTTCCCTACCTCCTCCCAGATCCCATCACATTTCCCTACCTACCAGACATTCTGCACCCCCTTGCCAACGTTTTATCCAGGGAGTCCAATTCATGCTGCCGAAATACTATTGGGTGTGGGGCCAACCCTGGAGCATGGCTGACCTACCAGGGGTCATGCCCTTAAAGAAAACTGACTGTCCCTGTCCCAGAAGCTATCAATTGCCAATAGGTCCTTACATAGAGGTGGAACTCCATGTCCACCACTCCCTTGTATTGGGATTTTCTTATATTTGCTACATTACTCTTCAACCATATATGTTCATTTGAAGTAATTAAAACAAGGGAGATATATAAAAATGCTAACATTTAAACATTCATGTTTCCAACCTTAAACACCAGGGCAGATGCCACTAATACATATCCAACTTTTTTGCATATGTTCAGATAAACAGTGGGAGCTGGGCTGGACTGATAACAAGAAAGATAAAAACATTCCTTTAAAAAAATACAGGTATGTACATGTAATTATAAAGTACATTTGATAGTGCTACTGTAATTAAAACATTGAGCTCTCTTGAATTCTGTATAAGACCAAAAAAAAAAAAAAAAAAAAAGGAAATGAAATTGAGGAAATTGGTGGTGAACTTCACACGTTTCTTCACCACAGAAGTCATTTCCTAAGCTATGTCTGTAAGGTTAACTTTAACAAAAAGAAAGCACAGGTACACATGAACACATTAGAATCATTCTGCTGTTTTGTTTGGCATTTTTGCTTTTCCCCAAGCCTGTTTGAGGTGATGCAGAGGATAAATCTATGACTTTATGCTTGTTAGGCAATTCCGTTTTAAAATACATTGTACTTTAATTTTAGTATCCGTGGGATATCTTTCTGTGAATGTTGAAATGTCCTTCCTCCCATCATTTTCCCACTGTGAGCTAGAGGATTTTAACATCATCCTGCCACATTGTCGTCCCTTTCTGTGACTATAATCTGGGCTGCGTGGCTCTCCGTTCAGATAGATTCAAAGCGAATACCACAGTTTCACTTCTTGTTTCTGTGTTCCTAAATTTTTTTTTTTTTTTTTTTGACATCTGAATTTTGTTGTCTATCATTCAGGAGGGCTCATAATTGCTACTCTTTAAATAATTTCACGTTTGAGCACGTGACCTTACGAACAGACTGTCATAGCAAATACAATGGAGCATTCTTCGGACATCTTCGTTATCAGCGCTGGGAGACGCCCTGAGTTCAGTATGCACACAAACTATGAACACTTGACAGGCTGAGCCTTCTCCCCGGCTCCCCTTTACTTTTTCTTTTAAATTAGCAAACTAACAAGTTTCCTTATGGCGTTTTCATACCAGTTTGGTTTTGGCTGATCAACCCTCCTCCCATTCCTGTCCATCTCCCTGCCTGTAACCCCCATCTTTATACTTGTCTCCCCTATTTTCATATCAGGTGTGTTCTCTCCCCTCCTTCTCCCTCAAGCCTCTGCCCCTACCACCTCTCTCGGGTCACTTTCTGGATTCCTAACCTCTATCAACACCAACCCCTACATAGTTAATTACACATCTAACAAAATGTAGGCATGGGAAGAATGGAAGCTGACCTCAACTGGAGCCCTACAGATAATTCAAAACCTCGAGGGACGGCTGGCCTCGCTGCAGGAAAGCAGCAAAGGCGGATTCAGCAGGATTCTCCTGGTTAGACTTTAAGGGCTGGTGTTTACCTGCCTCAGGGTCTTGGCACTCCCACAGCCGGAGGGATGACTCCTTTACCTTCTTCAAGTCTTGGCTCAAATCTCACTTTCTCTGACCCCTGCTGACTCCCACCCTTTCTCTGCCTACTGTTTCTGTGTTTCTCTACAGCACCTGTCTTTTTCTAGTGCACCCTATAATTATCGTTTCTGTTTTTCTATCAGCCTCTCCTGCTCCACTCCTCACGCCCTACGGAGGTAAGCCTCAAGAGTGCAGAGCATTTTCCATTTATCGTACAGTACCTGGCAGGCGGCATTTAATCAACGTGAGCTGAATTTGTTCATTTGCTTTCCTTGCTCATCATGATACGGAAGCCAGCCATCCTTTGTGGGCCTTTCTGCTCCCACCTTTGTTCTTCTCAGTCTTTAACAGCCCATGCCATGTATTCTCAGGAAAGCAGTCTTGTACCCAGAAAACCTGTTCAAGAGTATGATGAGGTTGTAATCAGGAACCCCTCCTATCCCCCCAAACTCCATCTCTAACCATAGCCAGCTTACAGTGCTTTGTTCAATGGAGCAATATAAAAGTACATACGTTACACATAGAGAGAGAGACACATACATTTGTTAATAAATGTCCACTGTTGATCGTAATAAAACTATTTATTAAAACATTATTTTACAAATCTCAGAGGTCCAATACCCTGGGAAGCTTAGGCAGAGAGCTCATTCCAAGGCGTCCTCAAGCCAGGCTCTCCTCTTGGTTCTTTCCTAATCTTCCTGCTCCCTCCTTGCTCTGCCCCCACCCCCCTGCAGGTGTTTTCTTCCTGTTTCCACACAGACCCTCAATAAACAAATGAACAGGAACCTTGGAGGGGGAGGTCGTAGCTGGGGGTAGCACAGAGGTGTAAACAAGCAGAAAGCAGATCTTTTACATGCTACAGCATGACTAAAATATCGCACAACATACCTTAGTAGATATAAGAATAAATAACATATATCCTTAATTTCTCTGCATCGTTTTGGTGGTGAGTTAGGCTAGCAGGAAAAAATAAAAAGAGAGTAAGGCCATTGGA
Source organism: Cricetomys ansorgei (assembly GCA_026225945.1). Taxonomy (NCBI): domain Eukaryota; kingdom Metazoa; phylum Chordata; class Mammalia; order Rodentia; family Nesomyidae; genus Cricetomys; species Cricetomys ansorgei. Next base: position 4,365,318 of record JAMJFZ010001881.1, read on the forward strand.
GATTTAAAAGGCTGAGGATGTAGCTGGATGGCGGAGTGCTTGTATAAGCAGTACCAAGGCCTTGGGTCCATCCCTGGTACTGCATAGACCAGGTGGTGGCTCACACCTGCAGTCCCAGCACTCTGGAGAGAGAAGCAGAAGGAACAATAATTTGAGGTGATCCTTAACTCCATAGAGAGTTGGAGCCCTGCCAGCCCTACATGAAACCCTGTGATGAAAAGGGAAGTTCAATTATTTTTTTTTAACTGATTTCTACTTATTTTTAATTAAAAGGTATTTTCTGAACTGGGGAATTATAAGTCAAAGCATTGTGCGTGCTAAGCATTGAGCTGCACGGTCAGTCCCTGATTCGCTTAGTCTTTATTCTTAAGTTTGTCTTTTCTCCGGATAACTCCTGCTAAGATGTGAAACCATTATGAGTTGATCTTCAGTAATCGGGTGATTTCTGTAAATGGCAAAACTGTCCTGCAACCACCAGGACCTCTTTTATAGACAGTTTCCTTGAACCTCTAAATCCTAGGCACTTTTGATAGAAGCTATAATGATGCCAGCTCTCTCATGGATTCCAGGGGTACTTAGTCTAAATTCAAAACACACCTTACAATTGATAATTATCATAATTGTGTCTCAGACACTGTGCCAAGTGCTTAATAAATGCCATCTTATTTTATCCTCAAAGTAGCTTAGTGATTTTTGCAAATTAAAGAACTTTGTTTTCATTGCTGGGGGTTGAACTCAAGGCTTCACACAAGCTAAGAAAATGTTCTTCCACTGAACTTCCTCTCCAGCCCAGGGATTGGTTATAAGAGGCTGAAATGAGGACTCTATTACAAGTGTAAAATAGACACGTGTCCAAGGTCTTATTAAGTCATTACTTAAGAAGGAAACCCATAAGTTGTTGTAATTAATTCATAGAAAAAAATGTAGAAAGCACTCCTATGCAGATGGAAGTGAAATTTACAAATATGTGTACAGAAAGGTACTATTAGCAGCAAGGGACCAACTTGAATATACCTTCAAAGTATCCTTTGTTTTTGTTTCACTAAAAACTTTTTGGAAAAAGGAAGTTGATGATTATCAGAAATAGTCCTTCCTATCTGTTATATTTCTAACAAAAAGTGACATACCCAAAAGAGTCCAACTTTAACCTTTCCAACACAGGCTCCACAACTTTGAGCTAAGTATCTCTACTGAACCTATTTTTCCCCCCTTGACCAATTGAGAAAGGTTTGCTAGGCAAGAAATTCAGTCAGAGCCAATGGCCAGATTCATCATTGTACTATCTCCTCCGTAACTTACATATCATGCAGTAAACATCCTGTCCTCTCATCCCAAAAAAAAGGAAGAAGTCAGCCATCCCAGATGCTCTCTGGGATCTTTAGAATCATTGCTAACTACAAAGCCCCTAAGAGTTGGCAATTCCCTAAATCTCCCTCAAGATGACGCACATATAACCTTCCATTGAATGGATGCTTGAGCCAGCCCCTACTTATGATTTTTTCAATGCTTAAGGTTGAACTGAGGGTTTTGTACCTACGAGACAAGTGCTTCCCCAAAGCTGATCTTTAAATAAAGTGAACAACCATAGGCTATTGGACTGTGACAGATGTTACAGACCAAAGCTTGCATTTTGTGGATAAGAGTCCAAAGTGAAATTGTTTGTCCCAAGTCAGAAAGCTGGCTAGTAGCAGACCTGAGAGATGAGCAGAGAAATCAGGATTTTCTTCTTAAGTATTAGTAAGTAGGAAGAAACAAAAAATTTAAACTCATGTATTAAAATTACCTTTCAATATATTACCCTTAATGAATTACCCATCTAAGATAAAAATAAATGGAAGCAAACAGGAGTTAGATAATGTCCCCAAGGTAAAATCAGAGACTGTTGGTATCAGGAAGCCTGCTTTCTTCCACCACACCAAATATCATCAATTCTCATTACTTAATTATGCAATTATAATCATTTTAAATTATGAATATGTTCTCCAACTGTAAGTTTGTACTGAGTTAATGATTAGATTTAATATGTGTACAAGGAGACATTTTCTGGGAAGACACACTCATCAGCTGACATTCTCTTCTTAATTAAGTCAAAATATTCCTCCGCCTCAAAGATGCATTATTGAGGAAGTTCAATCACAGATGAGAAAGCTGGTTTTGCATAATTAAGGGTGTGCCTGACATTCAATCATGGGCCAGGTCCAGTGGAGCATCCCTTTAATCCCAGCATGCAGGAGGCAGAAGCAAGCAGAGCTCTCTGAGTTCAAAGCCAGCCTGGCTTACATAGTGAATTCCAGGTCAGCTAGGTCTGAAATGTTGTCTCAAAAAAAAAAAAAATCAAGAAAAAAAAAATGCAATCATGTTCAGATGTGACTCGTATGTAACAAATTTGTATTAGAGGCAAGTCATTTTTATCATTTAAGCTGCTGAACTGAAATACAAGGCATCAATATGTAAGTGTTTTAAGAGATTGAAAAGTCTTAGAGACTCACTGATGTGCTCATACAGTTTTATATCAGGAATACAATGAAGAAAATACACAAGACTCTAGGCTGGATAGTTAAGGAGCTCTGTTGTTCCAACTTATCCCATCTATGCCCCTTGGTCTCTTTAAGAAACAACAATCTGACTTGGGGGAGGCATTTTTTCCTTTGATTACAGCCACTGACCAGTCAACTAGAGCACTGACTGGTGCTCAAAAAGGTCACCTGACTCTTCACTTGATCTTAAAGGCCCAGAAGCAATGGCTCTCTTAAATGACTCAAAGGCTAGTGCACATCTGATGAACAGGGAAAGCAGTGTTGCAATCTGCCTTTGGAACACAGTGCCTGTCTTTGAGATAATATGTGCTTGGCTTGAAAAAATCCTTTGTACTATCAAGGGCACAGGCTTAGCAACATTAGAGGACTGTCTTTCCAGGTTGATCTTGCACTGAGAGGGAAAAAATATGTGGAGGATCTTCTGTGCATGTTCATTCTTGAAAACCTGCTTTCAGAGAGCTCTCATCCCTCATTACCAGAAGAAGTAACATTTGGGTATGTCCAAGTCATAGTCTGTCATTTGTCATTAAAATAGTGCTTGATAAAACAATGCAAAATGGGCTTTGGAATATTATATAGTTTCAGTCTTCTCATGCTTTAGTAACAAAATTCCATAGGCTGGTTGGCTTAAATCACAAGCATCTACTTCTTCTTCTTCTTCTCCTCCTCCTCCTCCTCCTCCTTCTTCTTCTTTTTTTTTGACTTTGAATATTTATTTTATTTTATGAGTATATGTGTGTGCCTGAGTGTACATATGTATCTCATTTGTGCAGGTGCCAGCGAAGCCATAAAGGCCATCAAATCCCCTGGAACTGGAGTTACAGGTGGTTTTAAACTACCCAATATAGACGCTGGGCACCAAATGCAGGTCCTTTGCAAGAGCAGGAAATACTTTAATGATTGAGCCATCTCTCCAGCCCGTACTTCATTTTTTTTTAAAGATTGATTTTTTAAAAATCATTTTGTGTGTGTGTGTGTGTGTGTGTGTGTGTGTGTGTGAATGCAATACCCCAAGAGGCCAAAAGAGGGCATGAGATCCTCTGAATCTGCTGGAGCTGGAGCTGGAGCTACATGCAGATGCTTGTGAAACTCCAGATATGGATCTTATGGGTCAAACTCTGTTTCTCTATAAGAACAGTATAGACTTTTACCCGCTGGACCATCTTTCCAGCTTCTATACATAATTTTTTTATGTTATTTATTTCCTCTCTTCATCATTAGACGTATGTCTGTCTGTCTTTCTGCTACCTTTTTAACATCTAGTACAAGGTGGCTTAGTATGCAGCAGGTACTAAGCAAATATTTTGTTGAATAAATAAATGAATCAAATTAAAGTGAAGTGACTCAAGATGCCTCTTGCGAGCCTTCCATTCCCTATCTTAGTTATAACAGGGTGGAAATGGTACAGCCCAATTTGAAGCCATGATACTTTAAAAGGATACATTGGCTTAGAAACAGAAGAGTCACATTTACTGGGTCCTAGATTTAATAACTAAGAAGTATGGCCCTGTTCTGAAAGCTGCTATGAAGACTATAACTTTTGAAGACCTCTTGGGTACAGGCAGAATGGTTTTATCGTTTGTTTTGTTTTTTTAGACAGAGTTTCTCTGGCTGTCCTGGAACTCACTCTGTAGACCAGGCTGGCCTAGAATCACAGAGATCTGCCTGTCTCTGCCTCCTGAGTGCTGGGATTAAAGGTGAGTGCCACCACTTCCTGGCTTTATTGTTTTGTTTTTGGTTTTTTTGTTTTTGTTTTTCTCCTTGGTTTTCCATGATACTCGTAAGCAGTGTTGTTGGTTTTCTGGAGCTTAGCTTTTCCCAGTCACCTTGGTATCATCAGCTCTCTATCCAGTCGAGACCATCAGTGATGTTTCTGAAGAAGCTCAGTAGTGGCTCACCTATGAGCATTGCCACGTTTCAGGGACCACTATGGGCCCCAGCAGAATTCATTTCCGAGTAGATGCTCATAAGCAAGTGTAGTTGAATGATGGCTCCCTTTCAACCACTTGTACCAGGCAACCATTTCAGATGAGTATCAGTTTTGAGGGGTGGGAGAGCACGGAAAACACTTATTTTATAGGGAGAGTATCTTTCTGTTTCATGTGCCCAACACAACTGGAGACTTTTCTATGTTCTCCAACTCAGAAGCCACACATGGTCATGTGACTTGTCATATAGCAGCTTAGCCTGCAGAGGGTATGGCCTGTCGGACTTTCTAGTCTGGAAGTTAGGCATATAGTACTGACAGACCCCACAATTCAGTCAGGAATGAAGTTGGGCCTTGGAGGTGTCCTGGTTCCTGAGGCTGACCACAGATGACTTTTAGCACGGCTTATGCAATTTCGTTCCCCTTGTGGGGTGGGGCTCTCCATGGGTCTGAGATGCTCCTGGATCTCACAGCCCATGGGATGAATGATGCTAAGGTCCTCATCAGAAAAGATATGGGATATATATCTCATATCCAGGTCTTCCTTCTGCTGAAAAATGCCTGACAGTGTCTTCTTAGCTGAGTCCCCCAGGAAGAAGGAGGAGATAACTCCATGTGTGGTAGTGCAGGTGTCTTGATGCAGTGCAGCTTGGCACAGTTTTTCATAGCTACCAACAGATGGCAGTGCTGTTCTGACAATGTCCCAGGATAGCCTTGGTGTGGCTACTGGGACCTCATTCTTGACTGAATTATGCTATGTGTTGGTGCTGCCACAATGGAGGATAGAATATTATTTCAAATAATAAAATATTATTTCTATAAATATTGTTTAAAAATAGGGCTGGAGAGATGACTTAGTAGTGAAGAGCAGTTAGTAGTGCTTATGCAGGGTACCTGGGTTTGGTTTTTCTTTCTTTTTTTCTATCATTTTTAAAAAAAGATTTGTTTATTTTATGTATATAAGTGCTCTATCTGCATGTACACCTGCATGCCAGAAGAGGGCATTGGATCCCATTATAGATGGTTGTGAGCCATCATGTGGTTGCTGGGAATTGAACTCAGGACCTCTGGAATCTGGAAGAGTAGTCAGTGCTCTTAACTACTGAGCAGTCTCCCCAGTTCCTGGACTTGATTTTTAATACCTACATGGAAGTTCAAATCTACCTGTAATCCCAATTTCAGAGTTTCTGACACCCTTTTCTAGCCTCGGTGGGCATTACATATATGTGGTACACATAAATACGTGTAGGCAAAACACTCATACACATGAAATAAAGTAAATCTTTTTTATTGTTGAAACAAATGTCTGATTTTATAAACAGTTATTTTATATAGATATGGTATGAAATTATAATCTATCATGTGACAAGTGACAGAATTGAATCAGCAGGGAATGTTATACATTTATAGAGGAAATGTGGGCATGTGTTGTTTTTCAAATATAGTTATTTAGCTATCTTGTTATTCATGGAACTGAAAAATAGATAGATTTTTCTAATGGTTTTACATTTGTCAGAGGAAATTAGTGTATGCATGTATTAGAATAAGCTAATATTCATTTAATAGAAGTTTCATGTATGTATGTGTGTATATATATATATATATATACATACATATATTTCTATGTAATATGTATAACTGTATATTGTAATATATGTTTGTAATATACATATATGGAATATATGTAACTATAATATGTAATATGTATATTAAATTAACATAGATCTTAATAGATCATAATCTAAAGTGTGTGTGTGTCTGTGTGTGTGTGTATTTGTTTTTTAAATAGGTGGACTTAGACCTTCTGTTATGTTTTATTTTAATTTTTCCTTTATTTTTGATTTATGTATATGAGTGTCTTGCCTGCATGTATATCTGTGCATTGTGTGCATTCCTAGTACCCTCAGTGGCCAAAAGAGGGCATTGGATCCCCTGGAGCTGAAGTTACAGACAGTTGTATGCCACATGTGGGTGCTGGGAATTGAACATTGGAACATCTGGAAGAACAGTCAGTGCTCTTAATTGCTGACCAATCTTTTCAGCAAGCTTTATGCTGTTTTTGTTTGCTTGCTTTGTTTTTAAGATTTGTTTTTAACTTAAATTACATATATACATGTGAGTTGGAGGGGTTTGGGGTGTGGGAAGAATGTGGATGTCAATGGAAAGCCCATGCAGGCCAGAAGAGGACATAGAGTGCTCTGTTGCCGGAATTGTGATCCATCCAACATGAGCGCTGGGAAATGAATCAGGTCTTCTAGAAGAACAGCATGTGCCCCTAACCACTGAACCATCTCTCCAGCCTGTTGTGGGAGATTTTAGTTATGGATTATGTTCCAGTAAACTGTCCTTGTAGCACTGTGAAGGACTCACATCCTACCAGTAAACAAAAGAGTGGCTATCCAGCTCTCCACATGAATAGGACATTCCTTAGCCTTAAGGCAGATGAAGGTTAGGCTCCATTGATTTGTATATTGGAGGGCTGGGTGGAGACAGAGAGGATTTGGAATAAAAAAGAACTAGGGCAAGGGCAGAGAGAAACAGACAGGCGAGAACTGGAAGAAGCGAGGTAGCGAGGAGAGACAGAAGAAGAAGCTAGCGAGCAGGAGGAGAACCAAGAGGAGAGCATGGGGTGAGGAAGCCTTGGAGTGAGCTCTCTGTCTAGCTGCCCAGGTTTAGAATTCCATGAGATTTGACATGGTTTGTGATTAATAAAGAGCATTGGAAAATTCAACGATGGACTCTCATTAAGCGGTTGAAAGATAAAATTAACACCAGCCCTCTATTTATGGCTTTAGATTATAATAATGTGACCACAGGTGGGTGAAGCGGTACTCTGAGGAGTCGTTCTGTCATTGGAGGGTAGGCAGTCTCTGGGAAGGCGATCATTCTGTATGGGATATAATGAGATTGAGATGTTAAACAGGTAGAGGGATTCTGGAGGTTCCTGGTTATCACAGGGAATGCTTGCCTAGCATATGAAAGGCTCTGGGGTTAATCTTCAGCACCACAAAATAAACAAACTAACAACCAAACCTTCAGGAGGAAGTGGATAGCAAACACTTGGGATGTATCATTAGTCTTTGGAAGATGGTCAGGGCTTTGACAGTTACAGATTTGTGAATTGTCTTTACTGAGGACATGTTTGAGACCACGCAGATAAATGAAGCAATTAAGTTAGCACAAACAGAAATAAATATATTTCAAAGCTATATCATTATTCTAACTACGCACAGGTATTACTAATTTGTTCCTGAAATAACACTGCTCACCAATGATTTGAAAATATAAAAGTCTAAAGAAGTCATCACCATAGCACATTCACTTGGAGTTCACAATCACAATGTAAGAAGTGTTTTGTAAGGACTGGAAGATAACTCAGTGGATAAAATGCTTGCCTTGCAAACTGGAGAACCTGAGTTCAATCTCCAGAACCCACATAAAAATGCCAGTCAAAGCGGTGTGCACTTGTACTCTCAGTAGTGGAGAGGGAGGCGGATACAGGAGGATCCCAGGGGCTCACTGGGCAGCCCGCCTATCCCAACTCATGAACTTCAGGCCAATGAGAGACCCTCTCTGAAAGAAAGCTGATACTGTTCCTGAGAGTGACACCGGAGAGCATCCTCTGGGCTCTGTGCATACGTATGCATGCACAGACACACAAACACACACAAATGCATAAAGATAATTTTTAAAAATGTTTTGGTGTTGTGGGAGTTTATTTTTAGTTGTGTTTAAAATAATTGTTTTCGTGCACTGTTGAAAAAAAGGGATGCATGGGCCTTAGCGTTTTGTATTGTCTGCAGGGGTTGGATTTCTGTGGTGGGGGGATGTTTGATTGCTAATGCTGTGCACCTGAGGCGTTCTGAATCAAAAAAACACCTGAGCTCAGATGCTCAGAGTTCCACTGTTGATCAAGTCTGGCACTGGCTAGGACAGTGGTTCCCTCTGCTGAGGTCTGGCAGGGTTTACACCTATGAAAATACTTCCTTGTCTCTCTTGCTGAGCCCACACAGCAGCCTACTACTACAGTTCTGGTGGGTTTATAAGACCAGACTCAAAGAATTATGCCAGTCTTTCTTTGAATCTGTTCCAAACTTTCCCATGCATTAGACTATAACTTGTTTGGATGTCTTTTAGTTTATAGAACTATAATTTTGCCTGACTTAGATGAATAAAGAATCCTACATGGTTTACCTTGATGCTTTTCTGGAAATCTACTGGGTGAGACTCTACATCTGTAGAATATCACACATCGTGACTCAGTCTAGTACAAAATACACTTAGGTCACTAGTAGTTCTTTCACAAAACTTCAAGGAGTCCATACATTTTATAACATATAAGATCTGACTATAGTTCTATATTTTGGTGTTTAAATACAGCACGCGGGATAGAGCCTGACACACAGTAGCTGAACAGAATCTTGTACAAAGATGATAATCGCCAGAGTTAATTTCACTGTGGTTATCTCCATCCCTATAAGTATAAAATTTGACCTAGTCAGTGGGCTGAGCATAGAAATAGAAAAGACAGATTCATAGCACGTTCAGTCTAAGCCCTCTAACACTCAAATATCAATTTTTATTAGTGTGTGCAATGCTAGATTTGTGGAACCCCAGGACCTCATGCAAATACTCTACCACTGAGCTATACTCCCAGGACAAAGAATATTATTGGAAAGCTAAAAATATTTTTTTAATTTTAATTTTTTCCAAAATACAAGAGCTTTTTATTTTCCCAAAAGATAATCACAGCTGGCATTTCAGGATCTAAAATTGAATAAATAACAAATAGCAAGGAGAGACTAGATCAGTGGTTCTCAACCCTCCTACTGCTTTGACCCTTTAATATATTTCCTCATGTTGTGGTGACTCCCAACCATAAAATTATTTTCACTGCTACTTCGTAAGTGCAATTTTGCTACTGTCATGAATTGTAATGTAAATATATGATATGCAGATTGTCTTAGGTGATCCCCATGAAAAGGCCATTTGATGACCCATTGGTTGAGAACCATTGAACTAGATCAAGAGCCAAAGTGCTCTGCCTTCCACTCTCATTTTTATCAAGTTTTCCCAAACTGTAAGATGGTATGCCTGGACTTAAGGGAGTCCTTGAACGGTCCTTTGCTCTGCTCTCAATAATTTGTTCCCAAGAAGCTGATGAACAATACATTTCTGCTCTAGGAACTCTAGAGCAGAAAGGACTCACGTGCCTCCTCCCAGGTGAAGCCTAAGGATCAAGTAAATCAATTACAGGAGCTTTTCCTATCCAGAATAGTGCAATAGTGTCCAAGAGCAATGCTGGAATAATCCGAGTAGCTTAAACCGTCTACTTGATACAACCTAGAGTTATCTAGGATGAGAATCTCAATTAAAGCCTTGCCTAGGTCAAATTGGCCTGTTGGCATGTTTACGGGCCACTGTCTTTATTGTGAATCTATGTAGGAGGGTGGGAGGCACCATTCCCTACATAGGTGATCCTGAACTATATGAGAACTATGTGGTAGCAGCACCTTTAAGGTTCTTTCCACACTTCTTTAGCTAGGAAATGAGTTCCTTGATCAGAGCTAGTGGTGTGTAGAAGAGTGAGCAGGTCTGTCTTCAAATTCCCACCTTGACCTCCCTCATGATGGACTGTGACCTAGAATTATAAGCCGAATGTACCCTTCCTCCCCAAACAACCCTCTCCTTAGTGACAGCCTTAGAATGTTGAAAGGGAAGACTGATCCTGGACCTATTTGTAATGAAAATGAACTTCATGAACTTGACGTGTCAAAATGATAGACACGTGGTGCTGGAGAGATGGCTCAGTGGTTAAAAACACTTGTCTCCCTTGCAGAGCACCTGGGTTTAGTTCCCATAACCATATGGTGGCTCACAACCATTCTAACTCTAGTCCCAAGGGATCCCATGCCCACTTCTGATCTCCATAGGTAACAAATATATAGTATACACACATATACACAAGCAAAACACATGCATAAAATAAATAAATCTTTTTTGTTGTTTTCTTATTTGAAACAGGGTTTCTGTTAGTGTTTTTATTCAGCTTGGACAGAGATAGAAAAGTAGCCTGGCATTTGGTAGCCCAGGAACCACACAGTTCTGACAGCTCTGAGGCAGGGAAGGCTTCCTCAGCTGACCTGTAGTGTTACAATGTGACAACTCCGCTCTGCTCAGCTCAGCTCTGCACTGCTCCAATGGGAGAGGCTTCCCCAGTGTTGCAGCTCTAAAGGGAAATATCCCAGCTGAGCTGAGGTGTTCTGGATGAGCAGAGGTATTCTTCTGTGTTTCCTCTCTCCTTTTCATCCCTTCTTTTCTTTGCTTCTTGCTTCTCTTCGTGGCTGCCTCCACTGGGGAGGAAGGCAGCAGCCAAAGATTGGCCCTTCAAAGAGAGTTGAAGGCCCCAGCTTAGGGCCATGTTTGTTGGGGCTGCTTCTGAGACCCTCTGCCAGGTTGGGCAACTCCATAGCAGGCTGAGAGTAAGGTCCCTTGTAGGCCCGGGAGGAGCTTTCCTATGGGCCAGGTCTCAAATCCCAGAGCTCCCCAGCCTCACATAGTCAGACTCCTACAAAGGAGAAATGTGCCAGCACCCCAGTGGTCCTTGGTGCCATTGGGGCTCATAGTGGGCACAAGGGGTGATGGCTGGGGCTCCGGGGTCTCCAGCAGGGAAACAAAAAAGCCAAGTAGCAGCCCTGAAAGGCATCTGACAGCAGGAGGGTCCAGGCTACTGGGAAAAGTTAGTTTTGCTCCACAGCAGAAACACAGATAGCAGTGCAAATGGCAGTTGGGATGGGGGAGGGGCACCAGGAAGTGACGCAAAGATCCCTGGAGCACACCCACTGAGGGAGGAGAGAGCTGGTTGGGGTCTACAGTTTCTCTGTGTAACAGTTCTGGCTGTTCTAAACTCACTCTGTAGACCAGGCTGGCCTCGAAGTCACAGAAATCCGCCTGCCTCTCACTCCCCAGTGCTGGGGTTAATGGCGTGTTTCACTGCCCAGCATTAAAAAATGGTTGACACGTGAAGAGTCAGTCTCAGCAGATAGCAGCAGAGGCACATTGCAAAGTCAACGGAAGTGACAAATCACTCGATAGTTGCTAGTGGAAGACAGAGGTTTAAGACAGGCTGAAATCTCCCCCCATGAAGACTCTGTGAGCACCCTCAGCCTCCTGTCTCTGCCTGAGTTCTGTCTGACCTACAGATGAGTCGGTCAGAGTCTTGGCTACTGTGACAAATTCCTGAGAGAGTTCAGGGGAAGATTTATTTCAGCTCATGATCTCAGACGTTCCACTGCGAGGTTGGCTCTGGACTGGTGAGGCAGGACTCCACGGCAAGAGAGGGCACAGTGGAACATATCTGCTGAAATCGTGGTGGCTGGGAAGCAGAAAGAGATTGTAAGGAAGGGGCCTTGGATAATACACAGTCTCCTAAACCTACTTCTTATGACCTACTTTTCCAACTAGGTTCTGTCTCAGAAGGTTTTTGCTGTCTCCCAACAAAGCCATCAAACTATTAAACAAAATCATGACTAAAGACTATGGTGGGTATATACATCTAAGCTTCCATATCTAGTGCTATAGTCTGGTACCTTCCTTTAGTCTCCATTACATCCTGTACCACATACATGGGATATAGTAGAAAAATTGGAATACCTAGGTCAGAACATATGGACATTGCTCTGGACTGAACTGTGTCAGCCTTAAATCTATATAGTGGAGACCTATGCCCCAATATGACTGTATTTGTTAACAGAGTTATTGGGAGATAATGCTACCAGACTGGACCCCAACCTAAGAGGACTTTGTTTTTGTTTTGTTGTTTAGATTTATTTACTTTTATGTGCATTACATTGGAATCCCTTCCCTGGAACTGGAATCACAGACAGTTGTGAGCTGCCATGTGGGCGCTGGGAATTTAACTTAGGTCCTTTGAAAGAACAGCCAGTGTTCTTAACCACTGAGCCATCTCTCCAGCCCCGACTTTGTTTTTATTTAAAAAAAAAAAAAAAGGAATGTATTTCTTGTTCTCCTACTCCCCACTTCTGCCTAGGCAGCCACTACAAGTAGAGAGAGTCCTCACCAGATCACCAGATCACCCAGGAATTTGATCTTGGACTAATAAAGGACCTAATCTATGCTATTTTGTTACAGCAGCAGCAGCAGACTAATACAAACATTTTAAACACTATATGTGACATATATTATTAAGTCAGTTTTAAGAAGGTATTACCGGTATAAGCCATTCTAGGGGCTGGAGAGGCGGCTCAGCAATTAAGAATGCATGCAGCTCTTCCAGAGAACCCGAGTTTGTTTCTCAAGACTCATGTTAGGAGGGCTCACAATTGTCTGTAACTCTAATTCCAAGGGATTCAATGTCCTTTTTGGACCTCCCCAGGCAATCCACACACACTTACACAAGTGCACAAGCATTCACACATGCATAAATAAAATAAAATACACCTTTATAATAAACAAACACCATTCTATCAACACAAAAGGAAAACTCATCACCCTCAACCCAACATTCATAGCCTATAAATTATTTAATTTTTTTCTTAAATTTAGTTCTTTTAAAGGACTAAATTGCACTTCCCTTAGCTTAGGTTTAAGCTAAGAACATTGTACTGGACTCTTCTCAAAATATGAACATTCACGGCATAGATTCTTTTACTATTGAAGAGTGAATAGAATTGGCCAAGTGATGGTTGTTGACAGTCATCACTAGGACAAATGGCAATGGTGTGAGTCAGTGTGAGTCACTTTTCCATTCCGACTCTGTTTCTTTCTCACCTGCTCCATCCAGTATTTCTTTCCTGTGAACCACGCTTTGTTTTTCTAACTTTGTCCTGAGTTGGCACCAAGTCTGCAGAGACAAAAATATCTCTCACGTCAATCCTCTTGCCTCATAACATTCTCAAGCTGTTTCCCCCATTTTAGCATTTCAAAGGCCATTCTTTCCCACTGGGTCCTCTGAAAGCTGCTTGGGTTTCTGGCGAAGCGATGTCTGCCGAGTTGATAATAGAAGAAAGAACATTATATTCACCTGTACTGGTCGAGGTGGGCAAAAAGGGTGCACCAGTACCAAACAATACTTCAAAAGCTAATAAAGAGATTTATTTATTTTTATTTTATGTATATATTAGTGCTTTGCCTGCGTGTCTGCCTGTGCACCTCCTTCATGCAGTGCTCACAGACGCCAGAAGAGGGCATTGTATTCTGCTTGAACTAGAATTACAGATGCTTCAGAGCCACTACGTGGGTGCTGGGAAAGAAGAGGAGGTCCTTGAAAGAGCAACCCGTGCTCTTAGTTGTTGAGCCCTCTGCCTAGGCCCTCAAAAGCCAATCTTAATGGTGTTCTTTTCTCATGGAAAACCCAGGCAGGAATGTTCTCAGCCGGGAAATTTTTTTTTCCTATGGAATTTGAGTTTGCATCTTAATGTTATTTTTATACTCGGCATGCTGGTTTTTGTCTACCACTACATAAATAGGAAAACAAAACAAAACAAAACCAAAAACAATGAGAAACTGGAATGTGGACAGTGAGGAGTGAGTCGAATACGAAATAAAAATACCATTTCCCTTCTCCATGATTCTTAAGAAAGTAGTCATAGCCGACCGACCGGGATGGTGCAATACCTTTAATCTCTGTGTTTGGGAGGCAGAAGCAGGAGGATCTCTGAGTTTGAGGACAGCTTGGTTTACAGAGCAAGTTCCAGGACAGTCAGGGCTACACAGAGAAACCCTGTATGTGTGTGTGTGTGTGTGTGTGTGTGTGTGTGTAGGGAAGGAGAGAGGAAAGGAGAGAGCGAGAGAGCGAGAGAGAGAGCAGACACGAGGCTTCATCTTCTTTTGTTTTGTTTGGAACTACAGGTATGCAGATCCCAATTTACTTAATGTCTAATGTGCTTTAGACAGAACAGGGATGATGCAATTGGATGTGTGCCATTTGCTTGGAATTGAATTAGTTTCTAATTTAGTAGCTTGCTGTGGTCATTGTAGTGTGGAAAATGAAGCCTTTCCATTCTATAGAAAATTATATGACTTTATATTAGAAGGTCTACAGTTGAATTCAGCTTGGGAAATATTTTTTGTGTATTTTCTTTGTAGACTTTTAGAAAAAAGACTCCAGTATAAATCAAAGAAGAGGGTCTGGAGAGATGGCCAGTGTTAAGAGCCGTTGCAGTTCTTGCAGAGGACCCAGGTTCAGTTCTCAGCATCAATATGGTGGCTCACAACCGTCTGCAAGTCTGATTCCAGGGGATCTGAACCTGTTTTGTAGCCTCTGTGGGCACCACGCATGCAAGCAGTATATATGCATGCACGTAGGCAAACATTCATACACATACAATACAAATAAATAAAATTTAAATAAAAAATTTGTTGATTCCTATAGATCAGACAGACTAAAATGTATCCCCTTTGATAGATGTCAAACTGTGGCAATTCTGTGTTATGATATTTTACCCAGGATATAGGGAATTAAATCTATTATTGTTTTCCCATCAAAGCAAAACTTTCTTTAAAATGTAAAACTGTAACCTAAGAACAGTAACTCAGCTTTATCAAGACTATCCAAAATGACATGTATATTTAAAAAATGTAAACTAATTAGAGGTTAGCAAGCCCTAATCTAAAAACAAAATAACAATATTAAGTGATTAATTTGTAACAGGGTAGGTGTCACCCATAGCTGCAACCCTAATTATCCCAGGAAGTTTTATTTTGGGTTGACAAGACTACTTTAGCTCTTAGAAAATAGCTCCATAGTATTTAAGGGGGCAATAGGGAATAATGTATTCGGTTCACTCTCACTCTCGAGTAGTTCAAAATACAAAGACTACCTATAAAGATAATATTGAAAGGCAGATTCTCTTAGATCTTCAAGAAACAGAACATGACTCTTACTGAAGATTTGCCATTTTGCCTCCCTAATTTAGACTTCTTTCCCCGAGATGTCTGCATAGCTAAAAAAAAAAACCTTCCCTACGACATAGGTGGCGCCACATAGCTATCGCTCATAAAGCATATAGAGAGAAAACTCTGTGTCTTTATTCCTTCTTAGCATCAGATGCTCTCACAGAGTCCTTTGGCATGCCAGGGCTTTACCTATGTGTGACAGTCAGCTTTTAATGTCAACTTGATTGGAGCAAGAAACTTTAGGTGTGCATTAATGAGGCACATCTTTGGGTATGTGTGTGAGGGGATTTCTAGAGAGGACTGACTGAGAGGGAAAGACTCACTCCTAATGTGGGTGGCACCATCTCTTAGGATGGTGTAGATGTAGATTCAGGTTCAAAACCGTTTATTCTTTGTCTAATTAAATCTCCGGTTCTTGCCCTGGATTCCTAGAGCTTTTCAGTCTCCATACGATCTTCTCTTAAGCCTTGAACTTGAAGACAGTTAGCACTTGTACAATCTAGAACATTTAACTTTCTGGCCCAGATCAAGAAGGCTTCAGTCTTAGCCTTCTGAGACCTACTACTGACTGAGCCATTCTGATTAGCTCCTGAACTCAACTGATTCTTTAGCCTGCTTCTCAACTGACTCTTCTTACTGGTCCTTCAACCGATCCACTCTATTGATTCTAACTCCTCTGTAACTCTCTTTTACTGAGCTGAGAGCCCACCTTTTCTTGTAAGAGTTGGGCATGTCCTTACTCTGCTAACTCTCCCTCTGATTAGTCACTTTGTCTGCCATTCACTCTGACTCATCTCAGAAGTCACTTCCTGTATGACACTAACTTCTTCTTAGTTCTGCTTCTTGTGTCTGCTTCCACTGTTTTTTCTAGGGATTAAAGGCATGGACCACCACTGCCTTCTGAATACTGGGATTAAAGGTGTTTGACACTGCTGAATATTGAATTTAAGGTGTGTCTTCATTCCATCCAGACCACACAGGCTTCTGAATGCAGCCCTTGGAATCTAGATGCTGGCTTTTACACAGGGGCTATTCCTCTACAGGATGGGATCTCTAAATGAATAAAAAGAGACAAAGGACAAAACCAGATGAGCTCTGGTATTCTCCATTTTCTTGTTTCCTGATCCACCCAAATGTGAGCAAACTGCCTTACACTCCTGCTGCTTCAGCTGACAGCAGTTCCTGCTACCATGTCCTTCCACCATGATGGATGGACTGTAATCCCAAATACTGAACCAAAAAATTCCCTTTGTACTTTATTAGGTATTTTGCCAAAGCAAGGGGAAAACTTGTTAATTATATTATATTGATATTCTACTTTCTTTTTCTCTTGAGACAGAGTCTCTGTGTAGTCCTGACAGTCCTGGAACTCACCATGTAGGCTGGGCTGGCCTTAAACTCACAGAGATCTGCCTGCTAACGCACACCTAGGAACCTCTATTTTGTAAGTTTATTTTTGTAAATTTATCTTCTCAAAATGTGATTATAGCACACCTCTTTTCTTGAGAATTAGGTACATGAAAAAAGACAGTATAAAGTAACATAAGCCACAATTTTCTAAATATTAATAACAGTATTTATCATGATTATTCTCAAATTTGGCTAAGAATCAGAATCATGTGGAAGACTTTTTAAACTCCCTATTTAATTGGTATTTCATATAACTCTTCTCCCATCTATGCAAATGATTAGGTGTAAAAGCACAGAATTAATATATGTTGAAATACATATTCAGTACTTTAATATATTATTAGCTTTTTAAAACTATGTATTTATTTAATATGTATATTTAATATATATGTGTGTGCCTTAGTGTATATGTTTGTACCATATGAGTGCAGTTATACACAGAGGCCAGAAGAGGGCCTCAGATCTCCTGGAACTGGAGTTACAGGTGGTTGAGAGCCACCTGATATGGGTGCTGGGAACTAAATTTGGGACCCTTGCAAGAGCAGCAAGTGCTCTAAACCACTGAGCCATTGTCTCTCTAGCCCCTAGAACTGGCTTTTGAAAGCAGAGAATTGGTGGTGATTTTTTAAGTTTAGGAAACTTGTATCAAGAAACATAAACATATGCTTCATGTGTTCTTTCTACTTGTTTCCAGTGTGTTCTGGCAGACTTGGCTAGTAGATAAAGACTCCCTTTTCCATAAAAGTAGGATTTGTCCTTAGAACTCCTGTTCATCCAATATTCCACACAATTAGTAATGAATTATGTAGAGAGGCACGTCAATGAGAAAGTGATTGTTCCTCCTTGAAATAAAGAGAAAAAGCAATCAGGTTTAGTTGATTTAAAATCTCATTTCTTAATTTCTTTTAGCTCTCTCTTGCCTGCCCTCAGGCAGGAGAATTTGAATTCTCCCCCCACCTCACTTTCCCTTCTATTTTATTTATCTATAAGTACTGTATCTTTACCTTTTGATTGAATGTTAGTAGAAAATTACCTTGGTGCAGGGTGCTGGCTAAGAGAGTCTCATAGATCAAAGTAAGATGCTGAAATCATTCTTTACAGAAGCATTCTAAAGCACAGAGCAAAAAGCCAGGGAAAGGCAGGCTGTGTTACTAATGTGTTTAGGAAAGTGTAAAATTGGAATAGAAGGATCAAAATTACTGGAATTCTATTTTCTGAAACATTCATATGTCCTCTCTCCCAATCTGCAATTTTTTTTTTATTAGCCTTGTGGTTAAAAGTGTAAACAAAGAAGGCTCACTAGGTAGAAAGTACCTAGAGTCAATTCTTGATTGCCCTACTGGAAAAACTCAGCAGCTAGTATGCCTGGCAACACCTGTACCTTTCTAAGCAAACGGGCATATTATCCACCTACTTTGAATAGAGGACACATGGAGCTGAAATGGGTCCTCATGAATATTTATTTCGTGCTTACCTGGTTCTCCCATTGCTTCCTGTCTATATATACAGCACTCTTGAGGTCTGCTTAGTTCTAAGTGGAAATCAAATGTATCTATATAGCTCTTGGTTTTGTTTTTATTTGTTTGTTTTCCTTTCCTTTTCTTTCACCTCCCCCAACACCCCCAGTGGTAGGGGTGGAATTCAGAGCCTTGTGTATTGCTCTACCATGGAAGCCACATCCCCAGCTCATGATCACATATTCAATTTTTGGTTTTGTTTTGTTTTGAGGCAGGGTCTCACTGTGTAACCATGGCTGGCCTGGAACTCCCAGAGATTCTCCTGCCTCTGCCTCTCAAGGCTGGCATTAAAGGTCTGTGTCACATGCCCGGCCTCAGAATTACATATTCTCAAATGATACAGCAATAAACAAGCAAGTGGTCACTCTTGAGACTTTTAACATGTGTATTGGATTTTATAATCTATATAAGATTAATAGCTATAGGCATGCATCAGAAGACAAGATTTTTCATGTTACAGCATCTTAATTAATTGTTTTGGTCATAACACGGTATTTACATGTCAATGTTTATGAAGTTTCTCCAACATTTTAAACTAAATTTCCTTGTTCGATGTTTCTTCTTCTGTTTTAAAGCATCCACTAGATATATGTTGGATCTTCTTATGACATTATTGAGGAAATGTATTTCCTATTTAAAACACCTTGTGAGTAATTTCACCAGGCCAATTTTCCAGTCTAGTAAGCATCTCTTTCACTACATCTAGCCCCTGTTTAACCCATCAGTTGAGTTTTCTTTAATTTTCAATAAAAAGTTCAATGATAATAGGAAATTTGTATGTCTCATGTATTAATCTCTACAATTTAGAACAGTAATATACTTTAACGAATGTTATAAATAAACCAACAAATCCCTTTCTCAAATATTTCCATTTTTAATCTTATTCTGTTCCCAGGCTGGCCTCGAACTCACAGAGACCCACCTGCCCCTGCCTCCCGAGTGCTGTGATTAAAGGCATGTACCACTGCCACCCAGCTTATTTTACTTCTTATATGTTTTCAATCATTTTATGGAATTTTCTTTGGTCATCACTTTCAAGTTATTTTATTTGCTTAATAAAACAGAGATTATAGGAAGCTCTGATATTTCTTTGTGTGTGTGTCTGCTGACTCTGCCTTTTGGTAAATTGTTTCCTTACATTGCATTTAAGTTTTAGTTATTTATTCTTGTGTATTGTGCAGGATGGATTCAGTTGCGCTCTGTATGATGTAGCTATCTTTACCAAGGACTCTGATATTTGCTTTTGTAGGTGCCCAGGTATTTCTGTAGGAGCTTGGGATTTTGTTTTCAAACAATAATGTAAAATTGGACTTCTACAGATAGATACTTTGAATTTTTGTGGGGACCATTGGCCATAATTTCTCTAATTTGAGCTTACTTTTATACTTTAAAACACTGTGGTCTATTTGTCTAGATAGATAAGGGGTGAAAGAAAGCCTGCCACTTCTAGATACCAAGACAATTTGGCTTTTCTATTTTTACCAATACATGTCGTTCAGACCATCTCAATTTTTTTATGCATTGAATTTGGGGTAGTAGGGTTTGAAGATATGACTCAGAAGCTAAGTCACACTATTCTTCCTGAGGACCTGAGTTCAATTCCCAGGATGCTTGTCAGGTGGCTTACATCCTCCTATAACTTCAGCACCAGGGGATCCGACGCCCTCTTCTGGACTCTGCAAGCACCTGCACTCACATGCACACTACCCCTCCTCCCCCCATATACATAAGTAAACATAAAACAATTCAAAAAAGAAGCTTGGATGATAGTATTGTGGCTATTATTATTAAGATCATTCCATAAACAATACTGTTACATTTCATATTTAAAGATATATGGATGCCTAAGATATCCACACACAAGAGGCAAACATTATGCAGAGACTGAGAAAGACTCATAAATAACCACGACACAGAAAGAACTTAAGTGCTCCAGAGAGCTTTGCACATAGCTCTTTCAGAATAATGCACGTGCCATCTATTATTAAACAAATTACTAAACTTATTTAAAGAATTAACAGAATCAGAAGAAGGCATTTTCTAGCTATAGTCAAGTAACAGGGGACGCTTCATGGCTAGCTATGCTAATTGAAATGTATCTTGAAGAAGGATTGGCATATCTAAGAGATAAGGAAGAGAGTTTGCGAAAAGGCAGTGTTCCTTTCAAGTAGAAGGGAAAATATTAGCTTAGATAAGTCAGTGGAATGTTGAGGGGCTTCAATGGGGAAGTTCAGTCTCATTTTCCAGGTTTAGATCTTAGAAGGAGACCAATATGAGAAGGTAAAATAAAGGACATAAAGTGAAGCAGGTGTCGGGCGGGGTGGTATAAGGCAGGGAGGGATTGAAAACTAGTTTAAATTTCAACTTCTTAAAGTCATATTGAAATGAAGAGAGGGGGCCAATATTTAGGGATGAATTTGTGAACCAGGATCACTTAAAGGTTGTGTCCTGTAGTTTCTTCTCAATGTTCGGATCCTCTAATTGGTTAGTTTCATTAGTTTTCTGGAAGATAAACTGAATCAGCACTTTTGTCTCTCGAGCATACAAGTACCCTCTAGTGGTAAAAGAAGGAATCCACAAGAGTAAGCTTATTAAAAGCATGAGAAAAAAAATGCCCACAATAACTTATTTTTACTTGTTAATTATAGTGTTATTAATTAATAACAGAAGGCTATGTTCTAATCAGATAAGAAAATAAAGCAGTCTAAAGCAACTACTTTGCCTGATTGTTGAACTAAGGGAACATAAAATAATAGATTATGTGTAAAATAAACTCAAAAATTGTAGCACTACACTTATTGTGGTTGCTTAGCAAGGAAGACATGGAAGCATTTTCGTAGATGTAAACCCTGCCAGACCTCAGCAACGGGAACCACTGTCATGGCCAGCACCGTACTAGACAGTGGAACCCAGAGCATCTCCTCTCATGGAGTTTTATTGCTACCTAAGCGCCTCAAGTGTTGTATTGATACCATGTGCAGATCATGAGCAATCAAACGTCATTCACATAAAGCCAACACCTGTGGGCAATACAAATGCCGAGGCCTAAGCAGCCCTTCCCCTAACAATACACAAATGACCATTTTAAACACAACTAAAAATTTCTGCATTGAAATATATTTGAAAATTTCACCTGAGGAGCTTCACATCACACAATATTTTAGAAACAAACCTTAAAGCAAGATCTATTTGAGTTTGGAGAGAGAGTCAAGAAAAAGGAAGGTCAGCCTAAATAAAAACAAAGTTCAAATAATGAAGGCAAAATATTCCTAATATTCTCTTTCCCTTTGGTCTAACTCTTAATTGGCCTCCAGGTCTTGAGACAGTGGTTCCTTGAAATAGGTGAATCCTCTCAGGTTTAGATTCAGTTGATCTCTAGTGTCCTTCTACAGACAATAGCAGCCTTGATGCTAGTGACCATTCTCCATTGGCACATTCTGTCTCAGAGCTCCCTTCGTAGTCGACTGCTAAACAGTTGGTACCAAGTCTGTCTCTTTTCAAATGCTTAGGATGGTACCCAACATTAAATACGCGCTTCATAAATATTTACTGAGTGAGTAGGCACAATAATGGAGAAAGCAAACCATGATAGAAAGGTGCAAGGAACAAATGTGGGAAGCCACAATTAGTCAGAGGAAAAAGGAAAACATTTCCAGGAAATCATTCGCGGAAAATGTTTTTGTTCACTGTGCACCGACTTCCTGTCTGCTGTTCCATTTGTTCATAATCTCGAGTGCTTTTTAGTTTTCAGTTACTTAGCTCCTCTTTACTTTAAGTGACGGGAAAAAAAAAATACACAGCTCATTTTTGTCATCATTAAATAAAATACTACGTAGAAAACATATAGAACAGTGAGCGGCACCGGTGAGGTGCTGAACAATTATATTTTTTTTCACACAACTCATTTCTGGAACTCCCTGAAGCAGCTCAGATAGTGGGAGGTGGCAGCTGTTTTACAAATAATAAATAATAATAATAATAATAATAATAATAATAATAATAAATAATAATAATAATAACGTAATAAGTGCTAATAATCACAGTGCTACAATGTAGAGAATGAAAATGTATTCTAAGAATTACAAGGGGCTGTGCTGGAGAGATGGGCAAGTGGTAAGAAAGCTTGATAATCTTACAAGAGATCTGAGTTCGGTTCCCAGACCCCCAGTCGGGTGGCTCATAACTTTAACTCTCTGTCCAGGGCATTTGACACTCTCTCTTGGCCTCTGTGGGTACACATCCGCATCAACACACACACACACACACACACCTTTAAAAAGAGAATTACAAAGGGTCTGTTAGTTTTTTATTGCTATTGTTAACAAGTTGTCATAACCTTAGTGATTGAAAACAATAATACCACCCTATCGTTTTACAGCTCTAAATTTCGAAGTCTAAACTCGGGGCTCTCTGGGATAAAGCTTCTGTTCCTGTCCGGATGCTCTAGAGGAGGGTCTATTTCCCTGCCTGTTTCAGCTTTTAGGGCCATCTGCATTCCATCCTCCATCTTTACAGGCAATGGTGGTGAATCAAGTTCCCATATCGAGCCACCCTGCCCTCCCCTTCCATAAGGACATGTTTAGGAACCAGGACCACTTAAGGTTTAGGTCAGGCAGTTTCCTTTTCTTAAAGTCCCGACCCTCTGTTTCATCAGCTTCAGCACCTTTCTCTCCCTTCTAGGAACCCTTTGAATTGTACTCAGTCCACCAGGATAGTTGAGGATAATCCCTCACTTTAAAGCCAGCCAATTAGTAACCTTAATTCCACCTGTAATATTAATTCCACACAAAGTAACACCTTGCTCTGTTCCCAGGCTTAGGATATAAACATTTTTGGTGAGTCATTATTCTGCTACTTATGCAGGGACAGGTATTGGTGGCAAAGGGATCACGATAACAGGAGAGAAAGATCCACAAAGAAGTATAGCATGGCTTATTTCAGTTTGTCTTGATTCTAGTGACCATCGAAGTAGTTAATGATTTGTTCTGAAATTACGCTTTTCTGGTCAGAAGTTTTCAGTTTCTGAAAAAAGTTTTCAACTTTCTTTTTTCTTTTTAATCTGTTGTCTTTCACATTTCACAGTCTCTCAGAACGTAAGCAGCCCTGGTCTTCGGTTACCTGGAAACAGCTGTGGGATGTAATTCCTACCCAGAAACATGAACTTATTTGAAACCGATAGGTGTCTCCTGACTCCCTCCTCACCTATCTCAAGTTTCAGTCATCTTCCCGGTTTTCAATTTTACCATTTTAAAGTCCATCTCCTTTCCCAAAGTAGGAATGAAAACTCAAACGGAGCCAAGTCTGCCTTGACCCTTGAGAGGCAGACTCTTCTCTGCTTTTCTAGTACATTCTCCTCATTAAACCAGGCCTTCTATCTTTTCCTCTTGAAAGGACCAGACAGCACTAGCTCTTGATAATTCATTCTATGTAATTTAACAATGAAACAAATATTAATACCCATTGTTTGCTAGGGTTTTTTTGTTATTGTTTCTGAGATGGGTTATCACCATTTTGATTCTAACTCAGGGGTGCAAGAGAACTCCCTCCCTAGCTTTCTGAGGTCTGGAACTATATAAGTTTCTTTTGTTTTGTGTGGAAAAAGTTGGATTTATTTATTTATTTATTTATTTATTTATTTATTTATTTATTTAGAGACATGCTTTTCTTTAAAACTTGGTGACGCTGAACACACGATCCTCCCACTTTAGCTTCCCGACTGCTGGGTTTAGCACACTAGCTCTAAAAATACCAGACGTTAACCATCATGGTAGTGCAAAACCTATAACACTATCCTAGCACTTGGGTGGTAGTGTGGGGGTCGGGACCCTCGCCCACCTTAAGATTCAGGTCCCTAGTCTAGAAAAAGACCAAAGCAGCCAACTTTAGTCAGGCTTCTAAGAGCACCAAAATTGTGTAGGCCCAAGCCAGGAGCACCGTGACCCAAAACAGTTCCCAGAGTTAAAGAAAAACACTTTCTAAGACAAACAAGACAGCCTTGGGCTAAAAGAGTTTCCCCATGTAGACAGCCCATGGCCTCGTAGACAGCCCATGGCCTCGGGCTAAGAGTCTTCCCCCCACCCACATTGACTAAGACCCTAAAGTTTACATTTTCTAGGAGCCCACAACCTTGCTATATGCCAGCACCAATCAGTTTAAAGGTTAACTGGCCCCTACCTATCAAAATGGGAAAACAATTTGGGGACCAATCAACTTGTCCCAACTCGGTTTGTGCCTAGCAACTGTTTCAACTGTATAAAAAGCTTCACCATTTACTCGTGGTCGCTTCTATCCTGCGTGTTAGAATGGCCCCAGTATACTGGAATAAATCCTCTTGCTATTTGCATCGATATCCTGTCTGTGAGTCTCTGTGGGGGTGCGGCATTCCGGTTTGGGCCCTGGGGGTCCCAGTTTGGATCTCTGAGGTCCAACATTTTGGTTCCCTGACTGGGAATCGATGCATCCCCCCAGACCCCGCAAGTCGGGTATCGGAGGTAAGCTCGAGCATCTGTTGTCTGTCTACCTGTTTGCCTGTCTGCCTGTCTGTTTGGAACAAGTAACTGGTCAGAGCTGTAACTGTGTCTGTAACGGTCTGTGGTGTGCATGGTCCGTAAGGATCCCGCCACTCGGCTTAAGCTTACCGGGACGGTATAAGCCAGGACGGACCCTGGAGGACGCTCCAGGGATTTTGGAGAGGACACCGTGAGGTTTTCTCTCCGTCTGAGCCGGGGGCAGGCAGCCCCGCGACCTGGCCGGAATCTCTGCCATACTTTCGATTTGGCAGAGACCGGCAGGGAAATTCTGTCTGATATCTGGGCTCTGTTTTTCTGTGTATCTGAGAGTCAAGGACTCCCCTCTGCTGCTGTGACTTCCATAGAGGGACTGTGGAAGTCCCCTCCTGGGCGCATCTGCATAATCTGTTACATAGTGTGTGTTGTCTTGTATTCTCACTGGTTCTTTCTGACTTGTTGACGATGGGACAAATGACTTCGACTCCCCTCTCTTTGACGCTTAACCATTGGTCTGAGGTTACACCATAGCCGTAAGAGGGCTGCTGATGAGCTACCCTCCTGTCTGGGGTCGTGATGACCCGTGTCGGGAAGCTTGGGTTGTGAGAGGATCCATCTGGGGTCATAGGACCCACCTGGAGGTCCTGACCTGCTTGGAATCTGGAGGCTGTGGAGGCCTTTCCGCTGACAGACTCTCTGGCCGAGAGCTCTGGGTGGACAGTGGTGCCGAGTGCTTATCTGACTCTAGAAACACTAGAGGGTGCACTGCTGTTGATTCTGTGTGTGTGTATGGCTAGACTCGGACTGACTTTGTTTTTGGATGTGGACAAACTCCATCTGGACCTCTTGACATAAGTATGTCTCATTTTAAGGGAGTCAAGGACAGAGCAACTTATCAGTCAGTTGAAGTGAAAAAGAGAAAAAATACATACTTTTTGTTCTTGGACACCTGAAAACTTCTGAGAAATTGTGCGGTGCCACTGTCTTGTCTGATTCATGTTTGTCTCTGTTTCATGGTTATATGTTTTGTGTTTGTCTGTTTTCCTGTGTAACACACGAGATCTGACGTGGGCCAAGCAACTCCTCTCATATACTGTGGGTAAGTGGCAGTGCTGCCAGCCGGGAATGCAAGCCAAGCCTAAACAAGGGGTGGAAGGCCAGCTACAGGAGAGAGGGGTTGCTGCATTGAGCAGACCTCTGGGGCCCACCCCAGCCAGAGCTGCCAGTTTCACTCAGCCTTGGTTTGGGGCTCTCAGCCACAGGAAGGAAAGGGTTAATGAGACAAAGCTAGCAGAAAGAGGCAGGAGGGGGTGCAGCTCACCCACTCTTGAGATAACAGTCCTGTGGCCTTGCTGAGGCAGGAGGGGGTGGAATGCACCTACTCTTAAGACAACAGCCAAACTTTCTTGTGTAAAAATCACTCAAATGGTATTTTAAAATATATTTGTGGTTTGGGTAAGGAAACCTAACAGTTTTAAAGATTTAGGTGCCCTATAATGACTGCCACTGAGATAGAGCTTGCTAGAAACTAGAGGACAGCCTGCTGTTTGGGGAGAGACTTCTTGGAGCAGTTTCTGCTGCTGGCCAGAGTTCCGGAATGGTTTATGCACACTGTCCCTGTCGTCTCTGTGGCCATTTGCGCGCATGGCTACGGAGATAGACGTTTTTAAAAGGACGCTGGGCTGAACTGTTTCGGATCTCTGCTTATGCAGACAAATTGTAAAAAAGCATCAGGTCATATCAGGGGAAGTTCTGAGGTCTCTCTGTTTTCTATCTGAGTGTGTGTGAATGACGATGTTTTTTTCTAGTGTAAGTTTAAAAAGAGAGCATTAAATTAAAGCTGAGTAACGTATGTGTGACTGCATTTTGGATGTGACTCCATTTAGGATGTGGACACTACCATTCTTTTCCAGGATCAAAGAGGAGATAAAGGTAGCCACATGTTGCCATTCAAGGAGACAACAAATCTCAGATATTTAAATTAAATTAGATTTTATTTTGTATGATTTTTTCTCTTCTATGCTGAAAATAAGATAGGATCTTTAAGAACAATGTTTAATAAGGGATCAAAGCTATGCCTCTGTGTATTCAGATACAGGAATGTACTTTGTGCTGACAGCCAAATTTTTAGGGTGAGAGTTATGGGATTAAAACAAAGTAAATCAAGGCAATTGAGGTTTGAGTAAACAACCTGGCAGTCTTTAGAGATCGAGAGGCCATGTGATGGTTTTTTCTATACTAAAAATAAGAGAGAAATTTTTAAGATAGCTGAACTGCCACTGCACCAGAGCTGATTCAAACAGGCCTGGAAGGCAGACTGCCTAGGAGGGTGTGACAAAAGGAATATACATTACAATAGAGGAACTTTATTTGTGGTGCTGCAGGCACACAGTTGGAAGGTCTATTCGGGTGCAAAGATGTATATTTTACCTGCTTGTCTTTGCTAGCTTTGTTAAGCCTTAGCTACTTTGATAATTAAAGTAAAAAAAGTGATCTAAAATATATAGATAAATTCTGGCTGTAAAGTTCTGATAAGCTGATCCTACTACAGGCACGAGTTCAAGATTTTAAATGTTAGCTGATGTATTAATTTTGTCTTGGTGATCGCCAGTGTCAATGTATAAAAATAATGTGTATTTTGTGCTCATTTGAATATCACTGTCTTAAATGTTAGCTTGCCAGATCTGGGGCAAGTTTACTTAGAAATGAGTCTTGCTGCAAACTTAGAGGAGAGGCATGGAACAGCTTGTGCTACTCGCCAAAATGCTAAAATAATTTCTGCCACTAACAGACAATTTGTAAAAAGGCAACAAGTCATCTCTGAAAAAGTCCTAAGGTTCCTCTGTTGTTCCAGACCTGATTAAGATTTCTCTATCTGTATGTGAAATTATACTTTTATTTGAGTCACCAGGATAAAGATTCATTTTGTGGTTCAAGTCAATGGTCAGAATCATAACAGGCCAGGAAAAAGAACTGGTCCTGAGCCGGGGCCAGGAGGGAGGGGACCACTCGGGCGGAGAAAGATGACAACCCGGTGTGGAAGATGAGTGGGCATGGATGAGATGTTAGACAGAGGCGAATTTCACAGGGTGTGTGGAATCTCCCCCAATTCCTAAGACAGTAAAAGAAACAATTGGCATTGAGAGGGAAGGTCTGAGGAGACCCAGAAACCTTGTCCCAGGGGAGCAAGAAAGAACAGCTCAGTTAATTCAAGTCCCAAGGACATCCCATGTGCTGCATTTTGCGGTGGGCTCCCTGCCAGGGAGATAAGAGGGTTTCTGGGGGTTAAAAAGTGAGAGACAAGTAGGCCTGGGGAAAATACCTTGTTCCCTCCTTCCTGCTGCTG
Source organism: Cricetomys ansorgei (assembly GCA_026225945.1). Lineage (NCBI taxonomy): Eukaryota > Metazoa > Chordata > Mammalia > Rodentia > Nesomyidae > Cricetomys > Cricetomys ansorgei. The sequence goes on from JAMJFZ010001881.1 coordinate 4,393,478, forward strand.
CCCCTAAAACTAAAAGGCAGGAATTTGACCCAAACTTGGCTTCCCAGAGAGTTCTGTGACTGTCTTAAGTCTGCATGAGATGGCAAGATGACATACTCGGTGTATAAAGGAACACACACAGGGGTAAAGAGCCAATACAGAGCAGGTACTCTGCGCTCCTTTGGAGAGCCTAAGGAGAAGGCAAAGGGTCAGGAGGGTAGACTAACAAGAAGGTTAACTCATCACAGTGGTCCCTACATAACTGAGGCCTCAATACCAACCCTCTTGAGAGTGTATTTTAAAATTGTGTTTTAAAGATGTGTTTTCTGGTATAGATCTAAAAAGAAAATATTAAGTTAAGATAGATTTTATATAGTGTTTCTGTATGCTAAAATAAGGTTTATAAAGTTAAGATTTTAAGAAGAGTGTTTAATAAGATATCAAAAGCTATATGTCTGTGTATTCTTACACAAGAATACATCTTTTACTGACAGTCATCATTTCAGTTTAAGAGTAAAGTGTTTAAAACAAAACAAAAATAACTGAAGTTTGTTTATAAAAAACCTGCAGTTTTAAAATTAAGAGGTTATATGATATCTGAGCTCTAGGGTAACAGTTGGCTTAGGCCTAAAAGACAAAATGCTGCTGAAAAGAAAAACTGTGTGCATTACACTGTGAGATATTATAAATACAAAGTTGGAAGGTTCTAAACTACTTTAAGAAAACTTTAGGTTTTTACAAAAGTTAAAAGTTAAAACTAGATGTTTTCAAAAACAGCTTTTAAGATATTTAAATTCACAAGGCTATGAGACAGTTTAAGTTAAAAAGATGTTTACAATGACTTAAATAGTACAGCAAAGCAGAAGAAATTATAGGCAAAGTTTTGTTAACATAGAGATACTTAGAAACAACCTAAGAGATACTAAACATAGATGGCCCTCAGCCCTCATAGATCTGCTGATTATGGTTTTAATTGGAGTTACAAGTAGAGACCCCAGATCCTAACAGTGACCCCAACACCTCCAGAGAAGACAGGCGGGGGGGCAGGGGGGGGGAAACGACAGAGCAACCTCATCTGGATTGTGATAATGCACCACTGGGCAAAACTGCCCAATGCCTCACCTGCCATAGACCTGCCTAAACAGTGGACAAGTAAGACACTAGAGAGTAGATCACCCTGCTTTGCATGGACAGAGCGGGGTTTGATCCCTCTGAGTCTTATCCACAGGAAGATACCTACTGGTCTGGCAACTGAAGACTGGCCTGGCAACGGAAGACGGTCACTGCCTTGAGACCTCTGTTCCCCATAAAGTCACAGAGAACACGGAGAGTCCAGGGTCATCTGTCTAGGTATGGGTAAGTCTCTGTCATTTTAACTGAGTTACACTTTTTGCTATAATTTAGTATTCCCAGATCTCTGGTGGCGTTGATGGCTAACTGTAATTCTGTTAGTTTAACAGCAATAGACAACCAGTTCCTCTCTCTGAGGCTACTAGAGTCCCTTTCTGAATAAGACAAACAGTATTGTCTCGCTAACAGGTCCCCTGTTAAAAGATAAATAGGTTTTTAAAAATTTGCCTAAAAATGACTGCTCTTGGTAATAACAACTCTGTATTTGATAGATAGTTAGATTAAAGAAAGTTTAAAGGAATGTTATGAGGTTTTTAAAATACAAAGGTCTAAAGAAAGTGATTTAAGTTTTGAGTGTCTGAGAAAATGTTAAGATGAGAAGGTTTAAAAGTCTGCAGATATGAAAGCCTAAGTAAGTTGTGAAGGTCTGAGTAAGTGAAAAGGTGGTTTGAGATAAAAGTTAAAAAGGTATAAGAAAGCTAAGAGAGCAATGTAAACTTTAAAGGTTCAGAGTTATAACCTGGTTTTGGTTACTCTGTAAACAGATATTAATTGACTAAAAAAACAGATTCTGTGTTGTATAAATTATGGATCACTTTAAAGTCCCTAAGAACATATGTTTTTAAGTGCCTAAATAGGCTCAAGTCTGAGGTGATTCTCATTGGTGGTTTAACAAACACTTGCTAGTCGTTCTTTCTACAATGTAAATTACAATGATAAAACGTTCCAAATGTAAGCTTCTGTAAACTTTAACTTCTGCCTCTAGTTTTTATCCATCTCAACAGATCACCAAATGGCTAACAGACACCATCCAGGCATCAAACTGCTTCAACTACTGTGAGTCCTGGACCTGCTGAGAGCTGATGACCAGTCCAGCTGATGTGACCACCCCTGTCCACTCTGCTGGATCAGCAAACCAGGTGCACCCCACTGCCTAACTCCCCCCCCCAGCTTTTGACTAATACTAGCCTGTTTGGGGCCCCTGAAGACATCCCCTCTCAGCAGGAAGCAGTCTAAGAGATTACAACGTCCCATTTCCACAGGCTGGAACTTTTAGTCAAAAGAAAAACTCCCTAAGACTGGGGACATGGCATGTGTAGTGCCTATGGGAACACCAAAACATTACCTGTTGAGGCCAGATAGACTCAAGTTCATTAATAGCTTTTGTTAACAGTACAACAGTATCAGTTCCTTAAAGATTCTCCAGAGAGTGACTATAAGCCTAAACTAACCAATGCTAGTGATCAGGAGCTAAAACAGCTGTTCCATGATTGGAACAGTCACAAGAAAAAGGGGGGAGATGTGGGGATTGGGACCCTCGCCCACCTTAAGATTCAGGTCCCTAGTCTAGAAAAAGACCAAAGCAGCCAACTTTAGTCAGGCTTCTAAGAGCACCAAAATTGTGTAGGCCCAAGCCAGGAGCACTGTGACCCAAAACAGTTCCCAGAGTTAAAGAAAAACACTTTCTAAGACAAACAAGACAGCCTTGGGCTAAAAGAGTTTCCCCACGTAGACAGCCCATGGCCTCGGGCTAAGAGTCTTCCCCCCACTCACAATGACTAAGACCCTAAAGTTTACATTTTCTAGGAGCCCACAACCTTGCTAGCACCAATATGCCAGCACCAATCAGTTTAAAGGTTAACTGGCCCCTACCTATCAAAATGGGAAAACAATTTGGGGACCAATCAACTTGTCCCAACTCGGTTTGTGCCTAGCAACCGTTTCAACTGTATAAAAAGCTTCACCATTTACTCCTCGTGGTCGCTTCTATCTTGCATGTTAGAACGGCCCCAGTATACTGGAATAAATCCTCTTGCTATTTGCATCGATATCCTGTCTGTGAGTCTCTGTGGGGGTGCGGCGTTCCGGTTTGGGCCCTGGGGGGTCCCAGTTTGGATCTCTGAGGTCCAACAGTAGAAGCAGGAGGATCAAGCCTTGAAGTCCAGATTTGGTTACATAAGGTGTTTGAGAGTAGCCAGAGCTACATGAGACCTTGGTTCAATTAAAAAAAAAAAAAAAAAAAAAAAAAAAAAAGGGATCTGGAGAGATAGCTTAGCGTTAAGAGCATTAGCTGCATTTCCAGAGGACCAGGGTTCAATTCTCAGCACCCACATAGCTGCTCACAACTGATCCCCAGTACCAGGGGATCAGACACCCTCACACCAATGCACATGAAATAAAAATTAAATAAACTATTAAAAAAACAAAATCAGAACAAACAACCAAAATCCAGACTCTTGGCAAATGCTTGTTGAGTGATCAAGTTTTAAACATAGATTTGACTTTATAGTCTTCAAACATCAGTCTCTTTGACAACATTCTTTTTTCTCTCTCTCTGTTTAGAGAAACACAAAGGATGAATATTCATATTCCCTCTTGTGAAATAGCAACAATTGTGACAACAGTAATAGAAAGAAAACTCTTACTGAAATTAACGTCAGCAGTCCTTCCTTTGGCTGCCTCCCTACTAATCATTCACAACCAGTAATCTCTCCAGGAGCCATTCAACAATCATTTCACCCACCTTGGAGGCTAATCTTATTCAAGCCACCAGGAATGATTTAGTAATCTCGCCCTTAATTTTAGAAAAAGGCCTAGAAAATCCATTTAAATAAGTCTTAGGTGTCTAGGGAAAAAAAAGTAACACACATAACCATTGTTCATTATGTTGTAGGTTAGTATTCTAGGTAGCAAGATTTATTCTCTTTCTCCACATTGAATATGCTGTTAATTTCTTACAGCTAGGTAGCTTCTTAAATATCAAGGTGGAACTCCTATGATCTCTGAACTCCCATGTGGTTCATTTGTCTATAAGATCTGTTAATGAGATGTGGGGATTTCAGTTACCACCATGACAACCAAAAAGTGCGTATTGCTTGTTTCTATCTCCTAGATACAGAAACGTAGAGAGAAACATCTTTCTTTCCAGTTTCTGCTTTAAGACTAAAACCTGGTAACTATGAAGATTTAGTTGGAGATCATATGGCCAACATGTTACAAGATTCAAGAGCTTTCTCAGAGGCAGTGAAAGATGCCATAGCCTACACATTAATTTGTAGCAATTTTTCTTATTTAAAAAATCTTTTGTTTCGTGTTACTCTCACAAGCCTATGATTTTGCTGTCCATCTTAAAAGTGGTGTGTGTGTGTGTGTGTGTGTGTGTGTGTGTGTGTGTGTGTATGTGTTGTTGGGGATTAAACCCAGGACCTTGTGCATGCTAGGCAACTAGTCTGTTACTAAACTACAAGTCTAGCCCTGTAACATAATTTTAATATTTCCTGTTTCTATGAGTGAGATTTTGTTGGCTGGATAGGGATAATTTGTGAAGATAAAAATATTTACATACTCTTTCTTGTATGTGTTTTCCCCCCATCAGTAGTGTTATCAGCAATGTTTACCATGTACTATGATCCACAAGACTTGTACATTTAAATTGGTGTAAGAAAAAGCTTTTAGCTTGAGTCTACTTACAATGTAGCTGAAGGGATTAGCACATAAGAAAGTGACGTGGGTAACGTGCAGTGTGTGATGTTGAGAGGGAAGAGCTATTGTTTTGTCAGGTTGATGGGAACTGAAGTGTAAGTGTATGTATGATAGAAAACATATATATGCAGGCAAAACACCCCCCACCCCCACCCCACACACACAAATAAAGCAGAATGACTACTATAGATTTGGTTTAGATTTGGAAAGTACACACAAATACACACAATAAAATAAAAATGCAAATAAATGATGTTCACATTCACAGATTAAAAAAAAGTCTTTGAAAGTAACTGTGCAGCACAGAGCACCTGTACTGCACGCACAAGACTTGTACAAGATCGAGCTAAGTAAAAATTCTAGCAAGGACATGGATTTTGTGTGTGTGTGTCTGTGTGTGAGAGAGAGAGAGAGAGAGAGAAAGAGAGAGAGAGAGAGAAGTATGAATTGTCATCCCTATCTGGGGAACTATTGGCAGTTGATGACTTCTGGAGAAGACAGAATCAGTTTTCTTCAGTGATGTGTAACTTTGGTATTGTGAACTTTTCTTATTTCGCAATATCTTTGACTACTGTTTAGGTCACTTTGGGTAACGACACCCCAAACATCAGATTGCATTTTAAGTAAAAACTAAGTATGGTATATAATCTCTGCCAGAAGTCCTCTCTCAAGACTTTGGAATAGTTAAAGCTTTGTCACACTTGTAGATTTTTACGAGGGTATTCGAAGAAACCGAAAGCATTCTCTATGCCAGGATGTGCAGGGTCCGGGTCTGAGGCTCGGGACTCTACGGCCATAGGAATGGAAATGAGGACACTGCAGCAAGGGGAAGAAGGAGCGGCAGACTTTCAGAAACCCTTTAAAAGCAAGGAAACAGAGGCAGATGGGAGGGCGGAGGAACAAGGCCGCCTCACACCGGACCAGCCTCCACAGGGAATGCCACAAGCTCCCCGGGAGGCTCTAGGAACCGGAGTCTGCAGAACCTGGCTGCGGTGCCCAGCCCACAGAGCCCCGCCCCTAGAAGCCCCGCCCCCCTCAGCCCCCCCCCCCAAGCGCGCTCCCATCTTGGGTTCCGGGAGCACGCGCGCTCAGCTCCCGGGGCCCTCAGGTGCGCACGGAGGCGGGCAGGGGGGGCGTGGCTTCGGGGGCGCGCGCGGCTCTCCCTGCGTAGCCCCGCGGCGGGCACGCGCGCGCTCGGTCTCGCGGGCCGCGTCTCCGCACAGCTCTCCCGAGCTCCGTCAGTCGCGCGCCCTCCGCAGAGGAGACGGGCTTCGGCGCGGCCCTGACGGCGCTGCGGCTGCGACGCCGAGGTGAGGAGACGCCGGGGCCCGCGGTGCTCGAGGCCTGCGGCCCGGTTCAGTGGCGTCTGCGGAGAGAGGTGGCGCGGCGGCGGGGACGACAGGGGACGGCCGGGGACGGCGGAGCAGCTGGGGGCCGAGGAGAGGGTGTGGCGGGCCGATGAGGGCTCGGGGAAGCCGCTTCGCCCCGGGGATGCTGACTGGGTGGCGGTGGCTAACGGGGACCCCCGACGGCGACTTGGGACGTTTCTATTTTTAGCGCTTCGAGAGAAGTAGAGGAAAAAAACGCACCCCCAAACCAAACCAAACCTAAATCAGTCAGTTTCCCTCCTGAGGGCTAAAGAGCGTCTCCCTGCTTGGGGGGCCAGATTGGCTTGCGGGGTCATGTGTGACCAGGGGACTTGGGGTGACAGGAAGAAAATCCGCAGAGCTCGTGACAGGGTTTTGGGGCTGTGGAAAATTGAATTTCCCAAACCTAACGAGGGTTCCCGGGCGCGAAATATTTCAGGGAGGAAGAGAGAGCGAGGCGTGTGTGATGGGGGACAGGTGAGGCGGGGGGGGGCGCAGCTACCTCTGCCTGAGGCGATCAGGGTTGAGGGTTTCGCCCAAGCTCTCTTAGGTTTGGCTTTACACGTTTGAAAAGACTCAACTCTGAGGACAGAAATGAAAGGCAATCACGTCTGCTTTCTGCCTAGGGCATGCTAGGGTCCGGGGTGAGGTTAGACCCTGGCTCTGAGCCAGGGTCAGTATTACTTCATCTTGACAGCAGCTCCGAGGTTGGAGGTCCTCTGGTTGAGAAGATGTGGGGAATGGGTCTCAAAGAGGTTAAAGAACTTTATTAAGATCCCAGTTGGGAAAAAAAAAGGAGGCGCTGAGATTCTACCTCAGGGGTGCCAGACTCCTTAATTCTGGTGCTTTCCCCCCCCCCCAACTATATTTTATGTTTGTCCACAGAGCATTTTTACATATCCTCAGAGAAGACTCAAAAGGTGAGAACATTATTAGAACAGTTTGTGAGTGTTTACTCTGGAAGCAGACTTAAGAAACGTTGATGTGTTCTTGAAAATGCAAAACTTCAAATGATATTAAATGCAGGGGAACCCTAAGTTTGGTATAAATTTATTAATACATTATATGTTTATTGTCTTTACATTCCAGATAGTAGTTTTGTTCCAGAAGTATCGAGATAAATATAATTTTTAATGTCTGCCGTTGAGTTTATTTGAAAGAGTAATAATACGGAAACATTTCATAATAATATAAATTGTCCTTACTAGTGTAAGAATTAATTAGATTGCAAATAACTTAAAGTGCAAACTTTAAACTTTTATACAGAATAAATATTTTATATATAAGAAAAGCTATCAGTTAACTTGCCATGGTGCCATTGCATTGTTTCCTCCAGCAAGACATACTGTCGTAAAATGTAGGTTAAACTGTATTGCCATTAGCATTTTGTTTTATTATGTCACCACTTCCAGTGAAATTAAAAAGATCAGTGAAGAAGCATTTATAATTTATCTTCTGTTAAGTTTAAAGGTCTATTAAGAAGCCAGTACTGTTACACAAGCCGGACTTAATTTTCTTTTATTTGCTTGCTTATTTATTTATTTTATTTTTGAAGACACAGGGGTGGGAGGGTGGAACAAGGAAGAATGGGAAGAGGGTGTTATCAAGACATACTGTATGAAACTCAAATTATTAATAAAAGTATTATTAATAAAAAATATTATCTACCCCCCCCCAAAAAAAAAGCCAGTATTATAGTTGGGTAGGATTTTCTTTTAGTGCATTGCTAGATAAATTAACAGCTCTTTTAAAATATTAAGTCTTAATTTAAAAGTAGAGCTAAAACCAGATTGCTTTAAAGCTTTTATGGTTTAGGGTTCTAGGGTTAATGAAGGCTTTAGTTTATGCTGCTTATTTTATTAATTTTTAAAAAGACAGATAAGATTTCTTTGTGTAGCCCTGGTTGACCTGGAACTCACTGTGTAGGCCAGACTGCCTTCCAACTCAAAGAGACCTGCCTGCTTCTGCTGGGATTAAGGAAATGATCCACCATCCCCAGGCTGGATTTAGTTTGTTTCTTTTTAATTCTCACTAGCTGTGAAGTGGATAGTTAGGTTTGGAACCTCAGAGAAGAGACCCAAATTTGAATTCAGGGGACAGTTCAAAAGAAGTAAAAATATTATGAATACAGTTATTCTGTGGAGGATTTGGTATCTAAAAAATACCAATGTCACGCATTCTGTTTGAATTGATAAGTTGTGTTTTGGCAGACAATTTGAGAATGTTCATGCCGAGTTAGTTGGTGTTTCTGTTTGTTTTGTAGCAAATTACCTTTGATTGAATCTTGTTTTTTTTTTTTTTTCTTTCTCTCTCCTCTCTTTCTCTCTCTCCTTCCTTCCTTCCTTTATTGGCCTAGAGATGATTATCAGTGTATTTTTGATTGCTTCTGTTGTGGTGTTTCTAATTTCTTTTTATATTTTTACAATGATACTGTTTTTTTTTTTTTTTTTTTTACAATGTTACCATGTAAGTAATTATATATCAATAACAAAGTGGAAAAGCAAAGTAAAAATTGTAATTTCATTGTTAATTTAAAAAGTTTAGTCTAATCATTTTTCTTTGCACATAAAAAGGATGCTCATTTAAGATAACTTTTTATTATAAGCATTTACTCTGGAGAAGATGAACTGCTTCTGAAAAGTTGCTTGCTCTTTTATCCGAAGTGGAGACAGTCAGAACTTGGAACAGATTGTCCTTGTTTTGTAGAGGACTCACATCAGTGGCTTCCGTTAGTTAGGTTTATATAAAGCAAGGCACCAGTTGCTTTGGAAGGTTTAGCAAGACTGGTTGGTTTTGTTTTTTTTTTAATTTTTAAAATCTTTCAGTTTCAAAAATATATGAAACACTTTAATCATATTCTGCCCATTATTTTCTCTTTGTTCTTTGTCCTTCCATCTAATTCCTTCCCAACAGGACCCTCTCTTATTTTTATATTTCAACAAACACACACACACACAAACCCATTTATTTTTGTGGCCCAGTGCATTTACTTAAGGTTGCCTACATGAACATGGGTGGGTGGATGGGTGCTTATTTACTTTAGAAAGGAAAATTTACCAGTGGCCACGCCACTGAAAAATATGACCTCCCACCATTAACTCTATGGTTCTTCAGGGAGTAGTGTGTCCTAAATGGATAGCTACACTAGTCTGTGGGCATTAACAGTTATTTAGAAGGCAATTTGAGATGCACATCATGTCCATTTAGCAAAACAACAGTAGCAGTTTTCCCACCGGGCCAGTGATTTCCCTAGGCATGGCCTGTTGATGGGGTTACAGTATCAAGTGTGAATTCCCTCCTATTCCCTCCATAAGTTTCAGGTACATCAGAAAGTGATTGACTTTCCTTCTGGAACAGACTTGCCACTCTATACCAGTTACACTCTTGCACTCCTTATTTGGCTAGTTGTTAGTGTTGCATGCAGGGCCTACAGCTGAGTGATTTATTGACAGCTTTACCCTAGCACAGGGAGGAGCTTCCAGTCTAGTTTCAAATTAATTTCACTGTGTTTCCCAGTCACTAGCTACTTTAAAGTTTTTGTCAGCTAATTCCAAAATTTGTGTGTAGGAACTTTAATCCTTCAAATCTTAGCTCGAATTACTTTTATCTTTCAGCAAACACCATTTGTTGTTCTGTGTAACAGACTGCAGCTAGATAAAACTTTCCTTTCCATGGTCTGGGAGTTTTCTGAGACCAGCAAAATCTACAATAAGAGCAAAGATTGTGTACATGCAAATATGTAACTTTCTCAGAGTCTAGGTTTGTTTATGCCTTATGTCAGCTAGGCTTTAATTCCTGTTCCTGTTTTGTTGATTCTAAGTCCAGTTTTAAAGTTATGTATAATCAATTCAAGTCCACAATTATAGCTGTGAAAAACAAGGACTTCTTAAGTGGCCATGGTGACTCTGGCACATTGAGAATCATCTACCACTCCATAAATGACCTTTGGCACACCTTTTTTGCGTATTAAGCTGGACTTGTTCGAATCTTTGGTCTGTCAGCACTATCACAGTTTGAAGGCAGATGCTGCTTTTGTGGCTTCTGGTGGAATTCATGTAATATTGTCATTTTGACATTGGAATATGGTCATTCGCCAAGTAACTTGGAATTGTTTGAGACATTGATCTTTTTATTAATTTTGTGGAAACTGTTGATACTTTGATTTAGTAGGCTGAGGTTAGGTTTTGGCTGTAAATTTCTTCCCACATTCTATGGACCATTTGCATTTTCAGTTGAGTTGTCAAAAGGTTTTCAGTTTGGATCTTTCATGTGTATCTTGCCCAGTGACCAGAACGGATCTGGGTAGTGGTATGTCTGCTAGTTTGGATTGTCAGATCTTTATTAACACAGGATGGGATACATATGTTCCTAGTTTGGGAATTAATCTCAGAGGCAATAAAAAAATCTTTTTTTTTTTTTTTTTGCATGTGCATTCTGGAGCTCCTCTTTTTATTTGATCTCCCTATTTTTTTCTAACCCTCCCAGGTACTCTTTTGATACTCTAGTGAGAAAGTTTCACTGCGCTGCTTAACTGCTGCTGTGATAGCTACCATAGTCAGGACTCATGGTGGGAGAGTAATGTTCAGGGGACAGTGGGGAAGAACAGAATAGGAACAGGCCCAGCTTTCTTGGACAATAGCTCCACCAAATGGAGAGGAAGTTTCTCTTAGAGTTTTGCTGTATTCGGCATTCATTACTGTAGTCTGGTACTGCCACCAAGGGGATATTTCACTATTGGGACACAGAAAAGAATGGGAAGAAATAAAAACAAACTTGACACTTCTATACCTCCTTGAGTATTAAGACTGACTTTTCCTGAAGTCAGAATTAGAAGTTAACTTCTTAAGCCCTACCTGTCTTCGTGCCCACCCATCATGTGTTCAATTTGAGAGCTACCGAAGGGGGAAAAATGTTGAGCTCACTACTAGTTTGAGACTATTTCAGATTTTGATCTTGCCCTGTTTCACATGTTGTTATATATTTTCTAGCATTGTAAAATTACTGTTTCATGCATTCTGTACAACTAGGATAGATGGCTTACAATATGCTTAACCTCATCATATCTGAGAATGAAAAAATATCAGTGTGTTAATTGCCATTAAATATCATTTATGCTTTTCTGTGTAATTCAAGGTTTGTTTGTGTTCCCTTTTAATAACCTAACCAGAAAACATGGCTACAGCAATTAGGGATGTGGGAGTTTGGAGACAGACCAGAACACTTCTATTGAAAAACTACCTTGTTAAATGCAGGACTAAGAAAAGTAGTGTTCAGGTAAGTTAAAAATACTCATTTTGTATCTTCTTAAAGTTTGTTTTGCTTTGATGTGTTCTATTTTTGAAAGATAATTTTGCTGAATATATATTTTTTAATACTTTTATATTTGTTTGTTTATAAAATAAAATAAATAATAAAATAAAATAAAAGCATATCGTATTGTTTATGATAGGAAAATGCTCCTAAATGTATTAATGGTTACTAAATTTAGTTAACTTCTAACATCAACATGTAATTTTGAACCTTAGGCATGCATTTTCTCCCCACTGATGAAGTAACGTTCCACAGATAACTTTGTGGAACATTATTATACATTTTTATACCCCCACATATTCCTGCGTTTTGTTCTCTGAATTAAGTTGCCAAAGAATACTAAAATTATGTCACAGAGTTGTACCTAGCATAGAGTACTTTTGGTAAAAGAAACTACTAACGCTAGCTAACCAACTGGTAATAATTTCAAGTATGGGAGTGTCTTCTGAACTAGCAAAACAGTGAAGCAACAAGATAAAATAATAGCTCATTCCTAGTAAAACAGGCCGTAAAACTAATTAAGTGTACTTTTAGTAGTATAACTTTAGGTATTAGTAAGGTAGTATTTTTTTAATTCAGAGCCGAAGAGTTTTCATTTATTTATCTTTTATTTTTACATTTACTGATTTTTCTTTTTTTCAAAGGCATTTCATTTTAATGACAATCCTTGTAGAGATTTGTTTTCAAGTTCCTTTAAGATTTTATGAGTATATGTATTGACTCTTAAATCAGTACTCTAAAGACATTTAAACATCTTTATGTTACTTTATTGTATAACTTAAATATTAAAATATTTCAGTTAAACTGAATGCATATTGGAAATGATTCACTATGTTTTGAGTTTGGTGGGATGACCAACATAGTAATCCTTTTAGGGTAGGATTGCTTTTCCTTTCTCTAAATAAAAGAGGAAAACAACTTCTTGTTTTTTTCCCCTTAGTATTACCTTTATTATTTGCATAGAAATCTTGATTTTTGCCACCATCCTTGAACTTTGTAATCAACTTGTTTCTTTTATATTGTAGGAAATTCTTTTTCCCCTTTTTTTTTTATTTTGGCTAATATTAATCAGCATGATGCACCCAAATAAGAAATATGAAGAAGTGTCTGATGTAGAACTTAACCCTATGGACAAATCTAGCCTTTCTAACCTAGTTCTTGGATATACTCCAGTGACTAATATTACAAGCAGCATCATGCAGAAAGTATCTACTGATTATCTTCTTGATGGTATGTAGTCTTTTAAGAAAGATTTATTTTTATTTATGCGTATGTTGTATGTGTCTGTGTGAGTATATGTACATGTGTGTACAGGTGCCTATAGAAGCTAGAAGAGCCCCTAAGATTCCTTGGAGCTGGAGTTACACAATCCAATGTGATCAGCTAGGTGTTGTGTATGAGAACATTAAAATTTGGAGAGTTAAGACACTAATATGAATTTATACAGCTAAAGAATAACTAAGTACCAATGTTAGGTCCCTTTGACCACAAAATTTGGAGCTTCTGTAGTGAAGTTAACTTACTATAAACAAAATTTCTAACTTACATGATAGAATGTTTACAATATTGTTTTCCTTTTAGGTTCTGAAGAGGAGTAAGCAGTATTAGGTATAAATGGTGGTTTTTATTCAAAGAAAAATTTTCAGAGTTTTGGCATAATTGCTAACATACATGCAGGGATGTTCAACTATTGGTCTATGAGCTGCATGTAGTTGAAGTAAAGGATAGCTATGAGTGTAGCTCAACACAAAATTACTTAAAACATTAAGGGTTTTTTTTTTGTAATTTGATTGCATGATTCTTGAGCATGAAATTTGTAGATGATTATGTCACAATGTCAAAAAGCTGGATATACCTGGAAAAATTTTCTTCATAGAAACATATTTTAAAATCTCCAGTTATTAGGAATTATTTTACTTTGAACAGGTAATTGAATTACATTATTTCTTTTAAAATTTCACTTTTGTCTGAAATCTTAGACTTTAAAAAATATAGATAGCTTGTTCAAGGACCTAGGTTTACTTCAGTACCAAAACCCCCCAAAATTTAAAAGTAGAGATGATATCAAAACTATTCAACATTACAATGCAGAATTAGAATGTATTAAAACACATTGACCTTTTCAAATAGCATATTTTGATGAAATATCCTGCATATTGTTTCATACTATACTGTATCATAGATATAATCTATATATTATAAAGACATACCTTATGTATTAAGTCATACTTACTATTTATAAATAATTATGTTTATCATTTTATATAATTATGTTCTTTGTAGTTATCTTCATTTTCTAAGAAATTAGTAAATAAGACAAAAGTATTGATAAAATATTACATTTATCAAATACAGTTATAAAATGGCTTTACTGTATTATATAGTAAGTTGTTGCAATTATGAGTTAATTAAATTGTTCTAATATTTTATAGTTATAATTACTGAAGAATATGCAAATGAGAAAGAATTGGTAGCATCCAGTCTTTCTAAGTCCAGCACCTTTGTAGGTGTGGTTTTCAAAGACATCATGTCCTATGAACTTCGATTTTTTCCTGATATGATTCCAGTGTCTTCTATTTATATGGATTCAAGAGGTAAATAACTTTATATAGTCGTTGAACTCAGTGTTAAATGTATCTCTTTATACACAAAATAAAATGAAGTTCAGTACTGGCATTTTCCACTGTACTTATTTGTTCAGGTAGGAAAACTTCATGTGCAACATAAAAAATTTAGGTATGAGGTCAGGCATGGTAGCATCACCCTTACTCCCAGGCAACGTTCTCTGTGTTCAAGGCCAGCCTGATCTACATAATGAGTTCCAGGCCAGCTGGGGTACATGATGAGACCCTGTATCCTCCCCGCAAATTGGGCATGCACATATATCTATATATCTGTCTATACTATATGTATGCTAACTAAAATAACTATAACATTAATTTTAATACACTTATATAAATGTCACAGTAACAAAATTGTATCTTTCATTGTATGACTTTCTAAATATATATGTATTTTTCCTCCATGTAACCATTTCACTATGGTATAAAATAAATGTTAAAATCTGAAGGTCTCCTACCAATGAAATTTAAGTTTACATTTGAAACATGGAAAACTGCTTTTAGTTTTTTAAGTCCATGAAACGATAGAAAAAGATAAGAACTCTGTTTATCATATAATATTAAAATCACTATATTAAGTATGGAAAGTTTTTCCTTTATTCTAAGCTTGTGTGGAAAATTCTTACATCTATTTTTATGAATTTGGACCTGCTCATGTGTCTTGAAATGCTGTGAAATGTGCAGTGTAGAATGATTTACCTTGAAACATAAAAGTGACTTGATTCTTTTTACTTTATGAGTATTTTGCCTGTTAGTATGTGCATCATGTGCATGCCTGGTGCCCAAAGAAGTCAGGAGAGGGTTTCATATCCCCTGAAACAGTATTTTCAGGTGGTTGTAAGCCACCTGCTGGGAATTGAACCCCAGTCCTCTGGAAGAGCAGACTGTTCTTTTTTCTCTTTCTCTCTGTCTCTTTTTGTTTGTTTATTTATTATATGTCTATTATTTAAAACAAAATTTAAATTTAAATATATTTTGATCATATTCCCTTCTGCCAAGTTTGCCCAGATTCCCCATCTCCTCCCTATCCACACAACTTTAAGTTCTTTCTAAAAAAACCCAAAAAACAAAAACCAGATACAACAATAAAACACCTAAAATCTAGAAATCAAAATACAACATCACCCAAAAAGAAAAAAAAAAATTCCACCAAACTGTAACCAAGTAAACACCCACACACACACCCACACACCCACACACCCTGTAGAGTCCATTATTTGTTGGTCAATGACTCCTGAACATGAGGCCTGCCTTGGAGTGGTTGATAAACTTAAGTGTCATTCCATTAGATAGAACTGATTCCTCTACCAGCAGGTATAAATGACAGTTCCTTTCTTAACCTGTACCCTAGTGCTTAGGTTTTCAAATGTTTAACAGACATATCCATTTCTCTAGCCCTAGAAAAGTGACTTTTAAATAATTATCTTTATAATGAATTTACATCTACCATCCAGTATCCTAACACATACTTTTTGTTTTGTTTTATGCGTGTTTTGTGTGTATAATATGTAATTTGTATTAGACTATGTACATTCCACAGCATCTATTTTGGAGGTCAGAGGAACACTTTTGGAGGTTGGTTTTCTTCTTCTGTGTTGTTAAGGCAGTGTCTCTCCTGTTGTTTCTACTGCTTCATACTCCAGGCTAGCTGGCCCATGACCTTCTGGGGAGTTAGTTCTGTCTTTGTCTCTCATCTCACCATAGAAATGCTTAGATTACACATACAAACCACCATATCTGGATTTTTGTGGTTTTTATGCATCAAACTTGAATTATCAGGTTTATGGGGCAGGTACTTTTACCCACTGACCCATCTTGCCAGCCCTAACTTGTATACTTTTGTTTGAACATTCAAATAAATAGGAATGTTACCAATATATATCTTTGAAGGGCAGTAGCATGTTTTCTTTGGTCCTGTAGAGAGTGATTGGTTGTGCTATTTGGGTAACCTTCCATGTGTTATTTTTAGAAGAAAGCACTTCACTTATATATTGTACAGAACCTTACATCTCATATTTTTCCTCCCTGTAGCTGGCTGCTCAAAGTCCTGTGATGCTGCTCAGTACTGGTCCTCAGGGTTTACGGTTTTACAGGCATCAATAGATGCTGCCATCATACAGGTAAATGTGGCAAAGAAGAAAATCAAACCACATTTTAATAATTATTTCTTAATTCTTTTAAGTTGGATTTGGTTAAGTTACTTTAAAGTATATATAATACATAATACAATCATTTGAGAAAAAGATAAAATGGAAATATTTTCTAAATTAATAGTTTTTGAAGCCTACTTTTATTGCATAGTTTTATGAATATGATTCAGCATACTATATATCAATATTATATATTTATTGATTATAGGTAATGTTTCTGAAATATTCCTGTATTATGAAAGGTCTGAACTTTCAGACCTTTCCCCTTGAACACAAAGAAGTTAAAGAAGGTAGCTACTTTTATTATTTTAATTGTAGTGAGAGATTTTATTTTCTATTTAACAAACAGCCCTTATTTATTAAACAGTGTTTCTAAGTTAGGTTCTAATATAAATTCATTTAAAGTTTAACAGACCATGAGACTAAAACTGAAATACAGTAATATCAAGTCACTTCAGGACTCAGTGAATTACTGGATCAGATTATGGTCTGTTGACTTCTAAATCTGTGCTTTAGTACAATTCTGCCTCTAAGATGGTGTATAAATTCTTAAATTATGTTCTAAAGATATGCCCTAGTTCAACATTTCACTCTTAAACCAAACTTTAAATTTTATGCCTTAGGATTAGAACTATTAGAATTACATATCACATTTGTTTATTTTTTCTAGGATTTGTGTTTTTTTTTTCCATTTGGTTTTTTAAGTTGAAATTTTCTATAAAATATTTTAATCAAAAAAGTATGTAAATCATCCTCTCTGCCAAACCATACATCCAGAGTATGTATGAATGGGATTAGAAGTGGAATTGAGATCTAAGCAAGAGTCTTGTCTCCATTGTTAAACTATTAGATAGTACACTGGCTGTAACATTAGGACTTTTTTTGTGTGTGTGATAGGACTCTTGTAAGAAGCAAATCAGATGATGCATGTAGAATTGTCTTATAAACAGATGGCAACTTGCATGCTATGAATGTATTAGGGGTTTGCAATACTGTGCTACTTCAGTGGTACTGATAAAGATACTGAAATATTAGGAGTGTCACAGTAATGATATTACAGAACTTATTTGTGTTTTACTAAGACATTAGCCATCACAAGCCTAGACCACTCTGGGTAGTACAGAGTTGCAGTTTATGCATTCATTTGAATATTGAAAGTATCAATTGATAAACAATTTTATTACATAATTCTGTAAATGTGTAAATTCTTTATGTTCAATTTAAAAACATGCTCTTTAGGAAGAGACTTTTAAAATATATCCATAGCAATGGAGGTTATTAATCCTTCCTATGAGCCTCAGTTTTGAAGAAGCATATTCTTACTATACCTTTAATTTGCTTAATATGGTAATTAAAATTATATGATTTTATTTCATTGGATGAATTAATCAAAATGTATTCATTCACAGCCTTCACACTTTTAATTTCCAGAATGAGTTAAAAGCAGAATTCTACTTTGTATCATGATCATGATAATATGGACACTCACTTTATTTCAAGAGTGTGACTTTTTGAGTATTTTATTTGCACGAGATTACTTACTAATTTTAGGTGTATAATCACATTTTATTAGAGGCTGTTGTCAGAACTAAATTAATTTAATATATTTACATTTTCTAATTATAGTTGAAGACCAATGTTTCTCTATGGAAGGAGCTGGAGTCAACTAAAGCTGTTATTATGGGAGAAACTGCTGTTGTAGAAATAGATACCTTTCCCCGAGGAGTCATTTTAATATATCTAGTGATAGCATTTTCACCTTTTGGATACTTTTTGGCAATTCACATCGTAGCAGAAAAAGAAAAAAAGTTAAAGGAATTTTTAAAGATAATGGGACTTCATGACACTGCTTTTTGGTATGTTTAACATCTTATTATTTAGTATAATTAACAGTTGTATTAAATATACAGATCTTCAAGAGTATACTTTTGTTTACCCAATTTGTTGTAGTGGTGATCCTGATTCCTTATAATGTTTGCATTTTTCTTAAAATTTGAGATAGCCAGTTAGTTGATTATCATAAGCAAAGACTATAGCCTTCAATGTGGGAAGTGTATGTTGATAATACATTTAAATTTTATTTCACATTCTGTTTGAACCAATGAAGCATGTACTATGTGTATCATTATATCATTGCACTGAAGATATGAAATCTCTAAAAACTAGAAGTTGACCGTTAATGTCTTTCCTTGATATCACAGCATATACATGACACTGAAAGTTTAGTTAAAATGATCAAGGTCTGCACATATAGTTTCTGGCCTGTTTTCGCCCCTTGAAAACGTCAATAAATTAAGATGAGGAATGTATAGGTAATTTATAGTGATGTAAGTGGGAAAAAAAGAAGTTCTCATAGGTGAGCATTAATATATCAGCATTTTTATTCAGTACTAATTTTATAGCAGCATGAGTATTTATAAATAATGAAGTACTACCCTCTCTTTCTACTGTGTAATAAGACAATTTTTTTTTTTTTATAAATTGGCTGGCTTGTGCCTACAATGCTAACTATCAGGAAATCAAGTAGGAGGGTCTTGAGTCTGAGGGTACATTGCTAGATGCCTTTTTAAAACAAAAACTGGCTTCTTTTAAGCTCATTTAGGAGGAAGGTTAGTATTGTGTAAGTTACTATTAGAAGATGCATTCTATGAATTTTTATTTGATCTAATATAATATAAAACTTGACAGAGTCATATTATTATGTCTTAACATTTTCTTTGCTTTTTAAATTTTATTTCATATGTGTGTTTTGCCTGCATGCATGTCATGTCTGTGAACCATGTGCATGCAGTGTCTGTAGAAGCCAGAGGAAGGGATTGGATTCCCTCAAACTGGGGCTACAGATAGTTCTTAGGTGCTAGGAGTCAAACCCAGTTCATCTGCAACAAGCAGTCTTACTGAACCACTGAGGCATCTCTCCAGACCCCCACTGTTTTTTTGAGACAGGGTTTCTCCAAGTAACTAGGACTATCTTGATGTTCCTAGGTAGACCAGGTTGACCTTGAACTCACAGGAGTTCACCTTCCTCTGCCTCCTGAGTGCTGGGATTAAGGCATGCCCCACAATAACTCACTTTTTTTTTATGTTCTAGAAATGTTTTTTTAATACATTGGATTATTATTTTTATATTGAAATTGCTAAATGAAATAGCTCTAAGTCAGTGATTAGTATATATCAACTCAATTATTAAATGTCTAAAATAAATTTGAAGTTTTCTTTAAAATGATTTTTTTAATGTTAATGGGAAAAGAAATAAAATGTGAAATTAAAATATTATAGTAATTCCATTGAGCTCTGATTGGAAGGGAAATCTTGATAAAAAAAAGTGACTTTAGTTGATCTTACTAATCAGAAGCTCACATGGTATGTAAGTATGGTAATTGTCATTAATTGGTAAGGAGTTTTGTGTTTATGAGAACCAAAGGTTTAATTGTAATTCATTTCATAAAGAAAATAGTTATATTGACTTACCAAACTCCCTTAAGAGTTTAAGAGAATTGGAGATATTGATGCTCTCTTGGACTTTTGAGATTATTAGCTTTAAATTAACCATGAATTGATATTAATTTTAAAGCCTTTGAATCTAGGAGATAGCATTTTATTTCTGTATCAATTACATATACCTGTGACTTGACTAATACTATATCCTTGGTTATTTAACAATATTAGTTTTCAGTACATGAATACAAGCAGATGAACTGATTTAAAGAAATAAGATGGCAAAAAAAAAATTGAAGTTTAGTTTGCAGTGATTGTTTTCCCTGTAGAGGTCTGCTCATGTGACTGTGAATGTGTTTACATTTCATTGTAGGCTTTCTTGGGTTCTTCTGTATGCAAGTTTGATTTTCCTTATGTCCCTTCTCATGGCGGTCATTGCAACAGCTTCTTCCTTATTCCCTCAAAGTAGCAGTGTTGTGATCTTTCTGCTGTTCTTCCTCTATGGATTATCATCTGTGAGTGTTTTAGCTCTAAATGTCCAAGTACCTGGGTAATGTACTTAAGATCTTTTTGTTTGTTTGTTTACTTAGTCAATTTTCCATGAAAGATATTTTTACTAAGTTACTGATAACTAAATAATAGATGATATAGTATTGAATTACCATGCTTTTAGAAAAATTGCAATATAATCTCAGGTTTAAATCTAACTTATCTTGGTATATTTTATCTTATACATAGTTCTGTTATTATCTTTATAAGGTCATGTGGAAGATTGCACACTACTGTATTTCTCCCCTCTTTCATGAGGCCCTGACTTTTTCAAATTAGTTTATGTTATAGGACAATTAGTATTAAAAGTTTTGTTTGTCTTTTAAAAAATGTAGTTCTTTAGTAATCTTGATACTCATTTGGTGTATTGGCTGAGTGCTGAATATAATGACTGGCCTTTGTTTTAAATGATTCCAGTTTTCATTGTGATTGATTTATGTGCTCATCTGTGTATTATTAATTTTACTATCATTTTCATTCTTTGAAATAATAAATTATAAATAAATCATATGTCTAGTGTAATGATCTAATATATCATTTTTAACAGTGTTTAAAAATAGGTCCTTTTGTTTAAAAGCTTACTGGGGATCTGGAGGGATGACTCAGTAGGTGAAGTGCTTCCCTTACAAAGTTGAGATTTCCAGCACCCATGTAGAGACTGGGTAGAGACTGGGGATTAGGAAGGTAAGGGGCTAGGAATAAGTGGATCCTTGGAGCTAGCTAGCTAACACATGGCTCCTTATGGATCCTTGTGTAAATGTGGTTATGTTTCATGCAGTCATAAATGTTTGTCAGTTTAAAATTTTAAAGTGTGTATCTGTATTTGAAGGAAAACAAAGCATCTTCCTGTAACATTTAGAAATTATATTTTAGTAGCTGTAGTTTCTCATGAATGTAACTTTCACAAAAAAGTTAATTTTGCTTTTGTGTCATTGTATATTAATTATGCATTAACTTTAACATTTATGCTTTCTTAGGTATTTTTTGCTTTAATGCTGACACCTCTTTTTAAAAAATCAAAGCACGTGGGAGTAGTTGAGTTTTTTGTCACAGTGGCATTT
Organism: Cricetomys ansorgei; assembly: GCA_026225945.1. Taxonomy (NCBI): domain Eukaryota; kingdom Metazoa; phylum Chordata; class Mammalia; order Rodentia; family Nesomyidae; genus Cricetomys; species Cricetomys ansorgei. The sequence goes on from JAMJFZ010001881.1 coordinate 4,414,786, forward strand.
GGATTTGTTGGCCTTTTGATAGTCCTCATGGAAAGTTTCCCCAAATCGCTAGTGTGGCTTTTCGGTCCTTTCTGTCAGTGTACCTTTCTGATTGGTATTGCACAGGTAGGTAATACTTCACTCATCAACTGCTTTCTTTTCTTGCCAGTTCAGTGTAGCTTCTTGTTCTATCACTCATATCACCTTTTGTTTGTAAACAAGCAATCAACACTAACATTTCATGGGAAAGAAATGTAAGAAAACTTAAATTTCATCAAAAAGAAGTATCTTAGAGTAGTACATTTCATATCTACTTTGATTTATAATTTCTCTTGTTTTAGGTATTCATTTTTAAGTTAATTATCTTAAGTTGATTTTAAGCTATATATTTTGCTTACAGGTTTTTCAGTTTTTGGTCTAGTGGATCTCATGACTGCTTTATTGTAATAACTCAGTTTTTAGAAATCACTGGTTTTAGTTCCAAGTAATCGTTGTTCTATTGTAAACATCTAAATTTACTTCAGAAGAATGCTGTACAGAAAATTGCACATGACACAGAACAAAGTTGTCATGCATAAAATAGTAAAATATGTAGGTGTAGTAGGTTTTATTGGTGTAAGATCCATGGAATTGTCATTCATCTAAGTAATATTTAGAATCAGGGACTAGAGAAATGTCTCAGTGGTTAAGAGAACTAGCTACTCTTCCAGATGGCCAAAGTTCAATTATTAGCACCCTGTGACTGAAAAGTGGCTATAATTCTAGTTCCAGGGATCTGATGCCCCTTTTTGCTTCCATGGGCACAAGGTATACATGTGGTATACAGACACACACATGCAGGCAAAACACTTGGACACATAAAATAGTAAAACGAATTGTAAAATTAAGAATATTTAGATTTATAAATTTGGTTTTTATTTATTTTTTACATGTGTAGCCAGAATCAAATGAAAAATAAAACTCATAAGGAGCTATTTGTAGATTAGAACATAAACTCAGTTATTGTACAAAGAAAAATATGATTTATTACTGTATGTGACTTAAATTTGATAGAATATTCTGCTTCATGAGGTTATATTACAATAGATTATTTATAAATATCATATTAAACTAGATTTAATTACTTAAAACCTAAGAGATGTTGTTACACACTTTGAGAATATACCTAGTCCCTCTTTTCTTCAAAAAGTGGAACTGTAGTTATAAGTTTTTGTTGGGAGTGACAGAATTCATAATACCAATTGATCTCCTCCATTTCACAGAATACTGAAATTCAGGGTGTTAAAATGAATTTATTCATGCAGGAGAAGGACTTACACCTAAACATGTCCTTAGAGTCCTTAGTCTCCAGAACATTTCTCTTAGTACACGTGTCTACTGTATATATGTTAGTAATCACATCTATCAGAACACCTCCTTTTCATTATTATAGACATGCTGACCATAATTTTACCCTGTAACTTTATTTGGTCCCTTTTCCTTAGTTGTTATGAACATTACACTTTATTTTTATTTCTTCTGATTATCATTGCATTAGAATAAAATGACTCAGAGAGCGTTGTATACAAGCTTAAAAAGCACAGAATTGGAGAGAGAAAAAAGCCAGGCATGATAGTGCATGCTTTAATCCCAGCAATTGAGAGGCAAAGGCAGGCAGATCTCTTGTGAGTTTGAGGCCAGCCTGGTCAGCTTAGTTAGTTCTATGATAGTCAGGACTACATAGAGAGACCCTGTCTCAAATAAAATAAAAGAAAGAAAGAAAGAAAGAAAGAAAAAGAAAAAGAACACAGAATGGAAATCATGATTAAACGAATCATTTAGATCAGTGGTTCTCAACCTTCCTAATGGTGTGACCCTTTAATAAAATTCCTCATATTGTGATGACCCACAACCATAAAGTTGTTTTCATTGCTACTTTATAACTGTAATTTTGCTATTGTTATGAATCATAATGTAAATATCTGATATGCAGATGGTCTTACGTGACCCCAGTGAAAGGGTCGTTCTACTCCTCCACATTGAGTAAAGCTGATTTAAGTAAACTTTACTGTTTTTCTTATATGAGCATGTTACTATTTTTAAAAAATAATTTTGTTAATGTCACTTTGGATATAATTATGCTTAGTAGTGTTAGCTTTGTTCTAATCATTTTTATGCAATAAAGTTGTTGTTTTTGTTTTTCAGGTCATGCATTTAGAAGATTTTGATGAAGGTGCCTTATTTTCTAATTTGACTGAAGGCCCATATCCTCTAATCATTACTCTTACCATGCTAGCTCTTGATAGTGTATTCTATGTCCTCCTGGCTGTATATCTTGATCAAGTCATTCCAGGTATGTGGTTGGTTACTGTAAAGATTCTAAAGTAATTTTGCTCACATAGGATCAATTTAACTTTTTTTCCTCCTAGCCAGAGTATTTTAAGTCATATTGATGGTTTAATTTTCTCTTAAGTATAATTATATGTATGTATTTATATTCACTATATATAATATTGTATATTCACTAGCCACTAGTGAACATAAGATTGTGTAACAATAGAGTTTTGTTTTGAAAGCCTAGCTAAATTTCACAACTCAATCTTTTATTATGTTAATCTTTTAAACTTTTATTTTATCCTGCAATGCAAAACCATGAAACAGTCTTGTAACTTTTCTTATCTTTTTAAAATTTGATTTAATTTTTAAAATTAAAATGCAGTTATATCATTTTCTTTTTCCTCCTCCTCACTCTTCCTGTTTTCTCCCCTCTCCTCTCATTGATGGCTTCTTATTGTAGGTAAATCTGTCTTTCTATCTAAATATCTATCTAAATGTATAAGTGTATAAATACAACCTGCTGAGTCCTTTTAGTGTTCTTTGTATATGATTTCAAGGCTGACCATGTCTCCACCTCATCTTCTACCATGTTTAATCAATTCTTACTGATAATATTAATATATTAAAAACATCCTTTTCTTTTCCCTTTGAGTTATTCATTATATTGTTCTGTATTCCAGGCCTGTCTAACATGGTAACTACTAGCTAATATGACTTTATTCATTTAATTAGTATTAATTTTTTTGAGACAAGGTCTAACTCTATAACCTTTGCTGGCTGGAACTCACTGTGTGGTCTCTGCTGGCCTTGAACTGACAGAGATCTGCTTGCCTCTGCTTCCCAAGTGCTTGGATTCAAGATGTGTTCTTCCACATCCATATAATATAACTTTTAAAGTTAAAATTAAGTAAAGTAAGGTTGCTTACTAACTTTATGATTTAAAAATGCTTTCAAAAATAATTTTTTTTAACTCAGTTTTAAATTTTTATTTTTAGGGGAATTTGGCTTAAGGAGATCATCTTTATACTTTCTAAAACCATCATATTGGTCAAAAAACAAAAGAAATTACAAGGAATTATCAGAGGGCAACATTAATGGGAATATTAGTCTTAGTGAAATTGTTGAGCCTGTTTCTTCAGAATTTATAGGAAAAGAAGCTATAAGGTATGATTCATTTTTAAAGTATAGGTAGATGGAAATTGTGACATTTGAATCCTATATTGTACTACCGTAAAAGATAAGGAATAAGAAAATTCATTTTTGTAGGCAGTTTGATAGTGCTGACATAAAATGGCATGTAGTTGTTATTCCTGTTACTAATGTAAAAAGCATTTAATTAATGGAAGAAGAAAATAAATTGTAAATTTCTTGAAACAATTGCCTCACTTAGAAGTTGTCTTAGCGTGAAAATGAGTGAATGATGCATAAAATGGAGAGTAGTAGTGTACTTTTGTAGCTTCTTTAGATAATTGTGTCCTTAATGACAATTTTTTTTGATGCTTTGTTTTAGCAGGAAAGTGGTTTATTATTTTTAACAAATATTTCAGTCTTTTCCTCTTCTATTTTTTTGTTACAAAAATGCAAATTTATTCTCGTTTTGGACATGTGACTACAAAATATCCTTCCAGTTTCCCCATTCAATTTTTTTCCCAAAATTTAAGTAACTATTACCTGACTATGTGTGTACAACCCTGTCTTAATAGTATGGAAAGTATCTTGTATTGCTAGAGATGTATAGCTAGTTCAAAATTAAAAAGGCACATCTTAAAACAATTATGACAACTTGGATAAAAATACCACATGTATAAACATATATAATTATAATTTTGTGTATACTTTCAATATAAATCTCTGTTTTTCAGAATAAGTGGTATTCAGAAGGCCTATAGAAAGAAAAATGAAAATGTGGAAGCTTTGAGAAGTAAGTAGCTTGCCCAGAATTTAGTCCATAGCATCCTAGTATAAATGGAGACTGAGTTTGCATCATTGTTGTGAAATTTAAACTGAACCTGTTATGATTTTCTGTCTTCCCATTATGCATACTTTATGTATGTATGTTGACAAACACATGGAAGTTATAAAGCCAGAAAGTAGTATCTCTTAACATGAAAATACCCAACAATTTGAACCAGTTCATATTCTATTCTTTGATATTTTATTATTGTACATATGTATGTGTATTATCTCTTTTTAAGATTCTTTTTGTGGTGATGAACTATCCTGAGAATTGGGATTTAGCCATGTATCAATATCTTCCACTATCAGTAAAATACATTCACACATTGACATTTTTAACCCAGACTTTATTCTGGTAGAATACAGTGGTATGTTATACAGTTTTATTTTACATTGGCTCAATACATAATGCTCCTTAATCATACCTTCACTGGGCATTTGAATGTTTTTTCCTAAAGTACTGATTTAAGTATTTCATTTTTAAATATTTTAGGTTTATGGCCTTTGTTAGATAATGTATTTAAATATTCTGTTCCAATCTGAACCATGTTTTTTGGTTTTTGAACAGTGTGTTTTGATGTTTAAATTTAATTTAAATTAGGCCCAACATATGAGTCTATCATTTCTGACTATAGTGCATTATAGTAGTAAATTCTTTAGTTGTTTTACCTAAACGTTGAAGGTTAACTATTACCTGCAGTGTGAGTTATAAAACTGGAAATTATTACCAATGCCAAGAAGCAAAAAAAGGAAATAAAAGATACCCAGTTTGTTTAGGAAGGAGTGAAATCAACTTATTTGCAGATGAGATGATCAATCTCTGTAATAAATGTAGTGAAATTAAAAATTTGCTTAGAAAAGTGACAGGGCACAAGATAAATATAGTAAAATCAATTGTGTGTCTGTATTCTACCATCAAATAATTGAAAATTAAAAAGTAATACTCATTGTAACATCAAAAATATGTACTTATAGATAAATCAGACAAAAATGTACAAGACTTGTATCTTAAAAAGTACTGAACATTTTTGACAAGCGTTTTAAGAACTAGACAGGTAAAAATACCGTGTTTAAGGGTTGGAAGAATGAATGTGTAGGCTAAATTCTACACAGATTTTATAGATTCACATTCAGGCAAAATCCTATTAGACTCTTTTTGGTTCATTTGAAAATAGATTTTCTAAAATTCTATATAAATGCAAATTTATATATGACCTAGAATTGCTAAAACTAATGTGATTTAAAAAAAGAAAAAGAACAACTTTGGTTAGCATTACCTTGTTTCAAGATCTTGTATAAATGTTATAGTAATCAAGTGTAGTTTTGGCATAAAGAAATGGAAAAACAATCTATGAATTAGAGAAGACAGAAATATTATATTTTTATGGATAATTAAATTTTCAATAAAGTCTAAAACAAAACAAAAACTAGAAAATTTGAGCTATGATCCATGCTGAGCACTGTATACAAAACCTAGTGGAAAATGGACCATACAACCAAATACAAAGCTTATGACAATAAAACTTAATGAATGAAAAATAGAAATATTTTGAGACCTGGTTAGACAAACATTTTATAGGTATGGCTCTAAAAGGGCAAAGGGAATCTTATTGAAAATTAAAGTCTTCTGCTCCGTGTAAGACACTGCTAAAGAAATAAAAAAATCATAGATTGGAAGACAAATTTGTAAATTCTATGTCCAACAAAGCTCTTGTATCTAGAATATTTAAAAGTGCCTTAAAATTCAATAATAAGAATACAACAGCTCATGTGTTCCAGTTAATTTCTTATTGCTATGATAAACACCATGAGCAAAAGGAACTTGGGGAAGAAAGGCTTTATTTCATCTTACACTTCAGTCTATCACAGAGGGGAGTCAGGGCAGGAATTCAAGCAGGAGCTGAAGCTGAAACCATGGAGGAACACTGCATACTAGCTTGCTTCCCCTGGCCCAGCTTTCTTATATAACTCAGTACTATCTCGTCATACCACCCACTGTGGGCTGGGCCCACCCACATCAATCAACAATTAAGAAAATGTCCCACAGACATGTCCATAGACCAGTCTGATGGAGGCAGTCCACCAGTTAAGACTCCCTCAAAACTTGGGACTGTGTCAAGTTGACAACTAGCCTAAGCTAACCATGTAATGAATAGAAAAAGTATTTAAATAGATGTTTTACCAGTGAGGAAAAATGGATAGCAAATAAGCACATGAAGTGATGTCAAATATTACTGCTCATTAAGGCAATTCTAATTAAAATCACAGTGAGATAATTAAAATTGAAAATACTCATGTGTTTTCATATGAGTATATGAAAGCATATATAGACGATATCTACGTTACTGAACAATTTCATTTGACTTAGGTTTGTGTGCACATATTTGTGCACAGATTATTGGTTTGTTACTTTGAGCTCTTCTGAGGTAATTATATTCATGGTCTTGATAGAAGTTTCTTACTAAATCCTCATTTCCTACATTGTACCTTTAAGATCCCACAGTTCTAATTTGTTTTTTAAGAAACAAGCTCTTGCTGTACCACCTAGGAATGGTCTTGAACTCTTGATTGCTTTTCTTTCTGCCCCACTAGTGCCCCAACACAGCTTCCATTTTTAACCTGGGTTACTGACTTGGGATATGGGATGTTCTTCCCCAACCCTTACATTTCAGCAGTGGATGCAGAAACAAAGCTGTCACTCAAAAGGTTAGGAGAGTTTATTTTGTAGCCAAATATGAATGGCCTTGGCCAAGGGATACAGATTTAGAATACCCCAATTCCATGTTCCAGTGTAGTAACAAACAAGAACTCAACAATGAAGCCACTTTCAAATACAAAGCAAGGTGGGGGGCTGCTGTAGGCCTAGATGCTATCTGATTATACACTTAGCCTTTTGGTTGGTGGAAGCTAGTTGTCTGTTAGTACATTTCTAAGGATTTTACCTGTTAGTCACAGGGATGTTAGGTCAAAGCAGGTGGAAAGGAATGGTCATTCAGGGAGCTCCAGATAGCCCAAGGTAAATTGTGATTAGGCTTTGCTCCTGCATCATTCCATCCTCTCCAGATCATGGACTTTCTCATCAGTTAATCAGCCTTGCATGGTTGAGTGGACAGTGAGGCTTCTTTCGAGGAGCTTTCCTTTACAGTAGTTTCTTGATTCTATCACCCCTGCATTATCATTTTAGATGTCTGTCTCCTTTTCCTTCAGTTTATATATCCATCTAGTTATTTTTCCATCTAGCATCTTTCAATCCTAGATATCCATCTAGCATTTCCATTAAATTGAATCCTTTGGGTTGGAGAAATGGCCTAGCATTTAAAACACTGGCTTTGTTTCCAGAGGAACTGGGTTCAATTCCTAGTTCAATACCTACCTGGAAGTTCACAGTCATCTGAAACTTAGTTCCAAGGGATGTGATGCCGTCTTCTGGCTTCTCAGGCATGAGGCCTCCTCATGGTACACAGACACATATGCAAGCAAAATATCTGTACTCCTAAGATAAAAATGAGTTTTTTTTTTTTTTTTTTTTTACAGATCGAACCTTTAAGTATTCCCTTAGCCATTCTTGTGCTTTTGATGTCAATTCTTATTTTGTTCTTTTTGTTTCCACTACATGTAACCTATCTTCAGATACCTTTGGTAGATAATTTTTTTGTTTTAATTTCCTTGACAATTCTCAAAAGTCAGTATACATATAACCATCAAGTATTTTGTGTGTGATCTTACTGTCAGAACAGATCAGTGACAGTTTATTTACATTTCCTACTATGCATACCACTGACTATTATCAGACTACTTTACCTGCTTAAACTATGCTGGTAACTTTGTGTATTGAAATTTGTCTCACTTAAGATTGCTTGGAATTATGAATTGTTTTATAAGCTGAACAGAAATGGAAACTACATTTGAATATTCTTTTTTTCTTGAACTAGATTTGTCATTTGACATATATGAAGGTCAGATTACTGCATTACTGGGCCATAGTGGAACAGGAAAAAGTACATTGATGAATATTCTTTGTGGATTGTGCCCACCTTCTGATGGTAAGAGCTTTCTCAATTAACAAAATCTCTTTAATTTTTTTAGTGTTATTAACCAAGAAGTCACAGTATGCAGCAATTATTTCTCCTCTTTACATGTGTACTAAATGTTTTGTGTCAGTGAATTGGAATAGCTTTTTCTATATTCACGAAGAAGTTTTTTCCTCTACTATACACACTTATATTTCAAAATAAAAAATTGGCCCAATAATATTTAAAAAGGTTAAAGAATCTAATTTTTAAACTTTGATTTACTCTAATTTTATTTATTTCATATACCAATTTTCATCACATATTTACATGTGTACATATTTTTATTAATTATTTTTATGGAAGAGTAAATCAGCAAGTAACTAATTGGGAATTAAATTTGAACAACACAAATATCTCAGCAACACAGCTAAAGGAAAGAATGGTAAACATCACTGTCTTTTTAAATAAAACTTAAGAGCAGTACCTCAAAGGTGTAATCTTGATCTGGAATTATTTTATAAGTATAAACTTTATGTGGAAAACCCATTTTTCTGCAATTACCAAGTAGTGTATCAGTGAAATAAATTTTATCATAAAGGGACCAGATTGTATTGAACCTGCATTTCAACCTTGTAAATGAGACTTAACTTTCTAAATTAGTTTGATTTGTTTTTTGTTCTTACTTGTGACATTCTCTGATATTAGTCATATTATCTTACATGTTAGACATTTGACTTTTATTAGAGAGTTCTCCATATGGTATCACATTGATTTAAGAGATCTTAAGTGGAGCATATTATTATTCAGATGATTCAGTTGACATAAGAAGAAAGCAGGAATTCAAGACATTATTATGTTCAAGAGCTACAACCAGCTTGTATAAAACTTACAGATCTTATTTCATTATCTCATAGTATCTGGAGGTGAAAGAAACCTTTACTGAACTATACATATGAACAATGTCACTGTGATTATATATATGTTTCCTGTTAAGCTTGTAGTTCGTTGCTCTTTCTACTATATAGTGTGACCTGAAAACGAAGGAAAATGAGTTTGAAATGTGAGAACATACTATCAATACTATCAAAATGAGAAATGTTTTTCTTCCAAATATATATTGATTCTGGCTTTGCATATACCTTGTAACAAAATGAATAAGTTACATCAAAACATGCATTTTTAACATTCAGTGTCTTTAATATAAATTTAAATATTTTACTTTTAGGGTTTGCTTCTATTTATGGACACAGAGTCTCTGAAATAGATGAAATGTTTGAAGCAAGAAAAATGATTGGCATTTGTCCACAGTTAGATATAAACTTTGATGTTTTGACAGTAGAAGAAAACTTATCTATTTTGGCTTCAATCAAAGGAGTACCAGCCAACAATATAATTCAAGAAGTATGTTATTCATATATAAGCCATCACTGTATTTTCTATAAATTAATATACTTTATAATAATTGTATAGTAAATATGCTTGAAAACCTAAACATATAAAACATTTCTGGACTAGTAAGCAGAATGTGTGAAGAATTAGAAGGATTTGGAGTGCATACCGTAGCACATGTGAATAATTCTGTTTTCATCCAGAGGAAACATAGGTTTTTCTCCCTTCCTCTCATCTGCTCTACCTTCACCCATCTGCCTTTGCAAGTCACTCTCTTGCCTTAGTACACACAGAGCCTTCATACTCATCCCTTTTCCTTCCCTACTATCCAGGAAGGTACAAAATTGAAACAGCTTTTCCCCCAAGAAACTTGTTACTTATTATTTCAAAATTATATATAAAATATTTGTAAAAATTAACCACATCCTAACTTAAAACTTTTAAAGTTGATACTAAAATTACTTTAAAAATTATTTGTCTCAAATAATGCTTGAAATAGTACTTCAGAGCTTAAAATATGTAAAAAACTAACTTTGATGATTTTGGAAATGATCCGATTAAGATAACATTGTTCACACTTTAATTTTACAGGTACAAAAGGTTTTACTAGATTTGGACATGCAAGCCATCAAAGATAACCAAGCAAAAAAATTAAGTGGTGGCCAAAAAAGAAAGCTGTCTTTAGGAATTGCAGTTCTTGGAAATCCAAAGGTAAATACAATGTGAATTTCACTGATGAGATAATTTTAAATTATGTTAGATAAAAAGGAAGGTTATGGGGCTAGAGATATGGCTGAGTGGTCAAGAGTGGTTAAGTGGCTGCTCTTCCAGGGGAACCTGTGTTCATTTCTCATCATCCACATAGAAGCTTACAGCTGTTTCTAACTCAAGTTTAAGGGTGAGCTGATTCCCTTTTCTGGTCTCTGGGCACCAGGTATGCATGCAAAATGCTCATGTACATAAAATAATAAGTAAAAAATTTAAAAGTTAAATTGAAACAAGACAAAAATTAAAGGGATAATTGAATTAGCTAAAATCAATCCTGGTGCTTTGATTTTACATGTGTTTGTTTTGTGTTGTTCTCTGGCCTGCATAAACAGAGAAGCAACTTTGCCTTGCACATTGTTAAAAAGCTCATGTGTGTGCTTGCATCAGAGAGCCTATGAACACTACTACCCTACGGTGTTTCTCCTTTCTATTGTAGCATGGGATCAGGACAGATTCTGACTTTTTATTAACTGGACTTCCTGCTAGCACCAACTGTCAAGTTCATTTTTAAATTAAAAACAACTTGAAGCCAGAAAAGGTGGCACATGCTTGTAATCCAGTCCTCAAAAAGCTGAGTCAGGAAGATCATGAGTTCAAGGCCAGCCTAGGCTATATAGTAAGAGTCTATCTTAATAAGAAGTGCCACTCAAAAAATAGAAAAAGTGTCCCTCCTCCTCCAAAATGTTACCCTTGGACTGATATAGAACATCCTCCTCTAAAAATCAATAGCTATATATGCAGATTAAATTAGTGTGCTACCAATATACTTAATATTTTGCCATTTTGTGTATCTGATGGTCATACCAGTGTCTTATAATATGTAGACATCAGTCTTTTAAGTTCTCCAAGGAGAAGATTCACTCATAATTCTAAACATTCATGCAGACTTTAAGTAAGAGTGAAATAGTAATCTGAAATAGAGAAAATTTCCAGTGTCCACATAAGTTTTAAATATTTTGGTGTTCTTGCTTTTTCATACCCCTGTTCACTCAGATATTACTGCTAGATGAACCAACAGCAGGAATGGACCCTTGCTCTCGTCACATTGTTTGGAATCTTTTAAAATATAGAAAAGCTAACAGAGTAACAGTATTCAGTACTCATTTCATGGATGAAGCTGATATTCTTGCTGGTGAGATCTTTGCTTTATTTTTAAAAGATAAGGTCACAAGTCTGAAGGGAGATAAACATGGAAATGCCAAATCCTGAGGAATAAATAAAGTATTATCTAATGGTATACATTCTAAATAGAAAAATTATTTAAAATTAAAAATTATATACGTCTGTGTTCAATGTTTCCCAGATCATCTTTTGTTTCAGTGATTTTTTCCAAAAGAACTCATAAAAGATTTTCCATATTGTCATATTCATTATACACTAATTTATTATAACAAAAGGCTATGAGGCAAAATTAACAAAGGGTTAATTAAATTACATGAGGCAAAGTGTGGAGAAAGCTAGGCACATGCTTCCCAGAGTCCCTTAATTTACCTGTGATTTACTTGTAACCATATGTATGAAATATTGTCTGCTAGTTTATTAGAGACCTAGTGTCCATGATTCCTGTGAGTACTAGTCAATAGAGCTACTCTTTTTACCACAGCACAACCCCAGATTCCCAAAAGGAATGCAAGTTTGTAGCCTAAATATATTTTTTTGTGTGTGTGTGCAATGGTTAGACATAGTGAATTTTCCTTATCTGTTTTGACACTAAGAGGAACCTTCCCTCATACAGATTCCCAGATACTAGTCATGGGCCAGCTTTGTAAGCAGGTCATTCTAAGGTAGCTTTTACTTGTCTGCACTGTTTTGTGTATGTGTATGAATGTGTGGCTATATATATGTTTATATTTATTTATTCCAGGTTTAAGTTAGAATTATTTTTTTAACACTTGGAACAAAGGTCTGGGAGTTTGAAATACTATAGATTCCTTTTCCATCTGAGTGTGGAGTATAGTAAATGGATAAGTCACTCCTCTCTTCCTATAGTATTTGTATCAAAAGAATAAAAAAAAACTAATGTTTTTATTTTTGTTGCTATATTTCTCTTTTCGTACATTGCTTTATAAAGGAATAATGAAAGCTCCTTTAGAAAGAGTGAGCTATTTGAAATATGTACTCTGGAGTCAGGCTGCCTGAGTACAGTTCATGGTTTTGTTATCTTAGTAACTATGTGAAACATGTCTAAAACATGAATATTCTTCTCTCAGTATTTTCATCTGAGAAAAATAGATGATGATATTCTAGTGTCTTTCTCATAACATTGCTAAGATAATTTAATGATGTAATATTTGAATGCATCTCATAAATATAAAATATAAATGCTAGTTATTAGTGCTGTTACTAACTTAGAAATTGAAATGTGCATTCCACTTTGTAGACAGGAAAGCTGTCATATCACAAGGAATGTTGAAATGTGTTGGTTCTTCAATTTTCCTAAAAAGTAAATGGGGAATCGGCTACCGCCTGAGGTAACACTTGTTCTTCTCTGACTTTATTCTATTTGTATTTATGCTTTATCTATTGTTAATTTTTTTTTAAGGCTTGATATATTGTGCCTTAACCATGTTTGGTGATATAAATTAGTACTTTCAGAATTTACTTTTGGTTATTTATTTAGTAATCATAAAATTATGATTTTGGCTTTCTCTAGCATGTACATAGACAGATACTGCGCCACAGAATCACTTTCTTCACTGGTTAGGCAGCACATACCTGCAGCTACTTTACTGCAACAGAATGACCAACAGCTTGTGTATAGCTTGCCTTTCAAAGACATGGACAAATTTTCAGGTATTTTTTTTCAGTTTCTTGGTTGAATAGGACTTTTGTTTTGGGAATAGGTTTCCCTGTTGTGGGAGATTTTATAGTTATGGATAACATTCCGGTAAACTGTCCTTGTAGCACGTAAAGGATTCGCTTCCTACCAGTAAACAATGGAATGACTACCCAGTTCTCCAATATACAAATTAATAGGACCTTAAGGCAGATAAAGGTTAAGCTCCATTCATTTGTATATTGGAGGGCTAGGCGGAGACCAGGAGTGGGAGGATTGGGAATGTAAAAGCACCTAGGGCAGGGGCAGGGAGGGGAAGCAGAAGAAGCAGGAGAAGCAGGAGGAAGAAACATGGAATGAAGTCTCTGCCTAGCCACCTGGGTATTGAATCCATGAGAACTGAGATGACTTGTAATTAATAAAAAGCCTTGAGAAAATTCGACAATGGACTCTTATTAAGTGATTGAACACTACTTTAACATTTCCCTGATTCCTTTTTCTTTGGGATTATTTCTCTGTGTAATAGAGCTCGTAGTTTTTCTGTTTTGCTTTTGAACCTGAAATACGACATACTAATGTGTATGATTGTTATTTTTGTCTTTTTACAAATAGTATGTAACTGTAACTAATTTGTTAATTTAAATACTTAATGAAAATAAAAATAATTATGTTTATGTTGTTAAGAAAAAAATTAAGGCTGGGTCTGGTGGGGCCTGCTTGTGATCATAGCACTTGGGAGGTGGAGGCAGCTGGAAGATGGCTGTAGGTGTGAGGCCAGTCTGGTTTACATAGCAAATTCCAGGCCAGCGCAACATAGCCTACAGTGGGAGAACCTATTTCAAAAGGAGCCAGAATTACTTAGAGGTTTCCTGAGGACAAGGCATGTATGTGTTTGTTTGTTTTTGGTCTGTATATGTATAGGGGGGCTTGCGTATGTGTTTTCAAGTAATTTCTAATTTTATAATAAATTACAATGTAATTATTTTAATTTAAAATATAATTATTTACTTAAGCCATAAAATATTTATTAGTTTTAATTTATGACATGTTAGTTCTAATGGACACTTTTTTATAAATAAAATTTTCTTGCCATCCTTTTAAATTTAGGATAATGTTAAAAATATACTGAGACCAAAATCTTTGAGCACTTCTGTACTAGCTAAGTAAATTTAGTCATACTCACTTTTTTTGGTTTTTGCTTTTTGAGACAGGATCTCATGCTATAGACTGGCTTAGAACTCACCATATAGTCCTGGGTAGTCTTAATTTCAGGGCAATCCTCTTGCCTCAGACTCTAGAGCACTGGGCTTACAGACACAAACAACTGTGATTGGCTCATACCTATTTTTGAATGGAATTTTGACTAATTTATATTATTTTTGAATGGTATTGTAGGCCAGTTTATACTGATTTTATTTTAGATCATATGTTTGTATGTTTGTGTGCCTGCGTGTCTTTGGGTATTTGCATATGAGTATAGGTACCTGTGGAGGTTTCTCAGATGCATCAGATTCCCAGGAACTGGAGTTAAGAGATAATTGTGAGCAACCCCAACCTGGGACCAGGGAACCAACTTTGGTCTTCTGTAAGAGCATATGTACTTTTAACTGCTGAGCCTTCTCTCCAACCCTCTACATCATTTTATGAGACCTCTATATCATTTGACCTTTTTTTTTTCTTTCTTTATTATAGGTTTGTTTTCTGCACTGGACGTTCATTCAAATCTAGGTGTTATTTCTTATGGTGTTTCCATGACAACATTGGAAGATGTATTCTTAAAACTGGAAGTTGAGGCAGAAATTGATCAAGCAGGTAAAAACAGAGCTAAAAACATATCAGCCATGGAACTTGACAAGACAGATAATTATATAAGTAAATAAATTATGAAAACATAGGAAGTTTGTATTGTTTTATGAAACCAAGGGCATGAGCAAATAAATAACTGAAGCATTTTTAATAGTGATAGAAATTATGAAGGAAATGACACAATATTCTTGGAAGGTTTTCTTGTTAGGGAGGACTTTATTGAGATGTGAATTACCAGAAAATTCCAGGCATGCAAACATTTTAGAACCAAGTGTACCAGATAAAGATAAATTCCTATTTCTCAGGTACTGAGATGTTAATTAGATGTCTTTGTGGAACCGAAAAAAGGCAACTTAGGCAGGAACCATGAAGAAAATAATATACATTGGTGCCAGAGAATAGCTTAAGGTCTGGGTCATCTTTTGAACATCTGGGAAAGGTTCCTTTATTTTCTTAGTGCAATGTTAAGCTATCAAAGGGTATTTAAGTAAAGGAATAACTTGAAAAAAATGTTCCTAATTATTGGATGATAACTATACTGTGAAAGAAGAGCAGAAGATCAGCCAGGAAATTTGTATGTGAATTTTGGCTTGAGTTACGGTGATAGTAAAATCAGCTAAGAATGGATTTGTATTTATCTCAGCAATAATGATTTGCTGAGGGTTGTTAAGGAGTGATCAAGAATCATTCTCAATTTTTTGCTTTGAGAACTAGATATAGAATTGCAATTTTTTTTTTGGTTTTTTGAGACAGGTTTTCACTGTTTTGACTCTCTGGCTGTCCTGAAACTCATTCTGTAGACCAGGCTGGCCTTGAACTCCCAGAAGTCTGCCTGCCTCTGCCTGAGCACTGGGATTAAAAGTGTGTGCCACCACCGCCCAGCCAGAATTGCTACATCTTGAGAGTAGAGGAATAGGGCTAGAGATAGAAATTTTTGAAGTCACAAAGATACTGTTCTACCAAGGGATAGAAAGAATAGATAGGTATAAAGGAGCAACCTCTGTTGGTGAGCAGTCAAGGAGCAGAAGAAGGGCTGGCAATTAGAATTTTTCTTCTCAAAAGAACAGAGAAGCAAAAGTTTAGAAAAAGAGTGGTTTTTGGGGAAAGAAGAGTGAACAGTTTATTGTCAAATACCATACAGAGTAAAGTGAAGGAAGAAAATAGGGTTTTGGAAACAGGACATGAGGGGCTCGGTAGTGAGGAAAACAGTGGTGACACTGACTGAGCATCTTAGGTGGGATGGTGAAGAGTAAGCTGGAGCTGTGTAGAATAAGATGGGAATTTTGAGCTGAGAATCTTATGACAGAAGTTTAGCAAGTATTCAGCTTTAAAAGATGATGCCAAAGTTTGTAAGATTTCCGTTTCTGTTTCACATCATTCCAGATTCATCCTGTAAAGTTGACATGTCTTAGTTTTTAATATTTCTATTCTAATCATATTCCAAAATGTTCTTTTTGTTTACTTTTATTGACAAATAGATTATAGCGTATTTACACAGCAGCCACAGGAGGAAGAAATGGATTCAAAATATTTTGATGAAATGGAACAGAGTTTACTCATTCTTTCTGAAACAAAAGCTTCTCTAGTGAGCACCATGAGCCTTTGGAAACAGCAAATGTCTACAGTAGCAAAGTTTCATTTCCTTACATTGAAACGAGAAAGCAAATCAGTGCGTTCAGTGTAAGTTAATTATCATTCTTCTCTGAAAACCTGTCTTTTGGAGGATGCAAATTAGGTTTGCTTCTGGACTTTAAGATAATGACATGTACATAGCTTTGTAGTTTTCAAAGTATCAGATATTGCAGTAATTTTTATCACATACTCAATGATTCTTCTTTTTTTATTCATTCTTTCATTTAAATTTTTTGGAGACAAGAATCTTACTTGTGTAGTACTGGCTGGCTTAGAACTCACTATGTAGACCAGGCTCATAGAAATCCACCTGCTTCTATCTCCTAAATATTGGAATTAAAGGTGTGCACCACAATATCCAACTCTGTACTTTTTCTTTTTAAAATGGTATTTATTGTCTCATCTTTAAAATTATGAAGTGACAAATAATATTGTCTGATGTCTAATTTTTTAGTTCCTGTCATTATATTTAAAATTTTCTTTCGCAATTGGTATCTTTTCATAATTTTTCCATCCATTGTTATAATTATTTTAATAAATGTCAGGAAAGGTCAATTTTATCCCTATTCATTAAATGAAGAAAACTGAAATGTGAAAAAAGCTAGTAGATATGGAATTTAAAAAAATTCTCTACTTAATTTTATCCTCTCTTAGCTGATACTTTTTCTCCCCAGTCTAAGAATGACTATGGAAAATAACATTTCCTGCTTTCAAATGCCATAAATCTATTTTGTTAGAGCCAAAATGATTGTAGGAATAAAATTTAATAAGAGCATTCATACATGTTTGAAATATTCTGAAATTATTTGAGGTTTTGACTGAATTTATTAATATCAAACAAATACTAGTCAATCTAATTTGTTTCTGTATTGTAGATATACATGCTGAATGTAGATGATTTGGGGTAAAGGCTTCTTATCCTTTGGCCTAATCACTGGTCCTTAATACTGCAGCTCTTGGGCATTTCAGTCTTCATACACTCTAGAATGTTTAAGTCTCCATTGCTGACTGAGCCACCCTCTGAACTCAGACTCTTCAGTCTGCTTCTGTTTCTCCTGAACTCTCACTGCCCTGTTCTACCTGCTGTAACTGACTCTGTAACTCACTCTCTCTGAGCTGAAAGTCCGCCTTATATATCATGAGAGTGGGGTGTGTCCTCACTCTGACTCACTCTGCTAACTCTTCCTCTGATTAGTCACTTTATCTATGCTTCAGTCTGATTCATCTCAGATGTCACTTCTTGTGTTACACTGACTCCTTCTGAGTTCTGCTTCCTGTGTCTACTTCTACACTTGGTTTTCTTAGACTTGGAGCACTACTGCTTCCTGAAAACTGGGATTAAAGATGTTTACTGAGATTAAAGGTGTGTCTACATTCCATCCAGACCACACAAGCCTCTGAATGTAGGTCCTTGGAATATAGACCCTAGCTTTCACACAGGGGCTATTCCTGTACACTGTATCACTTTTCCTAGAAAAGTATTCACTTAAGTCAGCATGTTTTAATTTATTTAGTTGAACATCATTTTGATAAAACATCTGGAAAACAATAAACGTGACTTAATTTAAATTGCTGTAATAAAATGCCGTAGACTTGATATTTCTGGAGGTTGGAAATTGGAGATCCAAGTATCAGCATGGCAAAGCCTCCTTTCTTGCCTTGCAGAAAGCCACTATCTCCTTGCATGCTTTAATGACTTCTTGTTGTGTTTGGAAAGAGCTAGCAAACCAGTACACTAATACACATTGTTGTTACTTTTATAAGGATGCCAACCCACCATAAGGGCATTATCTAAATTTTGATTGCTTTCCAGAGTTCCTATTTTCAGATATCACCAGATTAAAGGTTAAGGCTCCATTATATAAATTTGAAGGGACACAAAGATTGAGTTTCAGACAGAAAAATGTTATATGGTCAGATATATTAGGAACTATTATGTCTTCAAAGAATATTGCTAGCATGTAAGAACACCATGAACATTTCTTTTCCATTTTTGTAATGTATAATTATAATATTACTGAGGTTTCCACATACTCTTCAGTCATGACTCCTTCCTTCCTTCCTTCCTCCCTCCCTCCCTCCCTCCTTCCCTCTCTCCTTCCCTCTCTTTCTCTCTCCCTCAGCTGGTTTATTTAATGAGTGCTCTGTCTGCACGTGCACCTGAATGCCAGAAGAGGGCATTGGATCCCATTATGGATGGTTGTGAGCCATCATGTGGTTTCTGGGAACCAAATTCAGGACCTCTGGAAGAACAATCAGTGCTCTTAACCGCTGAGCCATCTCTCCAGCCCAAATTTCTTCCTTAAAGCATATGCTAACTTACAGACCTGAATTTAAATGCAGAATGTTTTGGGGGATACTGATTTCAGCATACTTACATACTTACAATAATAAATAATTTTGTTTTGTTCATTTGTTTTTGGAGATAAAGTCTCTAACACAGACTGGTTTCAAACTCAACAGTCTTCCTGTTTAAGTCTCCCAAGGATGGGGGGATCATCTTGAGTACACTACCATGCCCAGAATGACTTTTAAAAATATACATGGTTTAACTGAAAATGATAAATTATTAAATAAAATGTGATGGTGTAAGCTCTCTAGCTATTGAGACACATTATATAATATGTAGATATTTTGTCAGACAAGCAGCTATCTCCCCGTAATACCAGAATGCCCTTTTGTAGTACTGTATATTCATAGTACTATAATATGGTAATGTGTGTGTACATATAGGTATAATATGCATTTTATATAATATCGATTGAAATCTCAGTGGAGCTGTAGCAGTTACTGTAATTAAGGTGTAGAAGTTTCACTGTATTTTTGTTTTCTTCCCTGTACTTAAAAATAGTTTTGTCTGTGTATGAAAAGTAAATGGCTAGAATAAAGTGAGCAAGAAAAAGCTTCTTCAAGAGTATAGAGACATACATATTTGTGATAATGCCTAACTCTTTAACAATTATATGTTTATATAATCTATAATTTAAGAGAGAATCTATTCTAAATATACCATTATAGCTCTTGTTCTTTTCTTTATCTCTAACCTAATAATCTTTAATTTTGATATTTAATTTAGTTTTTTTCTCTAATATTATTATCAGGTCATTTTTGGTAGTAGATTTTTTTTTAGTAAGGTTTTATTTATTTTTTGTTTTTTGTTCTGCTTGTTTTATTTTTTTATTGTCGTTTTCTGAGTATTGGATCTATACTAATATGAAGGAAGATGTTTAATAGATTTCCATGCTAATGTATCTTAAGTTATATAATTATTATTTTTCTTTCAGGTTGCTTCTGCTTTTAATTTTTTTTGCAGTTCAGATTTTTATGTTTTTGGTACATCATTCTTTTAAAAATGCTGTGGTTCCCATCAAGCTTGTTCCAGACTTGTATTTCCTAAAACCTGGAGATAAACCTCATAAATACAAAACAAGCCTGCTGCTTCAAAATTCTACTGGTGAGAGTGTGTGAAGGTCTGTGAATGTGTGTTGGTTGGGGATGGGGTGAGGAGTAGATAAAGAGTTCAGAGATTGGGCTTTTAGAGATACTTTTAAAGATAAAGCAAACATGATCCATCATTATGAAATCTAAGTTAAATATTTACCTTATTGATACTGGATGATACTGGGAATCAAGTTTTGGTTTAAGTGTAATTGACAGTTTTTTAATATTCTAATTTATACTGCTTATAATTATTAAATTATTTTTTAAAATAGTAATAATTCTCTTACTGGGATGTTTTATCTCAAAGTTCATGATGAGCTTAATGAACTTGAAAGGCTGTAAAATTTTCAATAGTAATAGTTATAGTGTATAGTATTTACACATTTTCATTGAGATGCTAAAAATTCAGAAGAAATATTTGATGAATTAGTTATAAATAAAAAAATAAACCTTATTTAACATAAATATCTACAACTCAATATCTTAAATTTGTGATTGATAATTTTGTATTTAGTATTTTTACTACATAATATATTTAGTATTTTTACTACAAAATTGACAAATATTTTTCATATTTTTATGGACTTGAGTTTTTTAAAAAAATTTTCAGTTACAGTATTCATTTACCTTTATTCAGTTAGAACAATTTTTAAAAGAAATCTTATGCTCTAAATAAATGAGACATATAAGACAAATATAGCAGACAATATCCACAACTATTTTATATTTATGTTTCAATACTAGTACATTTCAATGTGTTTTAGTACATAAAAGAGAAATAATGTACAACTGCCGTGCACCAAAATTTAGCTTAATTAGATCTTTCAAGTAACATGCAATTCCAACTCACAAATATGGCTTGATCTAATTTTAAAGTAGGATTTTAAAATTTCAAAATATTAAAACAGTAAAGAGTTTCATTTATTCATAATCAGCTTTCCTATCACATCTGCTTACATAAACAGCCTGTACTGTGAAGACTCTTTGGGAAACTAAGTTACTTTTAAAGTCATTACTGTTAAAATGCAGTGCTAAGTATGATACATAGCCTTAATCTTCTATGGGAAAGATGTGTTTAGCTTGGAAATTTTCTCTAAATAGAAAATGTGATGTTTTACACTTTCCTTTTTCATTTAGAAATCTTGTCCTCAGTTTTAGTGTGTACTTTATGTAGCTAAAGAACAATGCTGTGTGGAATCTCATACTATTGGTTTTTTATGAATATCTAAAAAATTAGACATGTATCTCAAATCTTTCTGTTCTGAGTTCATTTTAACTGCTTGGTAGACATTCTAGTATTTTCAGTGTTTGTCTCCCATTATTTTCAGTAGTATTGCATCATGCTTTTGGATTCCATATTCCCATTGCTAGTCTAAAATGAAGTCATATTGCCCTTTAGGCTCAATGGGCTTTCTGGTACACACACACACACACACACACACACACACGATATTTTCTTGCTCTTCTTCAAGAACATGAGTTATATGTTTACTTCAGTTGTAGTGTAGCTCTTTTTTTTAGAGCACATAGCCACTCTGGTAAAGTTAAGACATTAGTTAACATCTTTGGTTAGGAGAAAATTTTGTGTCACTAAGCCAAATAACACCATTGTTTACAACATTCAGGATTGCTGCTCGGTCTGCCTTGCCATTCTGTTTGGTTAATGAGAATCAGTCTTTGTTTTGTGCAATTTAGATTTCTCTCTAAGCCACATTTGTTCTGTTTTAGTTCTTGGCTTTTGTGATGTAGAGCAAGATTGCTTCCATTCATTAGATATGATGCTATACATTTAAACATAAATAGGAGTTGAGTCTGTCTTTTTCTTTCAGGCCGTTTAAAGAATGTAGGTAAAAGACTGATTTTTTTTTTTTTTTTTTTTGTGCTTGGCTACTTTGGCAATTAAAATTACCAAATAGATTATTTTCACTTTTTAGTCAAATTTCATGATAACATTTTACTGTTATCAATATTTCTATAGGCAGCAAGTAAAATCTATACAATAACTGTGATTAAGGTTCTGTCTAAAGCCTTGTATGTATATTCAGTCATTTAATTGTCACAATCATTGTACTTACAAAGTAGTTACACTTATTCCTTGTTGACAGAGGAGGGAACTAAGATCTAGAATATCATTGTAACTTGCTTGAAGGATATACAGTATAAGTGTTCTACTTGGATTTGAATGTTGGCCATCCAGCTACAAAACTTGTAACAGTGTCTTAGCTGAAGATAAGAGATTTCCTTGAAAGTGCACCATCTCTTAATGTTATTATAAGTCTAGACTGTTTCTTAGTTAAACTGATTCTTTATTATTCTTATTTTCTAATACCAGACTCAGATATCAATGATCTTATTAACTTTTTCACACACCAGAACATAATGGTGACCATGATTAATGACAGTGACTATGTATCTGCTGCTCCCCATAGTGCAGCTTTAAATGTGGTGCATTCAGAAAAGGTAAGAATGTTACATTTGAGTACTCATTCAAAAGTTATAAAGTACTAAAATGATTACTCTAAAATTAATGGCTGAACTTACTCATTAGTCACAAATTAGAATCCATTTTGGAAATAACTGTGTTCATTTGTGATAGCTCTTATACCCTGATAAGTGACCAGTAAATTTTTTGATTTTATTTTCATATTATATGTTTGCTTAAAATATATGCATATTTCAAGCCACGGTAGCTTTACCTGACATTGTTTTTCCTATCACTTGTTGAAGCAGTTTTTCATAATATTTAATGAAATTATGTTAGTTAGCAAGAAAAGTTTGTCTTTAGTGATATTAGTATATTCATGTAAAATATGTAATCACTCTTCTTTTTAAATCATAGGACTATGTCTTTACTGCTGTTTTCAACAGCACTATGGTTTATTCTTTACCAGTACTGATGAACATCATTAGTAACTACTATCTTTATCATTTAAATGTGACTGAAGCTATCCAGATCTGGAGTACCCCATTCATTCAAGTAAGCAAACATGCATAAAGGTGAATTCATTTGTGGAAATCTCTGAATGCTAAAAGTTGAGGTTGGGAATTTAGGAGTCTCTGGAATTAGTTTGCTTCAAGATCAGAGTGGCACTATTTGATGCTGGTAGGTTTGTGAAACTTATATAAACAATGATTTATTAATATAGACACAAACCAAACGTTGTTTAGTATTTTTTATTGTTGTTCAGAATATAGTTCCTGAGATACTGAAAAAAAACAATCCTTGGGAAGTCACCTAGACAACCATAAAACTCTACGTAGAAAAATGTTGAAGGCCAAGAAACAATAAGACAGTCATGTATTATTTCTACATTATCTGATAAAAAAGTGTGCCAGGCCAGGGTGCTTGTTAGACATGTAAATTCTATTCTATTATAGAGTACCTTCCCTGTTTCATGAGTGTATCATCTTACATAACCAGAGTAGAGAGGAATTCAGGATTTACTCATAGAATGCTTATGTAGTAGGTGCAAGGCACTGGGTTTAGTCTCTAGCACCAAGGTCAGGGAGAACAATTGTAGAGAAATGGACTTGTTGAGGGAAAGGGTTAATACTAAAAGCAACCTTAATCTCAGGTAATCTGCATTTGGATATTGGCTACTTATTGTATTGCCTGGGAAACTTTAGCTAACTACTTGAATCCCTGGTGTCAGGACACGGGACATGAAGCTATAGGAGTTGAAGTCACCCTAGTCTGGGAGAAGTTCTTGTTTGATTCCTTAGGAAGATAAGCTTGGATATAGCTTTTCTCAAGGGAAAAAGTAGGGACCAAGATCATTTTTGATGCAGTCATGAAAGTATCCACATAGTCAATGAAAAGTACTAAATATCATTCTTAAATTTTTTTTTATCATTGCATCTGGCCATGGTAGAATATGCTAATTGTGTACCACAAGTATTATAGTCCAATATTTCCTGTTAATAAACTGTTAAATCATCTACATCCCGCTGGTAGATATCTTAATGTCTTTAGAGATTTTAATGCTCTTTTAGGGTATTCTAAAGTGATTCTCAGATTAACTTTCTATTCTGTGTTTGTCTTTCAGGAAATTACTGACATAGTTTTTAAAGTTGAGCTATATTTTCAGGCAGCTTTGCTTGGAATCATTGTTACTGCAATGCCACCTTACTTTGCCATGGAAAATGCAGAAAATCATAAGGTAATTGGTCATATAAAAATTTACAGGTATCAGATTCTGTAAAGTCTGCGGATCTGAAACCCTGATTCCTGAAACCAGTGTGGTGGAAGGAAAGAACTCATTCCTCCAAATTGCCCTCTGGCATCCACATGTGTCAAGTACACATGGACACATAAGTAAATGTGAAAAAATTGTTTTTAAGTTAAAAAATAGGGACTGGAGAAAGGCCTCAGCAGTTAAGAACACTTGCTTTCCTTGCAGAGGACCCTGGTTCAGCTGTCATCTATATGAGTGCTCACAACTGCCTATGACTCTAGTTCCAGGAAATCCTGTACCCTCTTCTGCCTTCTGTGGTCCTCTGTATTCATGTAGTGTCATAAACTCACACAGACACACATACACATGAAAAAAGTAAATATACTAAAAAAATAAAAAGTATAGGTGTCAATTGCTGCTAGTAAGAAGAGTTATATAAAATTAACCCATTTGCCTTGTAGTTAACTTTAAGAATATTCAATTTGGAGAGTGTCTTCGTTAGGTTTCTATTGCTGTGATAAAAACCCATGACGAAAAGCAACCTGAGGAAAAGTGTTTATTTTACTTATACATCCAGGGTGATAGTCCATTACTGAGGGAAGTCAGGGCCAGGACTCAAGCTAAGCAAAAGAAGAACTGAAAGCAGAAACCATGGAGGAAAGCTGCTTACTGGCTTGCTCATGGCTTCTGACTCTGCTTTCTTGTTATCATTAATCTGTTCACTGATTTTCATTTTTTTTTTCTTTTTGTATTTCAAGAGCATATAAATTTAATACAGTATGCAGTTTTAGGGATCCACTTTATTTTTGCTATCATAACTGCCTAATGCTTTCTTGAAATTCATGAAATTTATGTCAGGAGTCTCAATAGTCCATTCTTTTTTATTACTGAGAACTGTTTCAAAGTATGAGTGTATCATAGCTTATATAGCCATTGCTTGTTAAAAAACATCTGGATTGTTTCTGGCTTTCACTCTTACAAGTACAGTTGCTATGAATGTTTATATACAGGTGTTTGTATGAACACTAACTAGTATTTGCTTAATGTGTCTATGCACTGTATGCCTGCAGTACTCACAGAAGCCTGAAGATGGTGTCAGATACACTTTACAGATAGGTGTGAGCTGCCATATGGGTCAAACCTAGGACCTCTGGAAAAGCAGCCAGTGATCTTAACTTCTGAGCCATCTCTCTAGCGCCCACTTTCTCTTCTTAACTAATCTTTTATTTCTTATTTCCCACTCCTCACCCTATGGCTTGTTCTTTGATATAATACTCTTAGTTATTATGAGTAAATAGTTTTAGAAGTGGTACAAATGAACTGAATAGTATTGGTGGGTGGACTTGGGAAAGACTTTATTAAAAAAATAAAGATGCATGAGAAGGAAAATGATTATTTAAGAATTAATGTACATGAAAATACTAATACAAAAACCATGTATTTATGTATTAGACAATTTATTTTAAAAATATTTAAAATATTTCAAATGTATTTTCTTTACACAAATTTTACACATAATCTGTTCTATACAGATACAGAGGATATTAGGAAGTTTATAAATGTTCTTATTAAATATAGATTTTAAACATGAGAATCCTTTTCCATGTAAACATATTTTCATATATTTCTGTATAATTTCATATGAACATGTTTGCCTATTCATTGCTGACATACCCACCATGTCCATTTTACCTTTTGTTTTATCTTACTGTATTCTGATTTTTAAAAATTATGTTGTAATTGTTAAATCTCATAAATGAACCTAACTAAGGGCTAAAATGAATACCTGGAAAGTTACTCTGTTTTGTTGATTAAACTGAAAAGTTCTACAATAATTTATTTGCTTTTTATTTGTAGAATGTTTAAGATTTTAATAGTTTCTCTCTCTCTCTCTCTCTCTCTCTCTCTCTCTGTTTTTTTAGATCAAAGCTTATACCCAACTTAAACTTTCAGGTCTTTTGCCATCAGCTTATTGGATAGGACAAGCTGTTGTGGATATTCCCTTATTTTTTGTTGTTTTGACTCTAATGCTGGGAAGTTTATTTGCATTTCATCATGGGCTGTATTTTTATCCTGTAAAATTTCTTGCTGTGGTAAGTTAGTATCAGTTGTACTCATGGTATTTATAGTTAAATGTTTCTTAAAATCTATTTATATATGATTATATGAAAGCTATATAATATATATATATGTGTAATATGTAATATATATATAATACATGAGAGCTTTTTAAAACAAAATGAAGCAAATTTTTATTATTGGTTATGCTACATTTAATTCAATTTTTATTACAAGTAATTTTTTAAAAAAGCAAACCATCATTTAGAAATAATTTCTTGTAGTTGTGCTCTTTCAAATAAACTACCTACTTGATTGTACCAGACACCTAAATATAGTCTTCCTTCTCTGTTCTCACACCTGGACATTTTACAAGAAAGGAATTCATTTTTGAAAAAGAGTTGATTCAATTCATGTCTCTCTGTATGTATGTGTGTAAGCAAGTGTAGGCAGAGACCAGTGAGAGTGTCAGATGCCTCAGAGCTGGAGTCACCAGCATTTGCAGGTCACTTGGCTTGTTACGAGGGTACTGGAATCCGAATTCCATTTCTCACTGTTCCCTAGCTTTAAATCACTGGGCAATCTCTTGAGCCCTGGGGAAGAAACTTTTTCTTCTAAACTTCAATTTTGTCTGAAAATGGAAAGGAAGTGTGTAATTGATATTCATGATCTGTGGAAATACCTGATTAAGAGTTCCTTTTGTTAAGTGATTTTTAGTAGAAAAAAAACAAAACAACACAGCTAAGTACGAAGATGCTGAATGCAAACAATTTTTCTAGAGATCATTTGGACTTGACATATTAACTTCTGCCCTGTAAAATAACTTTAGAAGTTATATTAAAGCCAGATGTAGTTGTGCTCACTTTTTTAATTCCAGCACTTGGGAGGCAGAGGCAGACATCCTTTTGCGTTTGAGACTAGTCTGGTCTATGTGGTGAGTTCCAGACCAGCTTAGGACTATATTGTGAGAGCCTATCTCAAAACAAACAAACAAACAAAAAAACTAACTAAAAAAAGTTATAGTGAATGTGATGTGCTAAAATGGGTATTAAGTACTGGAGAGTTGGCTCAGCAATTAAGAGAACCTTACTGCTCTTACAGAGGACCTGTGGTTGGTTCCCAACACTCTCATGGTGGTTTACAACCATCCATAACTTCAATTCAAAGAGATCTGATGCCTTTTTCTGACTTCCACAGACACTAGTCATATAGTTGGTGCACATACATATATGCAGGCAAAACATTTATACATTAAAATAAATACAACTAAAATTTTTAAAGAATGGTTGCTATTATTTGAGTGATAGACAGTTGTAACTAGCTATAATTGGTTTTAATACTAAAATAATGAGAGCATTTACTTGGTATAAGAAATTACAAATGATATTCAGCCTAAATTACTACGAGTTGTATAAAATAGTAAATTAAAAGCCTGATTTTTATTGGCTTAGTAGAGTTGTGGATTGTAACTGTTCAAATAATCACAAAAAACAGTTTTTGGAATGATTTGTTGAATGAAATTTTAGGAATGATATTAACTTAATATTCTAATATGACTGATATTTTATATTGTGTTATAAACTTCATATTTTTATAAAGAAATCTGCATTTCTGATTTATAGGTTTTTTGCCTTATTGGTTATATACCATCAGTTATCCTGTTTACTTATGTTGCTTCATTCACCTTTAAGAAAATTTTAAATACCAAAGAATTTTGGTCATTTATTTATTCTGTGGTAAGTCACACTTTTATATTATTTCAGTTTTTAAATCAGATTATGTAGAAGTCAGGCATCTTTTGGTGATGGTACTGAGGGTATAATGTATCTTTTGTAAGTAGAGAGGGTATGAAGAGAACTACAGTGCCTATCAGTGAGTGTATTGATCTTCCACCGCCTCCACTCCAAGGGATGCTGCCTACAGTATTTAACAGCTGACAATTGGTGTCAGCATACTGATGCTTCCTGGCTTGGTATATCTCTCACTGCATGGCTTATTTGAGGATCAAAATCATAGTTGATGCTGAGGCACAATTTGAAAACAAGTTTCTATGAGATTTTAAAATAATATCACTTGTTTTCTCTCATTTCCTCTTTAGACAGCATTGGCTTGTATTGCAGTCACTGAAATAACTTTCTTTTTGGGATACGCAGTTACAGCTGTTTTTCACTATACCTTCTGCATAGCCATTCCAATCTACCCACTTCTGGGTTGCCTGATTTCTTTCATAAAGGTATGTCCAGTAGATGTTTCAGAAATTTTAAAGTCTAAATATACCTTTCTTAATCTTTGATTTTTTTGGTTATTGTACTGAACAAATATAAGATTAACTGCTACTGCTTGATTATACAGTCAATACAGGAATTTAAAATAACAGATTTTTTCAAGTATGACTTCAAGTTGTCAAAGGTAAAAAACTATGTTCACTTCATGGTTTCTGATGCTCAATTTGATACACATAACTAAATGTATGATCTGGTTTCAGTCTTTTATTTTTAGGAATTTCTCAAAGATTAATGTATTAGACTATAAAGTGATGAGAGAAAATTAAGTGTAAGAGATTTCTTTCCCAGGAAAAATATTAAGGAAAAAATCATATTAATTTTGAGCATGGATAATTTAAAGATATTTTCATTTGATTAGGAAAAAAAAAGTAGTTGGGAGGAATAGGGGTGATTATGATCAAACTACATTGTATGAAATTCACAAAGAATTAATAAAAATGTTATATTAAGTTAAATTCATTCTTTATGATTGCTGGATAATTCTTTTTTTTCCCCACTTCAGTTTAATATGTTCGATTATATTTGCTTCTAGAAATACTCTGTGCCAAGGAAGATTTTAAATTAGATATAACACAAGAGCTTAATAGGAACAACTTATTTATAGAGATCAGATGTTTATGACTAAAATACATTAAACATTTTAAATCTTAACATTTGTGCATATACATTATAAATTTTTTTTTTTTTTGTCTTAGGGTTCTTGGAAGAATGTACCAAAAAATGAGAATGCCTACAATCCATGGGATAGGCTTTTAATTGCTGTTATAATGGTAAGAAATAACAAAATTTACTTTTCATATGTTTAATGTGCCTTTTAAGAGTGTTTGTGGATTTGCAGAGACTCTGGCTCAGTAGTTTAGAGCAGTGGCTGCTCTTCCAGAAGATCTGGGTTAAATCCCTAGCAACCACATGGAGTCATAACTGTAACACTCCTGTTCCAGGGGATCCAGTGTTCTCTTCTGACCCCAGACATTCATGTGTTTTACATACATTAAAAAAGAACAAAACAAAACACCCATACACATAAAATAAAATTTTAAAAATTAAAAAAGAATGGAACTGTTATGGGCTGAGAATGTAACTCAGTTACTAAGAATGCTTGTCTAGAGTATATGGAGACCTTGGCTTGATCCATAGCACAGTAACAATCAGGTGTGATGATGCATTTCTGTTATCCCAGCACTTAGTAGGTTGAGGCAGGGCGATCAGAAGCATAAGGTCATCCTTGGGCTTCATAATGAGTAAGAAAAGAATGACTTGGTTGCTTGTGTTTTGATTATTTTTAATTTTTGTCCTGTAATATAAAGACCAAGCCCCTAATTTAAGTGTGTTAGTGCTAGTTAATCTTCATTTTTTTAGTAATACCTTTCATTTACCAACTATCCCCACTTTTATATACTTGACTTTTCCACATTACTAATTCTCTTTCAATAAAACTAGCTTCCTCAGAAGAACAAAGCCTTTTGTTATGTTTTGTTTGTGAGACAGGGTCTTAGATGGCCTTGATCTTATGATCATTTTGCCTAAGCTTCTTTAGTGCTGACATTACAAGACACTATTCCTAGCTAAGCTTTTATTCTCGATTACATTTTGTAAAAACTGACAATAAATGAATTTATAGGGGTCGAAAGTATATGAGATTAAAATATATGTAAATTATTTTACAGAAAATAACATTACTTTGTTAGTATTAAAATATATGACTGGGAGTATAGTTGGGTAGAATAACATAAACTTTGCTTATGTGAAGGTCCCAAGTTCAGTCTTCACCACCAAGAAACAAAACAAGACAAGTTACTATCACAGCAAACATAAAACAGGTTGATTTCCGCTCCCTCTGGTTATGGTAAAGAAAATGATTCGGTCATAAACTGTTGCATATTTTTCCTCTTAGCCCTACCTGCAATGTGTACTGTGGATTTTCCTTTTACAACACTATGAGAAAAAACATGGAGGCAGATCAATAAGAAAGGATCCCCTTTTCAGGTTAGTTAATTTTTTATCTTTTTACCTAAGTTTTAAAGTTTTGGTAAATTTACAGAATTGTACAACCATCACCAAAATTCCAAACATCAAGGTAATTTAAAAACAATTCCAGCACTCCAAAGTAACTATATCTATTAACACTTTCCTATACTCATCCTCTATCCCTGTGCAACCAATAATCTCCTACATTCTTGAAGTTTGCTTGTTCTGAGCATTTCATATAACTGGAGTTATATATAGCAGATAGTCATCTCTTGGTTTTGTTCTTATGTTCAGTATTATACTTGTCTTTTTTTCCAAAATAAACATTAATGTATAGTGATCTTCACACATTTACTGCATGTTCATTCTGAATATCTATATAATGCATATAAAACATTGTTTAAAGGAAAGAAATGATGAAATATGTTTTGAAAACTTAAGCCACTAAAGACCATGGTTCTTTTAAGTACTTTAAGTGTACTTCTACCTGCTTTTCACTGTAGTGGGCACATAAAAGCTTTTTCTTTTTATTGTATTTTTACTTATTTTGTGTGCATATGTATGTTTGTTTATGGGATGCATAAGATACCCATAGAAGATAGCTAGCAGAAGCTATTCTCCTTCTACCATGTGGGTCGGGATTGAATGTAGGGTCATCAGCTTGGCAGCAGATACCTTTTCCTGCTGAGCCATCTTACTGGTCTTATAGGATTTGAACAGCAAATTATTATCTAAAACATACAGTTTTAACAATTAGCATGATTTTAGAAGATTCCTCATTTATCTTGTAGCTATGCTTCATCAACTTTTATTTTGCCAAATAACCTTGTAATCCTCTTTTCATATGCTTGTTGTCCACTTTAATGTCTTCTGAGAGAAAATGCCTATTTCTATTAAGAATGTCTATTAACATTTTAAAATTGGTTTCATTATATTTTATATTATTGAGCTGTAAAATTCTTTATGTATTTTGTATCTAGCTATGTGAATTGCAATTATTTTCTCCAAACTCACATATCCTCACTAGGTTATTTTAAGCTGAAATACTTATTATTTAGTGAAACATGGATATTGGTAATAAACTAGTTCTTAGTTTCCCTTTTGTAGCTCTCACATTTGTGTATTGGCAGAGTGTTAGTGTATATAACACTGGACAGTGAAGTGTGGATGTTTATCAGTTTTTGTAGCTGTCATATTTATGTATATTTGCAGAGTATTAATGTATATAAAACATTGGACACTTTAGATACATGTGTAATGCTTGTTAGCTTTTATCATTCTCATGTTTGTGTATTTGCAAAATATTAATGTGTATAAACACTGGACAGTATAGATGAGTGTGTGAAGCTTATTAATCATTAGAATCCTCCTCTGCACCAAGGAGTTTATATCTGGCTCTCTTTCTTCCTCCCTATTTCTACTGATATTTGTGGCGAAGATCCCCATATCCACAAAAAAAGTCTTTCTAGTACCTCAACCTCTTTGTTTTCTGATTCTCTAAACCAGTCAATGTTTCTCTACCCTACTTCACCTTTAGTCAGAGGCATGCCACCAGCATTCTTTTAATTTTTTATAATCCTTTTTAAATTTCAAAATGATAATTGCATTATTTCCCTTTCCTCCCTCCATCCTCTGTCGTGCATTCTTTGTTGCTTTCTCTTAAATTCATGATAAGACTTGATGAGTGTAGCCTCTGAAATTTCTAGTAGACATAATCTCACAGCAAGCTACCAGTTCTTCTGGCTCTCATAAACTTATGCTCCCTCTTCCACAATGTTTCATGAGCCTTAGTTTTAGGAATTGTTTGTGGATCTATCAACTGGACTGAGCACCACACAATCTCTTGTTTTCTGCATTTTATAGGTTCTGAATTTCTATAATGGTCTTTGTGTACAAGCTTGTATCTAGAAACTTCAGATGACAGAAATGTGATTATTTGTCTTTCTAGGATGAGTTACTTCAGTCAATGCAATCTTTCCTAGGTCCATCTGTTTACCTGCAAATTTCGTGATCTTGTTTTTCTTTATATCTGAATAGTATTCCATAGTGTATATGTGCCACATTTTCATTATCTGTTCATCTGTTGAAGGATGTGTAGGTTGTTTCTATTTTCTGTCTATTGTGATAGAGCAGCAATGAAAATAACTGAGTAGATGTCTGTGGAATAGAGTGTTCAGTCTTTAGTCATATGCCAGAGGCGCTTTGGTCATATGGTCGGCTTATCTTTAGCTTTTTGAGCTCTCCACATTCATTTCCTAATAGTGAATGGTGGTCTCCTTTCCTCACATCCTAATAGTGAATGGGGGTTCCCTTTCCTCATATCCTAATAGTGAATGGAGGCCCCCTTTTCTCACATTCTAATAGTGAATGGAGGTCCCCTTTCCTCCTAATAGTGAATGGAGGCCCTTTTCCTCACATCCTAATAGTGAATGGGGGGTCCCCTTTCCTCCTAATATGAATGGAGATCCCCCTTCCTCACATCCTTGCCAGCATTTATTGTCAGCTGTTTTGTTAATCTTAGTCATTCTGACTGCGGTAAGATGAAATTTCAGTTGTTTTAATTTGCATTTTCCTAATTGCTGAGGATGATAAACACTTTTTGAGGTATTTATTAAGCATTTTTATTTCTTCTATTGAAAACTCTGTTTTGATCACTTTCCCAATTTGTAATTGACTCATTTGTTTCCCTGACTTTGGTTTTTTGAGTTTTCATATATTATAGATATTAATCTGTCAGATGTATATCTGTCAAACATTTTTTTCTATTCTGTGGGTTTCTTCTTTACTTGATTGACTGTTTCCTTATCTGTACAGAAGCTTTTTAGTTTTATGAGGTCTTACTAGTCAGTTGTTGGCCTTAATTCCTGGGCAGATGAAGTCCTAATTAGAAACTCATTTTCTACACCTAAATTTTGTAGGACACTGCCTTTTAAATCTCCACTAATAGTATCTTCAGCATCTTTGCTTTGTCTAGTTGGCTCAGTTTGCTTAATTACTTGACTGACCCCTTATTCTTTTCTATTGTCCTTTTGTTTCTTATAATGTCACCTTCATTTACCTCTTTGTCTTTCTTCCTATTCAAAAATTTTCTTTGCAAGTACTTCTTTCTCTGTCTATCATTAAAGCTAGTATTCCTTTGGATTTTGTTTCAGCCTTATCTACTATTCTTCCTAGACAGTTTCATGTATACTCAGATTGCAATTTCTTTGGAGAAAAATTCATGTTTCTTTAAAGATTGTTTTTAAATTTTATGTGTATTCATTTAATTTTGTGTGAGTGAAAGCCAAGGCCCAAAGAGGGCATCGGATCCTTTAAAGCTGGAGTTATATGGAGTTTTGACCCTTCTGATATGGGTGCTAGGAACCAAAATCATGGCCTCTGGAAGAGCAGTACATGCTATTAACCATTGAGACATCTCTTCAGCTCCTGTTTTTCTTTTTTTTCTGTGGAATAACACCTTAAACATACTAGTTATATATTATAATGTTGAATAAATGAATGAGTTGGATAGTGTCATGTAAGCACTAAACAATCAAGAGAAAAATACCAGTTGTAATTTTACTTTTCAGAGGTAACACTAGGTCTCATGTCAATATTCTTTTAAAACATTTTTTCTTTATGTAGTGCCTAAATTTCTTAATATTTTAATTATGTAGCCATCTATTACATTTATTACTATTTTATTTATGTAACCATCTACCATTTGTATATACTTAGGACCCTCTCACCAAAGTCCAAATATAAGAAGTTTCCAGAACCACCAATCAACGAGGATGAAGATGAAGATGTAAAAGCTGAAAGACTGAAGGTTAAAGAACTGATGAGTTGCCAGTGTTGTGAGGAGGTAACTTGCTCATTATTATTAAGTTATATTAAGTCTGAAATGGTAAATTACTAAGGCACAGGAATTAATAAGAAACAATTTTCATTACATATGAATTTGTTTGTACACTGCCCTTTTATAAGTGAATTTAGTTCTTATGATACATAGATGGGATATGAAATGTTAGGCATCTAATTTATAACTCTTTTTAAAATCTATTTTGCTTATTAGAAACCAGCCATTATGGTATGCAATTTGCATAAAGAATATGATGACAAGAAAGATTTTCTTCATTCAAGAAAATCAAAGAAAGTAGCAACTAAATACATCTCTTTCTGTGTGAAAAAAGGTTGGTATTTATTTTTCTTAAGTAAGTTTTCCAGAAGAGTAATTTCATTTTTAGTTTGATTGTAATACATAATTTTCTTCCAATTCCTATAGGAGAGATCTTGGGACTCTTGGGTCCAAATGGTGCTGGCAAAAGCACAATTATTAATATTCTGGTTGGTGATATTGAACCAACATCAGGCCAGGTATGACATGTAAGAGTATGGGTTATGTCTAATATGACTTATATTTAATTAAGATAGGTTTACTAATGGCAAATTATGAATTTGATGCTCAAACTTTATATGTTTTAGTATTTTTAGTATAGATTGATGAAATTAAGATCTTTTGGTCACCAACGAAAATAATACATATGGTGAAATTTTCATACTCATGTAGACAGGTATAGTTCTGCTTTTAATAATTATTTACAAACAAGGTAGATGTATCTACCCACTTATAAAGACATTAATTTCTGGAGATAGGCAGGTTAGTCTTGACCTTGTCAATTAGTTTTCAGTTGTAATCATGTCACTTACTAGTTGGTAGAACTGCCCGACATCTCTTCTGCTCTTTTCCTGTTTTCCTCTTGCTATACAGATTCACTGTTTTTCTATGAATTACTAGGAATACTCTCTCTTTGAGGTTTTGCCTGAGCTATTCTTTATATCAATTATACCTTATATCTGAGACATTCAGAGGACTTACTTATTTTACTTAACTCATTAGTTTAAATATAACTTCACTGAAAGCAGTGAAGCTCCATGATGATGATACTTAAAATATTGGCTTGATTTCCCATCCAACAATGTAGAATTACACCTTTCTGGCTGTATGTCTAAACTCTTGACTTAGGTATGTATTTCCTTGCACATTTAAAAAGCAATGAAACCCTAACCAGATAT
This sequence comes from Cricetomys ansorgei, assembly GCA_026225945.1. Taxonomy (NCBI): domain Eukaryota; kingdom Metazoa; phylum Chordata; class Mammalia; order Rodentia; family Nesomyidae; genus Cricetomys; species Cricetomys ansorgei. The sequence goes on from JAMJFZ010001881.1 coordinate 4,450,403, forward strand.
ACTGTGGCTGAAGGAAAGAGTTTAAGCAAATCTACTTACTATTTCCTTCTACTAAAATTTGGTTTACATTTTTGTAGATATTTCTAGGAGATTATCTTTCACATTCAAATGAAGAGGACGAATCCATTAAGTGTATGGGTTACTGCCCTCAGACAAACCCACTGTGGCCAGATATTACTCTGCAAGAACATTTTGAAATTTATGGAGCTGTGAAAGGAATGAGTGCAAGTGACATGAAAGAAGTAATAAGTCGGTAAAATGAGTGTCTTTAGATTGCCTTTGCTATTTGGGGACAGGGATTGTACATTTTAATTTTTTTGAATTTTAAAACAAGCATTGTTTTAGGTTATAGTTTTCATATAAAAATGGTCATTACTTTTTATGTATTCTTTACAAAATCGTGATGCCTATGAAGAAAGCAATTTTTTATTTCTGTTCTTTTTATTCTTTGTTATTTTTGAGACAGTCTTACTGGGTAGCCCTGGGTAGCCTTGGACTCAGATATTCATCTACCTCTGCTCCTAAATGCTTGGATTAAAGACATGTGACAGCATGCCTGGCTCAATTTTTCTATTTCTAATTATAGGAAGAATGTACCCATAAATGTTATGAAAATTAGTGAGTCATTTATCAAGACATTTTAAAAAAAATGATAAAAATTGGAGATTTTTTTCTTACCTAATTATACTAAACATTACCTAAGTGACTCTTAGAACAGTGTCAGTGATCACACATAATTTATATTTGTATGAATACATATTCAGGTCCATTAATTTTGTATTGACCATTTTGCAGTATAACAAATGCCCTTGATTTGAAAGAGCATCTTCAGAAAACTATAAAGAAACTGCCTGCAGGAATAAAGCGAAAGGTACTTTTCATTAGACACCAAATACATCTATTTTAGTAGTTCAGTGCTGAGTCCTCAGAGTGAAGTCTGAGTCCAGCTTCCCTGTTTCTTCATTTAGCTGTGCTTTGCTCTCAGTATGCTGGGGAATCCTCAGGTGACTTTACTGGATGAACCATCTACAGGTATGGACCCCAGAGCCAAACAGCACATGTGGTGAGTATGACAATAAAGACACTTGCCACTTAGTACATTACATCATGGTTTAGAATGAGGAAAGAGATGTTTTCACCGTAACTAATAGCTTCCTGTTAGTTATATGTGCATCTTGATTTTATAAAATAGTAATTAAATTAAATATTTAACTTTTTAAAGCTTTTATCATATCTTTGTTGAAATGTTTGTGATATTTTATATACTACAGAACAGAAATGAATACACAAGTGCTTATTAAAATAAATAATTATTTTCTAAATGTATTTTGGAAGATTTTTCCTAGCTATTTAACAGTAAATTATGTTTTTTATAATATTGTTTTGAATTTATGTTGTAATTATCTTTGTAGTAATTGAAAGTCCTAGTTGGTTGAATAATTTTTAGTCATTAATTTTCATGTTTATAAAGTAAAAGGTTTGATTTAGATGTATATTAATTTTATGAGTGCACAGCTATTTTTTATAACATAAAAATCACATTTTATTATACATTGATTCATCCTTTTGTGCTTTCTTTCTTTTTGTGTTTATTGCTGGGGATAATATACAAATGTTGTACCTATTTATACACTTGCCTGGTTATTACACTTTAACCCCATTTAAATCTTTGAAATAATGAAGTTTCTTTGCATTTTTCAAATTTCAAAAGTAAGGAAAAATAAGTTAGAATAGAAAAATTATAGTTTGGTAGGATATAATAGCTTATAGCAACAAGACTGGGTAAGTTTTGATTAAGTAGTTGGATTTTTGAAAACTACTTATTTCTATGAACAAACAGCTATATTCCTCTTACTTAAATTTTATTTATATTTTTATAGGAGAGCTATTCGAACTGCATTTAAAAACAAAAAACGGGCTGCTCTTCTGACTACTCATTACATGGAAGAGGCTGAGGCTGTTTGTGACAGAGTGGCCATTATGGTGTCTGGGCAATTAAGGTAGATGTTTAAACTGCATACCTTTGACAGAGAATGAGGGTAGATTTGAATGTGATGTTTTAAAAACTTAGAGAGTTATGCATTAATTTGAAATGTCAAAACATATTTCTTTTTGTTGTTATAATCTGTTTTCTATACAATTTCTTAGAAATACTCATTATTATTATTATTTTTTTTTTACAAAATATGTCCCACTACCTGTAGTTGTAAGTTTTTATGTCTAATGTTTGTTTTTTAAAATTCTTAGGGTATTTTAAAGTAATAGGCATTGTTTTGAATTATAGCACAAAGTATAAAATAAATATCTGAGTTTATATTTACATAAGTAAATGACTGATTGGATAAATAAATGTGAGCAAAGAGGTAAATTTTCCTTCCACAATGATTCCAAATAACACATGTCTATATTGTTTCCTCAAAGAAAGTTTACCCTTTCCTGATCCCAGGATTATGCTGGATATAACCAGTTTCTCCTAGAAAATTGAGTAAGGAAAAGAGAAGATAGTAAATTCACAATTGAAAAACTTGAACTAAGCAGTGTGTATGGATATTGCACATCCCTGAATATGATACAGTGTAATGAGAAACATGCTTCAGATTGTGGTTTCTGTCCTAAACATATAACAATATTTTGTTTTGTTTTATTTTTTGTTTTTCCAAGACAGGGTTTCTTTGTATAGCCCTGGCTGTCCTGGAACTCACTTTATAGACCAAGCTGCCTTTGAACTCACAGAGATCAGCCTGCCTCTGCCTCCCAAGTGCTGGGATTAAAGGCATGAGCCACCACTACCACCCACCTTATATAACCCAATTTTAGCATGAGTAAAATAACAAATTGAAGGTCCTTCCAACAAAACATCTGACCAGTAGTTCTTAAAAGGGCAAGTTGTAAAAAAGAAGAAATTAGTAAGAAGTGTCATTAACTTTGGAAACTAAAGAGACGTAACAACTAAATGCAACATGGAACAGAACTCTTGAACAAAAAAGATACCAATGGAAAAGTAGCAAAATCAAAATCTGTATAATGTAAGTTGCTTGATTTCAGCAAATTTGTCATAGGAATAGAAGAAAATATTAGGGAAAATGAGGTGATAAAGAGTATATAAGGACATTGCATTATGTTTGCAACTCGTCTTTTATTCATGTAAAAGATGCCCAGTCATTTTATCCAAATATATATATATATATATATATATATATATACACACACACACACACACACACACACACACACACACATATAGAGATTTAAGCAAGAAATCATTCTTTGAAAATGTCAAGCCATTTTAGCTCTTTCTTTTAAAAATTACTTCAGGTGTATTGGAACAGTACAACATCTAAAGAGTAAATTTGGCAAAGGCTACTTTTTGGAAATTAAATTAAAGGACTGGATAGAAAACTTGGAAGTAGACCGTCTTCAAAGAGAAATTCAATATATTTTTCCAAATGCAAGCCGCCAAGAGAGGTAACAACTTTTTAAATGTACTTAATACTTTTTATAGAGTGGAATTCATAAAAGGCTATATTTTCAGTTATGTTTTCTATCTATGTCTTTGAATATTTTACATCGATGTGCTGTTTTGTCAGCAGTACAGGACTATGCTGTCATAATAGAAGTTTATCTACTTGCGGGTTATAATTACATGGTATTATCCTATGATTTTGCACAAGTTTTTAGCAAAATGAATATAAAAGTATATTATTAGAATTTAAATTTGAACTTAAAGCGTTTTAAGCTTCAGCTATCAAATACAGTAGTTAAGTTTTTCATTTTCCTGTATTTTATGTTTATTTTTCAGCTTTTCTTCTATTTTGGCTTATAAAATTCCTAAGGAAGATGTTCAGTCCCTCTCACAATCCTTTGCTAAGTTGGAAGAAGGCAAGTAGCAGTGAGAATAATGTAAAATAGTTTTCATATAATGAAATATTTCATTCAGAAAGTTTAGAATTGGGAGCCAGGTGATTGAGCAAATAATATAATCTTTCGTTCTTTTATTCTAAGATAAATGAATATAAATGAATGTATAAATATATAGGTATATTTATACATACACACATATAGCATATATATACATATATATATGCATATATATAATAAATATAACATATAGGATATATATAAAACAGTCATTAAAAAAGAGGTCAGGAGTTTGAGAGAGAACATGGGAGACTCAGGAGAATTTGAAGGAAGAGAGAGGTGGAAATCCAGTACTCATGTATATAATTCTCAAAAAAAGAAACTTAAAAATTTGAAACAGAATTTTTATCATTCTCTATGTGGATTCTGAACAGGGCAAGACTTACTTATATCTCACATATCTGAACAGCTATAGACTATTTTGAATTTTTTACTTTTCTGTTAATTTCTTAATGATTAAAGGAATAAATATACTAACAATTTGGTATTAGAATGGATTGCAAAGGTATTTGAAGTGAATATCAGAAAGCTTATAATGACCAATGTACAGGATCTAATTTAAGAATCAGGCTATAGTAGAGTTTTGGGAATGGAGGATAAAGATCTGATACCATAAGAAAACAAAAGAACAATGAGGAAGAAGATGCAGGAGGGAAAGAGCAGCTAACTTAGAAAATGCACAATAGCTCAAGTAGCATTTAGTGTTAATTGTTTACAGCTAAGGATCAGTAATGGGCATAGGGGAGAGGAAAAAAGTAAGGCTAATGGAAATGACACGTTTGGGCAGCTTCAGTTTTAAATGAGTTGTTGACTGAGTTTTTAGAAAACTTTAAATACTCTAGAAGTTATTGCCATTTCATTCCTTTAAAATATTGCTAAGTAAAATGTTATTTTTATGTTTTAATAGCAAAACACACTTTTGCCATTGAAGAATACAGCTTTTCTCAAGCAACACTGGAACAGGTACTGTAAGATTAAATTAGAAAAGATTGCTATGTGGTTAAGTGTGTCAGTTAGCAATTGCTTAGGTGTATATTATTGAGACTGTGATATTATAGGCATTTAGAACTATATAATTAAAAAATGTACTTATTTATTTCCTGTGTGGGTGTGGGTATACTAGTGCTACAACATTCTTGTGGGGGCCAGAGGACAACTTGTGAGAATCGATTCTCAACCACGTGGGCTTGGTGATTGAACTCTTTGGGCTTGGCCACAGGTACCCACTGAGCTATCTCACCATCCTCAAATTATAATTACAATTGTAATTACAGCTTTGGCTTCCTCTTGGTTTTTTGTTCAATTTCACTTTTACAAGATCTTTAATTGAAAAGTCTTATTATCTACATTTACTGAGTACAGTATAATGGTTTGATACATACATACACTACTGAAAAATTCAAGTGAATTTTATCATTTTAAAATAGTTTTTTTTCATCTTAGTAAATCTTGAAAAGACTCATGGTGGCATTTTATATTAGAATACTTGAAATTATTTAAACAATTTTAGGTTTATTTTTGGCTGTACTACTTGATATATTAATCAAAAATTTATTAATCCTTTAAGTATGTGTTTGCTTTGATTAGAGTCAATATCAATAAATCTCTTGATACTTGTTGATTTAATTCGTTATGGCATTGTATCATATCTGACTTTGCTAAAAGTCCTTTGAATTATAGAATAGTTCAATTTTTCTTTTTGTTTTTTCTAGGTTTTTGTAGAACTTACCAAAGAACAAGAGGAAGAAGATAATAGTTGCGGGACTCTAAACAGCACACTTTGGTGGGAAAGAACACAGGAAGACAGAGTAGTATTTTGAATGTTTGTTGCTTACTCTGCTTACTGACACTAAAGTTATTTATTCACTTTTTATTTTAACTTTGATTTTTAAAGTTTATTACTTGAATTGTAATTGAGGAAACATAAGAGCACTTGGAAATTTCCTAAACTCCTTAATTTATATGCCATGGTTGTGTGTTTGGCTTTCTTTTAAATAAAATTTGTGTGTAATTGTCAACCTGCATGTTTATATCTGAAGTATATTGAATGTAGTCTATATGTCATCTTTTCCACTTTTCACAAAAACAGTGTTTCTCAACTTATGATTTAAAGCAGTGGTTCTCAACCTGTGGGTCTTGACCCCTTTAGGGGTGAACAGTCATTTCACAGAGGTTGCCTAAGACCATCTGCATATTGGACATTACTTTACGATTTATAAAATTAGAAAAATTGCAGTTATGCGATAGCAGTGTTGGAGGTTACCACAAAATGAGGAATTGTACTAAAGGATCATCCCAGCATTAGGAGGGTTGAGAACTGCTGGTTTAAAGAACTAATGAAAGTATAAATCTGGATAATATTTAAGTTTACATTATCTTATATAATTATCTAATTTCCCAGCTAAGGAAAAGATCAATATGTGACTAATACATAGAAAAGAGACATAAGGCAATGAGGAAACTTTCAGCTTTTCCTTTAGAATTTTTAAAAGAAATCGTTAGTGGAAGTTGTCATCTGTAAAAGTGCAGAAGTTGAGAAGTGACATCCACCAGGTGGCAGTCATTAACCATAGTAAATAAAGTGAAGCCTTATTCTAGTGATTTTAGATACGGGTAATTAGATGTTTCAAGTTTCATTTTTTGCCTACATTAACATTCAAATGTGTTTTGGTGATCACAATTCACAGAAGACTGTGACTAGAGTCTTAGTATTTAATAATCTGATTCTCTAAAACAACAATAACAGATGTCTCTAGAGGTAGAAGAATTAATCTGTACTTTCCTCCAAACACTCAATGTTGATTAAAAAAACAAAAACAAAAAGAAAACTTTGTTGCTTTCCTCACAAGGAACACATAATTTTATTCTTAGTTAAGCAGTTTATTGGATAATCATATAGTCATTTCTATTGCTAAATTTTATTAATTGATTCTCTCTTGAGTTTTTAGTAGATTAAAATATATATTTCTTTAAAAGGTCACCCTGTAATCACCTTGGGACATGGTAGAATATGAAAACTCTTTCAGGGGCTAAATTAAAAAATAGAAATGGAATTTATATAATTGTCTTCAATACAAATCAGAGTTTCACTCTTTACAACAGAGTTGAACAATGATAAGATATTACAATCTTAGAAATATTTTATTATATGGATTTGTTATATGGACATGTATACTAATATAAATGATGGTAGTTGGTACTATATTTTAATCTAATGTATAAAGTATTATCTTTGCAAAAACAAATACAATGTGACTTTTGCATTCCAGAGATGTAAAGATTAATAGCAAGAACAGAAGGGCTTGCTACCAACTTACTTTAAATAGCCAAAATTTCAATGAAGTTGTTAGGTATTTAATGTTGGGAAAACGTAATGAACTTTTAGTCCTGTTGGGAAATGAAACATTTATTTTAGGCGTAGCAGCCAATTTAAGTGTTCCTTTTTCAGTTCAAGGTACATAACTGACACTTTCTCCCACTGCTTTGGAAATTTCAGCTACCTTCATATAGGTATTTATTTAGACTCATATATCAGAGGAACTCTAATCTAAACAACCCATCTTACAAGCCCGCTTGGATTGTATGGCCACAGCTAAGTGCTTGTAAGATTTGTTTGCCTCCCTATACAAAATTATAATTTTGAATTTTTAAGAACCTTACATTTAGCTAATGATTACTGCATGACAAATATTATCAAAACTTATTTAAAAGGAAATCTATCTTTGCTGATAAATTATAAAGAGCACATTGTATTTTCCCAGCAAGTCATTGCTAAACAGTGCCGTAAACTTGAAGAGCTATGTTTAGAATATAAGTACCTTGGCCTTTCTTTTGGGATGTGATTTTATAACTCTGTAACCTAGAACATATACCCTTAAAAAAGCAAAACAAAACTGTATTTATAGTTTACTAGTCAGTGTCTAAAAAAGCTAGGTTTTGTTTTTTAAAAGCATTTGACCATTCTGAGTTGTTTCATAGAGATGGTGAACATAGATCATTATCACCTGCTTCTTCATGTAGATTGGTCACTGTCTATTAACATGTCTGAATGTGTGACCAATGTAAGATGTAATTTTTCTTAAGGAATGAAAGTTGAGATTATATTGTCTAATCATTTTCTTGTCTGTTGTATTCATCCAGTTTATTTTTCTGTATATAGTGCAAAGTTTTGTAAGCAGTTTAGATAAGACACTCAAATATAGCTTTTAGTTTTCACATAGTAATGTATTTTGATCATGAATTAAGTTTTTCTGTAGGAATTTCCTATTCCTCCCTCCCCTTTTAAAAATAATAACTTAAGAAATATATGACGTAAACAATTTTTAAAACAAGGATAAGTGAACTGGGATAAAAGAAGACAAAGTCAAAAAGAAATTTATCATATTAAAGGGTATAGATTGTTTTTCCACATATATTTATTTTAAAGTGTCTTAAATTATTGCTATCAGACTTTGTTGCATATCATCAACATGGGTAAATAAGTATATTTGTTAGGCAAAAGATGAAAACAAGCAACAACAAACTCACCTTTCTGCCTTAAATTATACATCTTTGATTAAATATTTTAAGTAGAGTAAAGGCAAAGCTCTACTGAGCGACTACTTGTATAAGGCAGAGGTGTTTTCAGCAGGAAGGAACCAGTCAGTTGTTAGCAATGAAAAGCATTCTCAGTGTTTGTGTTTTACTGTGTGTGGGTTCTTTTTCCTCCCTTCCCTTTATTTTTAGTAAAAAGGGAGTTTTCTTCAAAAATGATTTTTTATTTAATTGGAAAAATTATCTTTTGTCAGTTAGGCTTTCACCAATAAAACATTTTTCAATAATTAAATTCAGCACACCTTTCAGGGACTGTGTTTCCAGAATGGATTCTTTGAGTAGAAGGAAGAACTGATCATATTCTATTAAAAGAAGAATAGATAATTAAATAACTAGTTATAATATGAAAATGCTTTGCTACTAGTTCTAAAAGTATCTTCTAGGAGCACAATTAATTTTACTAGGGTAAGTATTATTTTCATGTTCCTTTGCTGGTTACACATCATCTAATTCTGATTGTGTATTTTTGCATTTGTTAAAATGCATCTTATATTTTCATTCATCATAAGACGGCATTTCTTTTTTAAAGTAGTATATGCTTTTTCTTAGTGTATTTTTAATATTGTTAACATTTATTTTTCATCTTTTTCTCTGAAATAGCATATAATATAAAATGAAAGAATTCTCAGGTGAATTATTTTTGTATCAGCTATTCTTATAAGGTAACAATTTACTTATTTTCTATTCATAATATGTTGAATGTAAGCAATCTCAATGCTGCCCTTTAAGAAAAAGAATGTGCTTATATTATTAATAATAAACTTTAAGAGCTAAAAATTTAAGACAAACTTCATTTTGTATACTGAAATGGATTTTTTTTTGTTATTTAGTGTTGATAATTAGATGAGTGACTTAAAAATGAAGCAACAATCTCGCACTAAAATAGCAATAGCTTTTAAGTATTTGCATAAGGTAAAGGCTAAGGAAATGTTGACAAGAATTGTGATTTAATTATATTCATAGTTTAAACTTAAATTTAGGCTATTTTTATTTTTATGTCAAATGTATTTCCTACAAACAGAAAACAACCATTTATACAGAATATATATTTATCTATTTCCTTATATTTAAAAAATAAATTCGATTCTTTCACTTAGGCAGTATTTTGACTTTAATGAATAAATTCTTCTCAAGCACCTAAACAACCTAAAAATTAAGAGATTTCTTTTTAAGTTAAGTAAACCAAGTTCTGAAGAATTTGAAGCATCTTAAAAGTAGACAAATATGCTTTCTATCATAATTACACAAATGTGGACTCTGATGCCCACATAGATGCATCCAGAGACATGTTTCCATGGCAATTCTAAGTCCCACTAAGACTTGACAGTCAAGATTTATCACAATTGCTTATTTGGTGATCGGGACCAATGCCATCTGTTAATGTAAACAGTTACAGATACATAGCTTAGGTTACAGCTGCTAAGGTACTCCTTTGAAGTTTAGATTTGGATTTTCAACTTGCAGTTGGAAATTAGTCCTATGTGGGTTTTAAGTTTTTATAACCATGTATTTTCTGCTAAAGTAAGATAATATGTAATTTTACTATTATATTTCCTCTAACTTCAGAATAATAGAGCCTTCCAAGGTCTCTGTTCTGACTTTCTTACTTTCTGATATTAAAGACTGGCTCAAAAACTCTCCTAACTGAAGTTACAATTATACTTTGCTGTTTTAATTTAATATATAATAATTTTACCCATTTATGAGATGCAGTGAGATAGTTTTATTTTTTATATTCTCTTTTGTGCTTGGGATTGAGCCAAGAGCTTGTGTATAGTAAGCACACTATCTATTCTTGAGCTGTGTGCACCTGCCACTTTCAGTAGTTTACATGCAGACCATGAGAGTATTTTACTAACAGAATGATACCATTATTGTTTTGTAACATTATACCAATTATTATTTATTAAAATATCTTTGACATATACTTGTAGGAAAAGATATTGAGTACTAATTCTTTCTTGAGTTGTTGAATAGTAATTTCTTTAATGCATTATAGAGGAAGATTGAACCTGGCATCTCATGTGTGCTAGCAAGTGCTCTACCATCAAGTCACACCCAGACCATTGTGATTGTTACTGCTTTTCAATAATAAATATATGCTTGATATTTGTTCCCTATTGATTATACTTAATACCCATTTTTAATGTATATGAAATCACATTTGTAACTGAATTTAAAATTATTTGTCAAGCATTATAAATTGGGTGTGCTTTTATAGATATGCTGTGATTCTGTAGGACAAAGTAGGCTATTAGATTTAAAGCAAGAAGGAATACAATAGTGATAATAAAATCTTGAATAATCAAGGTATCTATTTTATAAATTCTTTATTATGGATGAATATTGAAAGTAGGTGTATGAAATGAACATAAGCTGCCTACAAAGACAATATGTTCACAGGTGTGTATATCTGCTATAGTTTGAAGTTTAAAACCTCAAAAATGATTACTGATGTTATTTAACTTCCAGTCATTAAAAATATACATTATTATTACCATTATTATCATCATTATTATTATTATTAACACAAGCCCAGAATCTTACCTTGGCTCTCATAGACTTTATCATGAATCTAAAAGATTCAAAATCTCTACAGAAGACCACTGAGAAAAAATAGATTTTTATTGCCCAGAGAGCCACTGGGCATATTTTGATCGTTTTGTCTAGTTGATAGTCAAAAGAACAGTCAGGCAGTGGTAGTGCACTCCTTTATTCTCAGCACTCAGGGGAAGAGGCAGCTGGATCTTCTGTGAGTTTGAGGCCAGTCTGGTGTACAGAGCAAGTTCCAGGACAACCAAGTCAAAACTTACAATAGTAATTTACAATTTAAATGCAGAGCTCTGTGTTAGAATGACTCTCACTAGAAATGTAGCATTGTCAAAGTTATTTATTTAAAGATATTTCATTTTTAACATTGCAGCAATTAAAGTTTGTATTTTAAAAAAATATGTCATTAGCCATAAGGCATTAATCTTGTCAGAAGGAAAAAGCTCTATTTTAAAAGCAGTAGTGGAAGAGACACGGAGAAATGGATAAACCTTTTGACCACTAGATGGCAGCAGAGGGCTTTGCTGAAGGGTTACTTCCTAATCCAGGAAGGGAGTGAGGTAATGCTGCTTGAGCACAGGCAGAAGCCAGCAAGGCAACTTGGAGATCAGAGACTGAACTCTGTTGAGCTAAATGGTTACCTAAATGCTAGTCTGTTTAGGAAATAGTGACAGGGCTCAAGAGATAACACAAAGGACAAGAAATGTGAAATGATAGATCCATGCATCAAACTAAAGGCAAAGAAGTCATTACAAATATAGTCGTGATGGTATTTGTAGGCCCAAGGCAGGGATTAAACCACTAGTTTTCAGTCCCTCCTTTGATGCCTTTAGGAAGTAAAAAAATCTGGAACTGCTCAGGTACTCTACAAATAATGATAAGGGAATTTTTTTTTTTAATTATTTGAGATTTTATTTTATGTGTGTGAGTGTCTTCCTGCATGTATGTCCGTGTACCACATGCTGGCATGGTAGTGCCAGCAGAGACCAGAAGATGTCAGAATCCCTCAAACTGAAGTTGCAGACAGACACTGGCGAGTTTCCATGTGGTTATTGGGAACCCAGCTCAAGTCCTCTGGAAAAGCGGTATGCACTCTTAACCTCTGAGCCATTTCTTTAGACCTATAATCAGGGAATCTTACCATTTCTTATTCAAAAGCAAATTCTATTGATAACTTGAAAAACTGGGAGGGGGATGGGCAAAGAGGGGAAAGGAAACAGCACAAGAGATGTTTGGGGTTAATAGAGACATCAACACAGTCTGCAATCTGTTTTTGTATCTTTCAACTCTGTAACGTTCTATAGTAAAGCCACTTTGATTCATATATTTGAAATAATAAGGTTTATTGTTTCTTTTGTAGAGTCATTTAAGAATTTAGTTGGAAATTCCTGTAGCTGGAATGTCAAGATACCATTGGTACAAAAGATCAAGATACCATTTTGTTGGAATGTTAGAAAATTAATTTCTTACTATTAGAAGACAGTTGACCTCATTAAAGCTAAATGCTATGGACAGAGCCTTGGAGGGTGGCAGCTAGAAGCTTTCTTGGTGTGACTTTGAGTGAGAAAAGGCAGGTAACAAACAGTCTTTATCACAAAGATACATAGAGGATCATGAAGGGTGTTATGAAGAGTGACAAACAAGTTATGTTGCAGAGGTTGGGGAAGAAACATACCTTAGCCTCAGCTACAGAGTGGGATGGGGAGAGCTAGGGGTAGCAAAGCCATAACCACAAGCAAGACAATCTTAACTTCTTTAGTGAAAGACTGGCAGTCCTAGCCAATGAGCAGGTTCACAGTTCTTGTAATTCATAAATCCAATGAGAGGATATAGTAGGTATTAAAGTGACTCCTGCTTGGTACCCCAGCATTGGAAAAGAAATCCATTGTGTTGCTTCTTATATCTTCCAATGTTATAACAGGTGCCACCTAAGAAGGGGGGACTATTTTTTGAAACTGAGATACTTTGGATCTGAGAATGGAGCAGCTGCAATTTAAGGAGTATGGAGACAGCCTGCTACAGTGTCTAGGTGGGCAGTAGCCACAAGAAGTAGTCATGGAGCAGGGAAGTCAGACAGCAATGAGGTGAGTTTAATCATAGGACATAGAAGATATGGTTGCCTGGCATACTCTGGTGTGAGGACCAAACCCTGTCATCTCAGAATAACTGGAGACCAGAACTGAGACCAACTGACCTCTGGAGCTGCCTTTCTGCCATATGCAGTTTGGTGCCAGGTGAGACTGAGAACATTTTGCTCTGGCTCCACAGATCATTCTCCTTCAGCCACTTTCCCCACCATTGTGGTGTACCATGGAGAGATACCTAAATGCACTGAGACCAGCAAGCAGAGTGCCATGTTCCTTTGGTTCTTCCCTCTCAGTGCAAATCTCAACACTGTGCCTCTTTTATCCTTCAGTGCACTCAGGTACACTTCATGGCTTGGACATTAGCTACAACTTAGTGTACAAAGTGGGGGTTCTGTGGAGTGAATGAGAATCTGTCAGGCTCACAAGCTGTAGTGTGCTAGTATATCCTGATAGCACAAGGAAGGAACGCTTCTAACGTGAATTCAGCCTTGTAGATACAACTGCAACTGATTGAATAGTAGGAATAAGAGACTTAAGGTACAACCACATTTCTTCCATAGCTGGAAGATTTCTTACAGAGGACCCTGAAAGAAACCTAAAATTCCATTATTTTTAAAAACTCTTCCATCTTTTTTTCCTTATTCAGTTTTGTCTTTTGTAGCCTTTCTTTCTTTCTTTTCTTTTTTTTGGTTGATTCATTTTTATTTATTTTTTAAAATTTATCTTTTCTTATACAATACATTCCAACCCTAGCTTCCCCTCTCTCCACTCCTACCAGCTCCCCCTGTCTGTCCTCTTCCCCAGATTCACCACCTCCACTGCCAACCTTCCTCTCCTAGTTCCCTCAGAAAAGAGCAGGCCTCCCAGAGTTACCATTCTAACAGGGCTTGACAAGATTGAACAAGGCCAGGCACAAGCCCCTATATAAAAGCTGGACCAGGCAACCCAGCAGGAAGAAAAGGATCCCAAGTGCACATAAAAAGGTCAGAGGCCCACAAATAGACTCTAACTTTTAGGAGTTCTACGAGAAGAGAACACCTAGACTAACAACTATGTGTAGATTGTCTCATATATATATATATATATATATATATATATATATATATATACATACATATACACACACACACACACACATATATGTATATATATATATGCCCTAGAGTAGACCCATGTAGGCTCCATGTCTGCTGCTTTAGTCTGTGAGCCCATATAACCCTTACTTCATTTTACTTATATTTTCAGTTTTGTTTTTGTGTTGTGTGTTTGTTTATTCGTGTGTTTATGTGTGTGCGTTGCTAGGTATCAAATCCAGGACCTTGTGTATGTTAGGCAAGAACTCTACATTCTATAATGTACAATCTCAGCTACATTCTAAACCCTTTGTTTTCACTTTATTTTTAGAAAGTATTTATATTTTTATTCATCTTGTCAACTTTCTCTAATTTTATCCTTTTTTATTTTATAAGCCATTGTTTTTTTTAGTCATTGTTTATCACCCTCTTCTTCACATCTTCCCTTTCCCCTTTATATTTAACTTTGTTGCTGCTTTTTACTCCTTCCCAGACTCTTTGTATAACTTATATTTAACTTAGTTTTTAACTTCATAGCTTATTCTACATTTTTTTTCTCATTTTCTGTGGTTATTGGTATACTAGTTGGCTTTGATTTAATTATATTTCCATATCTACAAGAATTCCTCCATAGCAACTTTACTCTTCACATGGAGATCTCAGTAAACCATCATGGCTCTGCCAGAGAGCAGTGAGCAGGTGCAGATCATGAGCAAGCAAACATCATAGATTTACATAAAGCCAATACCTGCAGATAATGCAACCTGCCAAGGCTTAGGAAGCCCTTCCCAAACAATGTACAAAACAATTTTTTTTATAAAACTTTTATTATTGAATTTCATACAATGCATCTTAACAACACCTTCTTCCCTTTTCTCTCTCTTCCCCTTTCCCACCCCTGTGTCCTCAAGAAAAATAAAAAAAAGACACGAGTCTAGCCAGTGAGTCAGGAGCATGGATCATGGGCTTCACCATGGATCTTGGAGGTAGCAGGTTTCTCTGATTATGGACATTCACCTGGCACACACCAGCCCAAGCCCAAGCATGATGAAGCTCTATCCAAAGTCAGACCCTACCACCCAAGCCCACAGGTACATGGATATCGCCCAGGTACCCAGACACTGAGTAGGCACCCCAATATCCTGCAAGCACAAGAGCCTTCTGCAGGTTCCCAGACATTCCACAGGTACCAGGACATCAGGATGTCCAGTGGGTACCAAGGTGCCCTACAAACACCAGGGCCTCCCATAGGCACCTGGATATACTGAAGGCATCAGGACACTCCTGAAGTTACCAGGGAATCCTGCAGGTGTCAGAATATCCCACAGGTGCCAGGTGTTCCCTCAGGCACCAGTACTTTCCATGGGCACTGGGGCATCACACAGACACCCATGTCTCCCTCAGGTACCTGTATATCCTGCAGGCATCTGGGCATCCTTCAGGTACCAGGACATCCCTCAGGCTCAGGGAATCCTGTAGACACCTGGGTATCATGTAGACACTTGGACAACCTGTAGATAACCAGACCTCTTACAGGTACCAGGACCTCTCACAGGCATTCAGATATCCTGCAAGTGCCCAGACATCCTGTAGGCACCAGGATGTTCCACAGGCACCAGAGCATCCTGCAGATGCCTGGACATCTTGGTGGCACCAAGGCTTCCCACAGGGACCGGAGCCTCACACAGGCACCTGAATATCCCATAAGCCCGCAGACATCCTGTAGGATACAGAGAATCCTACAGATGCCTGGGCATCACACAGGCACTGGACCAACCCACAAACACCTGGACATCTCACAGGCACCTAGATATCCTGTAGGCATCCAGATATCCTGCAGGCACATGAACATCACACAAGCATATAGCCATCCCTCAGGTACTCTGGCATCCAGCAATCACCAGGGCCTCCAACAGACAACTGGACATTCTGCAGGCACTAGGGCTTCCCAAAGGCACCAAGATGTCCTCAAGGCTCCATGGAATCCTGCAGATGCCTGGGCATCATGCCAGCCCAAAACAATTATTTTAAAGTTACATAAACATAGCTAGAAATAAACTTCCCCAACAGGTGACTACATATTAATAATGGGAAGATCCATCAATATGTAATGATTATAAATGTATTGAACATTGCATCACTGAATGTTATAAAACAAGTATTACTGAACAAAATGAGACAGCTAGGTCCAAATACAGTAATAATGATATCAATATATTCTCATCAATAGATCATTCAGGACACCCCACAATCCCTCTCTCCACCCTTCAAATCAGTTAAGTCACTTGAAAGTAAACATCAGAGTATTGCAGATTAAGTAGATTTAACAGACACCCATCAAATAGTTCATGCCATAGTAGCAGAGTTCACATTTTTTTATCAGCCCATGGAAATTACTCCAGAATAGAGCCATTTTAGGGCAATAAAGTAAGTCTTCAAAAATAAAAAAAGTTGAAATAATTTCATCTATCCAGATCATAATGGAATAAAACTGCTAGTAGCAAGACAAAATATACAAACATGGAAATTGAACAGCACATTCTTGAAGAGACTATAAAGGAAAACCTATAATGACTGGACTCAAATGAAAGTGAAATCATAGTTATAAAAGGGATTAAAAAATTAGTGCTTACATTAAAATAGAGAACTTAAGACACATATCTTAAGGTCTTAGAAGAGCAAGAACAGTCACCCCCCCCCACCCCAAATTTGTCAGATGGCAAGAAATAAGAATGTGGTCAGAAAATAATAATGGAGACTAAAAGAGCAATACAGAAGTTAATGAAAATGAATTAGTTCTTAACCAAGAGAAAGGAGACCTGAATTAAAAAAAATTATAGATGAAGATGGAAATACTGAAACATATCAGTAAAATCCAGAGCATTATTAGGGAATACATTGAAATATTATGCTCTTGGAAATTAGGAAATCTAAAATAAGGTTGATTTTATAGATGCATGTTACCTACCATAATTAAATCAAGATATAAATTACTTGGACAGATATATAATGGCCAGTGAGATTGGAGCAGCAATAAAGTTTCCAAAAAGGAAGGCCTAGGGAAAAATAGATTCGTTGCTTGTAGAGGAATATTTAATCTTTAATCGGTCAGCATGACTAGGTTAGAAAGAATGTTGGTATACCTTTAATCCCAGTATTCAGAAAGCAATGGTAGCACACACCTTTAATCCCAGTATTAAGAAGGCTGTGGTGGTGCATGCCTTTAATCTCAGCCTTTAATTTGGGACACAGGAAGAAGAACTCAGAAGGAATCAGTGTCAGACAGGAAGTACTGTCTGTGATGAATCAGAGTGAAGGGCAGATAGAATAACAAATCAGAGAAAGAGCAGAGTGAGGACACACTCAACACTCATGATACAAAAGCAGGCTTTCAGCTCAGGGAGAAGGGGACAAGACAGACAATGAAGCAGTCAGACTGAGGCAGGCAGATGGAGGAGAATCAGGCTGAGGCAGTATGGAGCAGTGAGACGTCACAGAGACACAGGAGCAGTCTGAGGAATCTAAGACAGAGACACAGAGACAATTTGGCAGAAGTCAGTATCAGAAACTGAGTCAGTTTGAAGCCAAGCACAGCAGTTCAGATTGAGGCAGTCAGAATCAGCCAGAGTCTGCCAGAGTAAGAAAAATTCCATCAGAAACAGTAAACTGGCTCAGAAGATCAGTTTGAACCAGTCAACTTGGAGAAGAGTTTGAGAACAGTGAGTGAGTTGAACTAAAAAAGTCAAAGTTCAGAAGGAGAGTGGCTCAGCAGTAGTCACAGAGGTTGATTAGATTGTACAGAGGTTTAAATGTACTACACTGTATGAAGGCTGAAGCCTTCCAGTCATAGGTTTTAGATTAAGTTGTATGGGGGTCAAAATGCTCAAGGGCTCCAGGACTAGGACCAGGGATTGAATTAGGGGAAAAAATAAACTACATTTTTACCCGAATCAATGCCTACAATTGCTTAATTATACCAGACTTTTAAAGAATCAACACTCCCTAAACTTTCATAAAATAGAGAAAGAAATCTACAAACTCACTAAATGAAGCCATTAATAGATACAAATTCAGATTATCCCAGTTTGTAAATGGTATGTACTTGAAAGATCCTGAAAGCTCACCAGAAGAGTCTTGAATATACACCTTTTAGCAAAATAAGATACAAAATCAACATATAAAAATGAATGGTTTTCCTATATGTCCAAATTAACATTTTGAGAAAGAAATCAGAAACATAATGGCCTTAAAAACGAAATACCTAGGAGTAAACTGAACCATGAAGAGAGATAAACTTCTAAAGTGAAAAATTTTAAAACAAAAAGTAATTGTAGAAGATACTAGGAAGTAGAAAGATAGCCCATGTTTATGGGTCGATATTAATAGTATACAAATGGCTGTATTGGCTGTATTACTGAAATCAGTCTCTATGTTTAATGCAGTCCCATCAAAATTCTAATGAAATTCTCCACAGAATTAGAAAATAGAGTTCTAGAATGTATGTGGGAACATGAAAATCCCACAAATAACCAAAGAAATCTTGAACAAAAGAGCAATGTTGGAGGTAGCAAATATGTGGTTTCAAATTATGCCATGGTAATCAAAATAGCATGATATTGGTACACACACACACACACACACACACACACACACACACACACACACACCAATGGAATAAAATAGGATATCCAGAAGTGAATCCATATAACTATAGAATTGGATAAGTTGAGAAAAGACGCCCTTCAACTAGTAGTGCTGGCAAAACTACACATCCATATGTAGATTTACATACTCCACACTGAAATAAATCCATAATGGATCAAAGACCTAATATAAAATCTGAAGCTTTGAAATTGGTAGAGATAAACAACAACAACAATAAAGGCATAGAGAAGAACTTTCTATTTTTAGGAAACAAAAATCACAAATTAGGTTACATCTATTAAAAAGGTTCTACAAAGCAAAGGAAACAACTGAGCAACTGAAGAGAGTTTGCAGTATGGGAGAAAATTTAGCTATTCATCTTAACAAAATTTACATCTAGAATATATAAAGAAGTCAATGTATTAAGCACTACTCCCCCAAAAATCAGTTAATGAACAAATGAATTGAGCAGCTATTTCTCAGAAGAACAACTCACTGATCAATCTATGTAAAGATAGTAAACATCCTTAGCCACTAAAGAAATGCACATCAAAACTTGATTCTGACTCCATCTCACCCAAGTCAAAATGGCCATCAAGAAAACAAATGCTGCTTGTTTTGATTATGGAAAAGGAACTCTAAACATTGAATATGAGAAAGTAGATTAGTTAATTACTTATAAAGTTTATACAGAAGCTCTTCACATGACTAAAATAGAGGGAAAAACCCTAAAAGTAGAACTACTGTATGATTCATGTATTCCATTCTGTGTATGCACGTGAAGGAATCATATCATAGGTTAACATATAACAAATACATGTACATCTGTTTAATATTCACAATAGCCAGTTGACGAACCATTATACATGCCCATTAACAGAGGAATTGTTAAAGAAGATATCACACAGATAAGTTTTTTTGCAAGACAAAAATTAATAAAAATTGGTCAGTGGGTATATGTAATCCATGGTACTAAATAGTTACTTGAGACTGTTATAGAAACAGAAACAACTTTTGCTGAAGTAAGGTTTATACTACATAAAACCTTCTGATTCATCATTTTCCCTCAAAGATTCTTTAGCATATTTCTCTGTTTCTCTTTCGTTCTTTGGAACTATTTCATGTTGTCCTTTAGTGAATTCATCATTCCAGCCAAACAGTAGTTCAAAAGCTTTAGTCTAAGTTTCATTGTGTTCTTTGTAAATCATTTTTAAAACTTCTTTAACAACATTATGACCTGCCCTTTCTTTAATTTGGAGTATTTTCATTTCTGTCTTTGAAACTTGCCTGTATTTATTTTTTAAATTCTTCTTCTTCTTTTTTGTTTTTTGTTTTTTTTTTTTTTTTTTTGAGACAGACTTTCTCTGTTTTAACTCTGGCTGTCCTGGGATTCACTCTGTAGACAAGTCTGGCCTCAAACTCACAGAGATCCATCTGCCTCTGCCTCCCAAGTGCTAGAATTAAAGGCATGTGTCACCATCACCCAGGGAAAAAAAACTTAAGCACGGCAAAAGCAACAATTTTATTCTTGAAAACAAAGAAGTTGTTAATTTATACAGTCATTATTCACTGATTAAATAAAAGGACCAATGCATTTTCTAACGTGTATAGCTATCCTGATACTTTTTTTATTCTCTTGTATAATACATCTCACCCCTCTTATCCCCTCTTCTTCTCCTCCCAGTTCCCCCTTTATCCCAGATCTACTCCTCCCTGCCCCCGAGCTTCTGCTCAGAAAAGAGCAGTCCTCCCAGGGTTACTGCTTGAATAGAGCATAACAAGTTGGAACAAGGCTGGGCACTAACCCTATATCAAGAGTGGATAAAGCAACCCAGCAGGAGGAAAAGTATCAATCCTAAAACTGTAACAATCCATCTAAAAGACCCGGTGGGTCGATATACAGCAGCATCATGCTCCATAAAATATACTGTAAGACTTTAAAACTGCAGCCAGCATTTCTAATAATTCTAGAATATACATGCATGTTCAAAAATGGATGTTTTATCTGCAAAAACTTTAGTGGTGTTTTATAGCTATCTAAGGATGGAAGTTCATTCTCTTGACAAAGAAAAAGAATCTGAGAATAAATTCGTTACTAGCATCCCAATATGCCAATAGACATTAAAAAGTTGGATTTTGGAACCTTCCTCCTAAGGTTTAGAAAACTAAATTTTGCATCCCTTCAAAAGACAACACTGTCTTTATATCTGATCCTCATATTTGCACTATGTTCCACAACTTTTATAGCATCAGAAAAACTCTTGATTTAGAAACAGATGTTGACACGTCATACCTGGTGTTTTTTTGTAAAAATATGTGAAACTATCCACAAGGTAGTTTTCATTTGCCACAGATAAAATATTTTATAGGATGCATATGGATGTTAACAAGAGTTCATGAAAGTGAGATAAAGGACTCTGAGCCCACTTAAGTGATTATCTTTTTTGAAAAAATGGAAATGGATAGAAAGTAACATCAGTGGATACAGAAATGGTGATAAGTAGATAAGCCTAGGTCCATTAATCAGAAGCTAGAGTGAAGATAGTTGGCAGAAAAGGTTTACAATTACAGAATTGCCAGAAGATCCTGGAACATCTGTAGATGGAAACTACTTTAGAAACTATACTTTCAAAGACGCCCACACATGGCATCATAAACTGTCTATAGGAGGAGCTCTTTGGAGTCACCATTTCAGTTTAAGAATGTGAGGCCATTCTCATTCAAGCCATCACATTCTACACTTCCTGGCTCCCAAAGGCTTATGTCCAAATCATAATGCAGAAGGCATTTAGTCTAACTTCAAAAGTCTCCATAATTTTTAGTCTCAACACAGTTTAAAATTCAAACCGCAACTCTCTTCTGAGACCCCAGGCAATCTCTTTAGTTGTAATCCCTGTAAAAATAAAAAATCAAAGAACATCCAACATAGAATGCCACAATATATACATTACCATCCTAAAAGGGAAGACTGTAGGCATAGTGAGCCAAATCAAGACTGAAGCCCAGCAGGGCAAACTCCAAATCCTGTAACTCCATGTCTGGTGTCAAAGGGCTTAGATGGCTCCACCTTTCCAGCTTTGCTGACTGCAGCATACTTCCCTCTCTCAGGGGTTCCACTCCTTTTCCATTTGATACTTTATTTCACAGTGAAAGCTAAAGGTTTGGTTGTAGTAATTGACTCCATTTGTTTTCTCTTAAAGACGACTGTTGACCTAGATGTGAGCTTCTGTGTT